>JASVER010000189.1:110716-510667 GCA_030449065.1 Oceanodroma leucorhoa
CCAGGGGAGGTTTAGATTGGATATTAGGAAAAAATTCTTCACTGAAAGGGTAGTCAGGCATTGGAACAGGCTGCCCAGGGAAGTGGTGGAGTCACCATCCCTGGGGGTATTTAAAAGACCTGTGGATGTGGTGCTCAGGGACATGGGTTAGTGGTGGACTTGGCAGTGCTGGGTTAACGGTTGGACTCGATGATCTTAAAGGTGTTTTCCAACCTAAACGATTCTATGATTCTATTTCCATTTGTGGAGGGAACTGCTTAAAGTACAGATCATGTGAAATAATAATACAGTTTCTGAAGCAGATCTTTGCTTAATTCTGCTGGGTTTGGGCTGCTGCTGGCCCTGGCTGTTGTATTCTGTGGTAACCTGGAGTCAAACATGCTGTAGCGATATTTGCAAGTGCATGTTTTAATTTTACCTGCAGTTTAAATTTTATGAGGCAGTTATGTGTTAGTTAAAGGGCACTTTGTAATGACTGAAAAGATCAGGTGAATTTTAAAAAATTGGATATTTAAACCCTCATTGCTATTTTAATTAAACTGAATTTTAATATCTGAATGACATCTTTGTTAATACATTAAAGGTGTTTAATGCTATTAATTGATACGTAACTGGGTAGCAGTGAATTTATTATGTGGCTTAAAATACTGACTGGAGTGTTAAAGCTATTTCTGCTTTGCAGTTCTATTAAATGCCAACTATAATTTGCTATACAGACAGCTGGAAACCTGAATATTGATTGTTACCTACCAGTGTGGGCTCAATATCTGTCAGTGAACATTTATTATAAAATGGGTACGAAATATCTTGTTTGGGAGCATCAGCAATGTGAAGGCTCTGAGCTGAAGTCTGGGAGACGAGTGAGATAGGAAGGGATATGGTATTTGACACTCAACCAACAGTTYGTGCAAGGACAGGGATGCTGGCTTATCAAGTGGCAGTTCAAGCATTGGTTTGGCTGATATATGAAATAATAAGGTTACTGATGAGGCTTGAAAAATAACCCTGCAAGAAGAAAGGTCTATTCTTAACCTAGATCTGTTTTGGTGATTTTTTGGATTTTTTTTTTTTATTCTGACCACCATACAGCCTCGCGAGCAGTTGTGTCTGCCTGGCTGAAAAGGCTGGGGCAGGAGGTAGGAGGGTTAGTGGAAGTGATCAGGGTTAGATGGGGATCTCAGCTGCAGCCCCTTCTGTAAAATTAAGAGACAACAGAAGGCTAATTCCCTGGTTTTGCCCGTCGTGCTTATTCAAATACAAGTTTTTCAAGGACAGTTATGTAAAAATCTTGACAGAGCCTTATGGCAGTTCAATGTTATGTGAAGAACAACGATTCTCAAGCTCTTTCCTATTTCATATGCTGTTTTATGAGCTGGAGTTTGCATGTATATATTTTCTTCCAGCAAATGATGTGCTTCTCAGACCTCTGCTATGGAAATTCACTTAGGGTAGACTAACCAGCATGTTTATAGTGACAAAAATCTAGTTAGAGTGTGGAAAAATGTGTGAACACATTCAGAAAGTGTTCTTGCTCACTTGTATACCATTAATGGACGGATGCTGCAACAGAGACAAGGGCTCATTCTGCTCATCTGTATCCAGAGGCATATCAAGAAGCAGACTGCACCCCAAAGAACTTACAGTCAAGGCATTGAATGGTAGAAAGGAAGTTTTATTTACTTTTCTTTTTATTTTTTTCCCGCCAGGTCGGGGACAGAATCACATAGGGAATATGGGAAAGGTTGAGGAAACAACCTTTTTCTTTTCTAAATGCATTTATCAAAACAGTGAAATCACCTTCCTTCCATCTCTTGAAATCTGGTTTTATTTTGCTCTTATTCAGCTTTGTATTGACTTTGGAGGCAAAGACATGATTTGGATGGTGTGGTGGTGTATTCACTCCCCCCCACCCCCCCTTTTTCTGGGCCGCTTGTTGATCTGGGCCACTTGTTGACCTCAGAAATTCCCATGAAACCTCGGCCTTGGTGTACTGAGTCTGATGGTTGAGTGCTCCTTGACCGTATCAGAAACTCTGCATAGCTGAGGCTGGGAACGTACTTCTACTGCCTGGCCCAGGTGTCAAGTAGAACAACACTGAAACCTTGAGAATTTTTAGTAATTACCACCTGGGACTGTGGCCAGGAAATTTATGGATGACTAAAGCCAATCATCTTGCAAACCTATAAAAGGTGGTCCTGAGTGAGACCCTTTGAGCTCCTTGGGACCACAGCAGGCTGCACCCAACATCTCCCTCAGAGCGGAACACCTCTCAGAGCTCACGACCTCTCGACTCTGCGATATTCAGAGGACCGTCAGGACCTGGGCTAAACCCCCTTTACTCCTCGAAACTCAACCCTTCACCCATTGAGAGACAAACGCCTAGACATTTGAAGTGAATATTTCTTCACTGAACTTGAGAGGAATTTTTAACAGGTACCTTCTGTATATTTATATATATATATCGTGTGTGTGTGTACTAATAGTAAGCATAATTTGTAATTAAGTCATGATTGTAGTAGACTTACTAACTTATCTTGAAAATGTTAAATTAGTTAATGTTTAAGTGCTATTGAAGTTTGCTGATGACTAGGTGATGATTAAGTGTTGCTAAACAGTGAATGAACCCTTGACTGCTGCTAAACACGTATAGTCCCTAAGATATAAACTCTTAGATGATTTTTCTTTATATGTTTCATCCATGTAGTAAGTAATAGAGTGAACCTTGCCATCAAATTCTGTTAAGTCACACCTTTGTAAATCTCTATTAAAATCACTTTCTGCTAATACCTTTTACGGTGATTGTTTAAGTGGCCTCTAAACCACTCATTCGGGACAGATGGGTAACAATCACCCTCCCAGGAGAAGAACACCTTGCAGCCACTTTCCCTTTGTAGCACTGTAAATGTGTTGGGTTTTTATGATCTCTTGCAACTAACCTTCGTAGAAATGAGCTATGATGTCTTGCTGTGGACAATTAGCCCTCACGAATACATAGGCTTAAAATGTTTTGCTTTGGATGGAAGTTGTCACTAATGTAGTTCTGTTGGAGTTGGAGGAGAAGCTGAGTAACCTTGGGTTTTAGCTGAGTTTTTGGGGAGGATTTTGAGAAGATTCATAACTCTGCACCGCAGAAACGTTACCGCTCTTTGCCTCTACACTTGTTTAGGCCTTATGCAATTTATGGATTGTATCGTTGTTCTCCTTTCAAGATGCCACAGCCATCAGAAAGGAACGTGAGGAATTGTTAAAGGTTCACTAAGTCATCGAACCATTACCCTAGCGTGGGGCACCTTTGCTGATGTAATGATATTCATGAAAGAACCAAAGCACAAAGGAAGGGAATCTAATAAATACCTGAACTTCAGAAGGCATAATATCACCGCAGGTCATTTTTCTAAATTATTTAAGCACAGTGTTTGCTATGCACTTCTACCATTTCTCAGGAGGGGATTTATTACCTTTTAATTCACTTAAATATTTAAAATTTATTTGATTTGGGAGGAGAAAGCAGACAGGTAGGTAAGAAAAATGGCTTTGCTCCCTTTATGGAAAATTTAAGTGATGCTGCTTGTATTCACTTTCAGCCAGAGGACTCAAGTAAGATGTATGCAGATCATTTATTGTGAGTGTCTTTTACACTACTTTGGCATAACGAAGACTCCTATGTGAAAAAGTTCCATAGTGCAATAGGAATAGGAATAACACTTATGCATTTTTGCCTCACAGTAAAAATATTCTGAAGTTTAATATGTATTAATACAGTCCTGTGAGATACATTGATAAAAACAAGCTTTAAGTACACTATATGCATGAAAGTGTATTTTTTAAATAAACAAAATCCACCTTAGATAAAAATTATAGGTGTAGGTGTGGACCAAACCAGAAAATTTCACTTGTGTATCTTTATGAAAGGAAATAAATCGTATGGCTTTTCAATTCTATGTTTAGAAATATAAATTAGTTTTTGTGGTTTTGTTTAATAACTTCACATCTCTTTGACAACGTTAGTTTCAAGAGGTGACGCAAAGTTGTATCTAAAACTTGAGGACTCATTTTGCACCAAATCCTGAACTACCTCCAAGACACAATGGGTTATCTGATGATAATGTAGAATGAAGTCAGTCTTAAAGTAGGTGTTCTCAAACATGTAATGGATTTAGGAGCCAGCTCCCACTGAGTTTCGTGACTGCCACATTGCAGAAAAACTTCCAAAGTCTTTAAAAAAAATTTTTTTTTTTTTGAGTTAGCGGAAATTTTTAGCTTGGAGTGGATTAATTAAACCACATATTAATTCTCATCCAGATTCAGAGTAGCCTTAGGTCAATTTATCGTATTCCATTTATGAAGGAGATTAAACTGCATTGAACAAATAGTCTTCATGGGGATTTAATACAGTTTAATAAATCCATTTTAGGACTTGATGCAGATTAGTTTTATTGTGTTCTTTTGTAAAGATAAAGATTTTTAAGCAGGGGGGGAGGATTTTTCAGAAAACTAGTTTCAAGCTAAAAGAAATTACTCTTTTTTTGTGTGTGTGTGCGTTAAAGGGATAGTTTACAACCCTAGGAAACAATACATTATGCAAAATTTAGCCAGTTAATCTGTCCATTATTTGTCAAGCAGTATGGTAAGGCTGAAATATATTCTGCAGAGGATAACTTATTCAACAGAGCTTAATCCTCCCCATCCATCACCAAATGACTTTATACTTGCATAAATTTTTCCATTATTTGACCAGATTTTACGGTGCTGGAAATGTAATGTTCGGGCTGTTAAGCCTCTTTTCCTCTATGCTGCTAGAAACTAGCTTTGCTGCTTATACTTTTTTGTGCCAAGTGCGGTTTTTCCCAATGATTTAGCCACTGTTTGCTTCAAAGCACCGTCACCCCACCTCATTGATTTGTTGCAAATTTTTTTGGGGGGTGCAATAGCATTTGCTCACATTGAAAGTAACTTTGCGGAACTCGAGAGTTTGGTTAGGATCAGGAATTAGGGAAGATGCTTTCCAGATGAAAGGGAATGTGAATTAATCCAGAGTTAATAAATGACAACAATAGCCACAGCATATTTGTAACTGAAATGAGAAGAGGGAAGAGATGTCACCCTCCTGTTGTTCCCCAATCCAATCAGCTGGAAGCTCTTTGCCAGCCGTGAACTGATTTGCATCTCTCCTCCATCCAGGAAATCCACTGCATGGAACTAATAGATGCTTTCTGAGCCGAAAGTTAGCAGGGAGAGGAGGTAGCTGTTCATCTTTTTACGGTGTCGTTCTGTGACTCTGCCCAATGCCTATAATGTGATTCGCTGGAAGGATAAAAGGACACTTAAAAATGTAGAGACACACATTCTTGGTTCTTCATCTCCACTTCTCTCTTTCATTAAGCTTAGGTAACACCTCAGGTGAGAGGTGTTTCCTTCCCTAGAGAATTCAGAAGTAAAAATGATGCTATCTATCTGTAGAGGTCCACTTTGAAATATTTAGTCTGTTAAGCTATTTCCAGCTACCGGTAATACGGATCTTTGCTCTCTGAACCAAGCACGTTTGAGAGCAAGCTAGTGAAGCTTCCATACAAGATGATTGCTGCCATCTCTTATTGTATCTCCTTTTGATAAAGCCRCCGTGCAGGGCAGGCAGGCTTCAGATAAAGACAGTTTCTCATTCACCTGGGAGTTACTCGTCTGAGTTTAACTGAGTCACATCAGACCAAAAGGGGAATTGGGCCCACTCAGCTCTTCCCTAAATAATTTCAGTTCAAGCTTTCCCATTGACTTCACTGGGAGTTAAGACTTTTTGGTATTGCACTTGGTTTTGAATTGTTTTGAGGTTAATAACATGAACCCTCAAGAAAAGGGCCTTGGCTTGAACGTAAGTTTCCCTGTCGAGGATACCTGGCCRCTGTCTTATCTTCTATCATGATGGGTAAATTTTTAAAGGCACTTTGGACAATCAGACATTTTTCCCCAGAGCTGATGGCATCTGGCTACTCTATTTGTCTGCCCCTTGCAGAGCAGCGAGGTTTATGGCAAGCAATTTCTTYGCATTTATTTCTGAAAACCACAGTTGTGTGCCATGCAAAATCCTTCCTCTATAGGAAGGAGCGTTCTCTATCGTAAAAACATTGGCCTGTGAATCAGYCTGGAATGTTTTACATGCGGTTTTGTCTCTGCCTGCATACGCATAATGATGGGACTCTGTTCGGCGATTAGATGAGGGCAGGGGTTGCCTGTCCATGCGATGACAGCAGAAGCTCCATTTCCCCCTCTCACTTCTGCAGGGTGCAGCTCACAGAAGTACTCTGTTCTGGCACAAATGCAACAGGTTTAAAATTTATGTTGGGGTTTAAAATTTATGTTGGGGTTTAAAATAGTAACTTGATGCTTCAGTGCTGAGTATACTTTTCTCGCACTTCTTCAAGGATGGGGGCATTACTGGTAGTGTCTTCAGAGAGGACAAAAGTGATGGGAGGGTCTATGAAGGCTGAAATAACCTCTCAAATTTGCTGATGCCTTGGGAACTGGAGTGAAGTCAGCTTAGGTACTGCTTCTCTTGTGTTTAAATTAAAGGGCTTTTAATTTAGTGTCTAACAAGCAATGCTGAAATGCATTTCATAGAAAGCAGTGAYAACTTCAAAGCTGTGGTTTAGGATCCCAATTAATGGATGGATTTATGCTGCCTAATTCCTCCTCCAGGAGAGCATTACAGGCACAGTGTTTTGCTTCCAGAAAGCAAAGAGCATCACAGAGCTTTTTTTTCCCAGAAAAGGGGTGTTTGTCTGACTAAGCTGAGATGATTCAGAACTCTGAATGAATGCTACGGATTTTTCAGGGGCACACAATAACCTTTGCCCTTGTGGAGAAAGCTTCCATGGACTATATACCTGCTGCTTCTATTTTTTAAATTGCTAGGATTAAAGGCTAAGAGTGATTCCTTTGGTTTCTTATCTGGATGTTTTCTATTTGAGTTCACTTCTAATCAGAGTCYATTCCACCCAGCCCTTCTGCAAATGCCTAGGACAAATCACATGGCTGATTTTCTAATGGCAGCTCTGATATTATCGAAAGGCAGATTGGCAAGGAAGTATCAATGGAAAAACAAAGGTAACGGGCAGTAGGAGCAAAGTAACCATTACTACATAGGGTGGTAGAGAGGGCCATTTGGTGTTGACTTGATAAATGCCATCACTACAAGCGCATCATAAAATACCTAAAAAATGGGATGTGTAAGACCCTGCCTAATCTCCACTTTCATATAATTGTATGATGACAAATGGAGGCATTAGACCTGATAAGGTTTTAATAAAAATGCAAATACAGAAATCTTGCATTAGAAATGCACAGGTGCTGAGTATGAGCTAGAAGTAAGTTCTTAAAAGTAAAATAATCTACTTGTTCTGGCCATGATGATGATGAATATGAATACACTTTTTTGTGGGTTTTTTTTTATTCTAAATATTGTGGAAATATGGTCATGGGGGAATTGCAGTTGTACTTTGAAGGCTGCTACAGTACAGAGAGGGACCAAGTGGAACAAAGACTCCAATATAGAGATTGCTGTGCACACACATTTTTRGCCTGGAAAAATTTACAGTGCAAGTATTTAATATGTAATAAAGCATGGGAGAGAAAACAGTAGGTACAGGGAAATGAAAGGACTTTCCAAAGTAACAGCAGGGCAGTGACTGAACTGAGKTTTTTTTGGCTCATAGCCTAGTGTCTTATCTTGTAGTCAACCATTTCCAAAGGCTTGTAAATCCCAGCATTTCAGTAGCGATTCAAGAGCTATCACAGTCTACCTGGGGCTTAACTGTAGGATAGAAGACGAATGTCAACCAATTGCTCACTGGGGAAATAAAAATTCTCCTTCCCTCAGATGCTACTCAAATCCTCATACAGTAAAACTGTGGCACTCAACACAGGACTAACCCCCTGATTCCTGTTAGCGGCAGAGGGAGCAAGGCTGGCGTTCCTCGGAGGCACCATGGACAAGTAGTGCTGCGAGGTGCCGAAAGCTGAGGGTGCCTTTGTTTTGTCCTCGATGAGGAAAGCAAACATGAGTTAAAGGCTGGACAAGGATTGCGTGGTACAAGGATTGCGTGGTTTGTTTCCTCGCGCATGRTGGAAGTGACGTCTCTTCAGAACTAAGCAGAGTTTTAAACTACCTGTGCCAGAAAACCGAATAGAAAAGAAGCCTATGAAAATGAAGTTTGACTGATTTGGAATTGGGTGGGGTGAGATCCGTTAGTGTGGGGAACTCAGGAACGAGACAATCCCTTTGTACTAAAAGAAAACAAACGTGCRGTTGGCCTGTCTAAATGCCTGTCACTGTGGAGCTGGGTTATCTGGCTAAGCAAGGTTTCAGTTAGTACCTTGTTCACTTAGTAAACTGTTCAACGCTCAGCTGTCCCAGCCACCMTTTCACTGCTCCTCAGGGTGTGACAGTTCTCTCTGCCGTCACAGAAACTAGTCTCTTCACGGTGCCCCTGGAATTATTTGTTTATTTTTAGAGATGATGGTATACGTAGATGGTATATATTAGATGATGGTATACGTATATACATGTATGCACACCACACACCCCCCCTTGTGATGTTTTTTGCCTGGCCCTGATGTTGAACTCCAACAGTGACAGCTCATTAATAAGCTTTGCATTACTACCGTTTCTTGATTTTTTCCCTTTGGTTCATGTTGTCAACGTGACTGACAGCTTTGACTGCACCAAATCAGCTTTGTATTCCTGATGGCCAGGTCAGCTCTGATATTCCTGAAGCTGTTTGGTCTGAACGATATCCCCCGTTAACAAGTTACAGAGGATGAGTGAATCTACGTATAGAAGAATTTAAGAAGGGAGAGCAGAAGTCATTCTGCAAAGCTGTCAATGGATTAGTGCTTGTGTGAGCCAGATGAGAATTTGGCAGGCAGAGAAGCCATTTATTTTGATCAGATGAAGACAACATTTCTGCAGCGGTATGAATTTCTGCGCAGGTAATTAATAGATGATGCCTGTCCTGAATAACTTAGTCCTGTTATTGATGAGGGTGCAGCATCCCATTTCCAGGGGTCACAGTGTAAGATCCAAGCCCTCTATTAATATGAAAAATAAATATTGCTATTGTTTATATCTATTTGCCAAGTGTTATGAAACAGAGCTGGGGAAGAGCCTGCTAAGCTGATCTGAAGTTGTAAATGATCAAGGTGAGTGGTATAATCAAGGGTCTGGAAGACAGTATGCATGTTGAACGAAATTAGAAAGCTTAGAAAGCCAAAACAACTACATTAATAAATCATTAAACACTTAAGACTATTTTGTAGGTGCAAAAGCCCATTGTGGAATTCCCAGTGGAGATCATTTTATTATTCTGTTTCATGTGATTAAGATGAATCCTTTTGCTTCACAATAGATCCCAAAACAGTGCAGTTCAAAAGGCTGATAATTATCATAGACCATATGGAGGAAGGGAAGGCTCCTTTTAATAAGAGGCCGAAGCCAATTTTAAAATAGAAGGTATTTCACCTGAAGTAGAGAAATGCTGAAGAAATTGAGTTAATTTGATGATGCAAACCTTTTTCTTAACTGGGAGTGATCTATGTGACATCTTGTTGCGCAAGATGAATTTCTAATTGAGTATGCAGTTCTCAAAAGCATCTTTCACAACACAAGTCTCTTTTTATTTGTACTTGCATCAAGAGTTGGGACAGGCTAAGATATAGAATGAAACTTGCTTTGTAATGGTCCCAGGATTATGTATTTGSATATTCTGTTTAGTTATTGAAGAAGAGATGTTTTGTTAGATTTTTATCTGCCTTTGATTATTAAACATCTTCCATCTCCTCTCTCACCTTCCTCTGCTTAAGGCTATTCTGACCTTATCAACTCCAAGAATAACAAAATAAAGCAGTTGGTTTAAGTCATGTGACTGTTTAGTCAAGTAACATTTTTAAGAATTCTTTTGCCTTTTGATGTTTAAGGCCTTAGGATCCACAATCGCTAATCTTCCCTTACACACAAGAGAAGCAAGCATCTCATTTTTAAATAAACTTCAGATTTTCATTCTCTTTTAAAATTACTTTATGAGCTGGAGTTTGAAAGGAAAAAAATATATATCRCGTATTAAGAGAGTAATTTTAAAAATAAACGAGTTAGCTATTTTGCATCCAGGACACARCTTCTAATGTACCTAAAAACAAACTATCCTGCCAAAAAGCCCCACCTCAGTGTTGTACGGAAGTCCTTCAAGCACTCATGACCGTGTTGCATCCTTCACATTACGTGCATATAACACAATGCAGGGCCTCACTCCAAAGAGAAGAGTGAATGTAACTTTTTAAAAGGTGGTTGATTTTGCATGCCCAACTTGAGATTATTGAAAGAGACCATCTTTTCTGGAAGTAGTCATATGACTTGCACTTTAGGAACATCAGGTTCTCTTGCAGCATCTCAAGGTAGGCACCCAAAGCCACTAAACATTTTTTAAAAACCCGTCTGACTTTTATTATATGATAACTATCAACCTTTATTGACTTAGGGCTTGAAATGGAAACTACTGCTAATATTCACAACACACTTCTGAGAATGAGCAGGGGGACAGGCCTCTTCTGCACGTAAAGGAGTTGGAGCTATCAGACTTTAGTATCTGTAATCTTGCTTTGAGACTATTTTAATAAATTGTGGAAATGAACGTTATATTATTGAGAGGTGAAAGGGGGAAGGAAGGGAGGAGCAAAACCGCAGTGCCATRTGAATCAGTTCTCTGGGGGAGCACGGGAATGATTGCGTCCTGTAATTGCTCCTGTACAATGCAAAGTTATAATTACATGTAAATGTGCGTGCGTGTGCACACACAAACATGATTGCCACCTGTCTGTGTGTCCTTTTAAACTCAACATATTTCTTTTCTACTTATGTGCCTATGATCTTAGAAGGCCTCCAGCTGCTCTGAAGCTTCCTACGAAAGGCTCTTTGGCTGCCCCGGTATGATTCTTGTACAAAGGATCTGCTCTGCCCTGCAGACAGCCACGGCAAGCTGAGGCACAGATAGCGAATAACATGACTGACTGTAACAGYTGGATCAGTCCATTTAATTTGCAAGTTCTAATTAAAGCACGAAGGACAGGATGGAGCCCACAATACAATTTTTTTTACGTTTCTATCACTGTGATCTTCTGTCAGCAAGARAAATCAGCTTTCTGGGTCTCAATCTTCTATGTATTTTTGTAATTTGCCTACTGAGCCTTTGAGTTTTCTTAATAAATACATATTCAGTATCCAGCATCTCTGGGATCTAGATGTTCAATTCAGTTCTGAGGTCTGGGTGGTAGAAACCTCAGGCTTCAGCTTGGACACTTCCATAGCTTGATCACATCCCAATCGCACCAGGAATTAGGAATGCATTATTTAATTTTCCCCACTGTTTTCATTCACATATGCTAAGCTGACGGATACTTTTGTGTTTTTCTTATTTTGGCCTGAAAATATGGACAGTTAACTGTGGGGTTTGGTTTTGTTTTTCATACACTAACAACCAAGATTTTACTCCTGATGTTGACAGAAGAGATTGAGTTATTTTCCTTCTGAATGGATTTTGTTGACAGGATGGATTTAGGCTGTTGACAAAACACATTCTGTTAGCATGGTGGCCTAAAGCTTTGATGAAATATGTTTTATTGGCAGGATGGATTGAGATTGCGGTGACAAAATGCAAACAGCCTAATCCATTCCGTTGATAAAACACATTTATCTAACTATCAAATCCATCCAGTTGACAAACCCATTTTTGTTTGAAACTGAAAAGCATCTTTTTGAGAGGAAGAAATAAATTCCCACAGAGCTGTGGGAAGCAGCTCAGCTTATTGAGCAGCTGTGCTAGAGCCTCTCTCGTGTGCTGCGGAAAATAGTTGTGGACCTCTACAACAACAGGACTGGAAATGGCAGTGAAGACAACTGCAAATGGAAATCTCTCCAGTTTCCACAGCACGACACAGCCCTGCACCAAGTTTACATGCTTCATGGATGCTTTGCAAGTTCTCTACATCTTACAGCATCCTAATGGATTTTCGAGGRAGATCTAAAAGCTGTGTTCAAAGTCGACCCTGAAAATCAAAATTAATCTCTTAATGCTAAAAATCATAGTGTCAATAGCTATGTTGGGGTTTGGTACCTACAAGCCATCTGCCAATTGAAGCAGCTGGGTGTCACCAGCAATACCAATCTGTTGTTGGTCTGCTTCCCTCTGTCCAAAGGCAGTCAAGACTTGGTTCTCTTCCCTTGCTAACATTTCTGTCTATCTGCGAGGACTAACTCTTCCTTTCTTTTAGGTTGTCCCATTGGTTAGTATAATTTAGTTCCGAGTTTGTCCATTCTCTGTTTCAGTCTCAGTGTCTTTCTCCTGAAGGACTTCTGCTCTGAGTTCAGCCTAATCTGTTAAAGGCTGACAGACAGCAAATAAACGACAGCACAATTCAGAGCTGTCTCTTCAGGCTTTCATGTTTCAGATATTTTCCTTTAATTGTACGGTCTYGAAAGCGGGTATTCCCCTCCCCTACGTACGAACAATCTGTTTCTGATGCATAGGAAGGAAATATCATGTCTTTCCTTGAAGTGGTATCAGACATAGCATTTGGACCATATTGACATTTAAAGTAATCAGAAATGTACTTTTCCACTCTGTCAATGGAATCGTGTTTTTCGTGTGTCAGAGGATGTAAGAATCAATATATTAATACCACRAAGCAAACATTTTGACATTTGAAGTTGTTTAGTTTACAGTTTCTATTTAAAAATATTAGATTTGATCAGGCATATGAGAGATCCAGAAATTAGCATTCCTCCCCCAAACTTCATCTTATATAAGAAAGTAAGTTTTAAAACCTGAAATTTGTATTAGCAGCTTCCTTTTCCTATACATTGACAGCAACTTTTACTTCCTTCTGCAGAGCGATTAACAGAAAATAAAATAATGTCCATGTTGGGGAGATGCTTTTGGCCTTTAGGTTAGCTCTTGAAACATAACTGTGTGCACTCCTACTGCTGCAATGTAGGGGAAATGTGTGTTGCTTATAACCCTCCAGTCAAAACTGGAGTTATTTTTTTTATATATATATATATATATATATATTATATATATATAACAGAATATATATATATAACAAGTTATTCTTCTGCACTGTATGTTTTGGGCTAATACGCTGAGGCAAAGAGCATCTGTACTGCTGCCACATTAAAAGCGTTTTGCGTCAGTTGTGCTCAAATGTAAATGACTTCACAAACGGTGAAGAAGCACCAGGAYGAGCAAGTCTGGAGTGGTGGGGCAGTTTTCCTCATTAACTGTTTTACTCGTGGTCCTAGCGATTGCCTGTTTGACACCCAGATCGAGCGAGGCGTGGGGTCCTCGGGAAGATCTGCTTTAAGTAAGCTTAACTGTGCAGGAAGGACAAGCTAATGGAGTGGCTGGATAGACACTGGGGAAGGCTTTTTCTGTAAGAATATTGCTTCGAATCCTTCCGTCAGGGCAACTGTCTGACTGTCAGGGTGACTTCTGACTTGGAGGAGCGTTTCCTTGTATTTATAAGCCCGAAATGCAGCAGTGGCAGCTCTTGTAGGCTCCTGTGTTAACTGRGGAGGGATACTGGCATCTCAGCATGACTAACATCTTGTAAGCAGCGATAGCGTTTTGCTTCTGTTTGTCAGAACTAGCATGCTTTTTGCCTCCAAGGTTGTAGTCTCAGCAGCGTGGTATTAATCACAGAGGTGGTGGGGTGTGTGAGGTTGTGCTTGAGGAGCACAACTGGTTCGCTGAAGATGCAAAAAATATAGCCTCTAATACAGGACAGAATTATTATTTCTAATGACCTTTTTGCCATATGGGTGCGTGCATATGCGTAAAAGGATGAAGAGAAACAAATTAATACTTCTGTTCTAGTTAACTGAGTCCCGGGAAAGGGTTTGCAGGTATTGATAAGGTCTAGGAGCAATCAGATCAGTAGGAAAATATTTCAGTGCCAATCTTGCTGACCGTCAGCAAGACAGAAGGAAAAGGGAAAATGAGCCATAAATGCTTTCACACACTACTCTGTGCTCACATTGTGCCTAAAGGCAAGGTCTAACTCTGTCTATGGAGAGCTTCAAACCTCCTGTTAGTCTGGTTTCTAGCACCTTTCCCGGGAGGTGACTCCACAGAATAATACATTTCCAGTGATAGGCAGGCTTCATTTCTCCTTGTTTCACCCCATTACTTCCAGCTGTTGTATTTTACTGTTTACTGAGTCCTGGCAATGTGCTTAGGTCCTTYGCGTCATTCCGCTGTGTCTCCTCTTCCTTTGGTGTCAAAATGGGTTTACCTGACCTGTGTGAGACGGTGTTTGTTCTACCATCCTAATTAATTATGCTGACACRACTGGTGAAGAGGATGCCAAGCACTGTGACATTAGCATTCAAAAGCATTTTCTCAGGATGGAAAAGGGCAGAGCACAGAAACAAAAGAAAGCGAAGAGATAATGAGGGAGTCSGTGACCTTTCCGAGGTCTCATTCCCAGAGACTCGCGCATTATTTCAGCGACTGTGCAATTAACTCGTGTCATTACCGTACATGCGTGCAAACCCTCCCGGGGAGGTCCCGTGGAACCGGAGGGAAAATGACAACTTTTTAGTAGGCTTGAAAACGGAAAGCTGGGGCTGAATTTTGCACATAACACTGTTTGTCCTGAGGGCTTTGTTGTGCAGATATTAGTGTATAACCATGTGCAACAGCTCATTTCAAGGAAGCAGAAGCAATCTAATAGTTTTGTATGCAATATTTATTGTCATACGCGCTAAGAAAAATTCATTTGCATATGAGAGTCAACGGAGGCCGTAAAATAGCATGCATTGACTGTAACCATCATTGTTGAATAAGTTAAAATACCAAATGATTTATGAATGTTATTTTCCTTGATTAAAGGAGATGACGTTGGTTCCAGAGTGTGCTGCTGTTCAACAGCTTTCCTCCCCCAAACTTAATGCCACAATATAAATTTTGCTGAGCGAGAGCAGGCATGATTATGAAATGCTTGTAGACTTGCTTCTAGGACTGATTTGAAAATTTCTAGGAGGGCAGCTCTGCCCGTCGTTATTCCAGCCTTCCTGCCAATTCACCCCTGCCCCTCTTACCTCTGCCCAATCGATCCTCAGAGAAAGATCCTGGGTCTTTTGACTCTAATGTACCTTCTCAAACGTGATGTTTTGTCTCAGTTTTGTCCTTTCAGTTCCTGATTTAACAAGTTTAGGCTGATAGGTTTTTGTTAGGGAATGTCTCTTTATGCAAGGTCTGKATGGTTATTGGTACAGGGGAGTTCTGGTACGACAGTTTGTTCTGGGGTGCTGTTATTGTAATAGTAATCCTCATCCTGGTAGTATAGACTTGTTTCAGGCAAGTCTCTTTACAGTTGAGTTTTTCTTGAGCGTACACTACAGGTTTTAACATATTAYCCACCTATAGTAGGTAATGCACTAAACCACTGCCCTATTTCAGAAGAGAGTGCCGCAAAATTTCTACTCYTGCATAAGGTCCTACTTACTACTAGACTTGGGATAAACTCATGGGATTTCTGTGCTTTCTTGATATTTCTTTTAATTTGGAAAGTCTGGGTAAATATTGGCTCCACTGAAGGTGATGGAAAAAATCTCAGCTCACTTTGATGAAGCCAGGAGTTTATGCACACTATTTTGTCCTACGTTGTGCAGTGTTTTGAGATTTGGGAATGAAAATATAGAACAAGTGCAAAGTGGAGTATTTTTAAATGAAAACAAGCCAGAGAAAATTAATCTGCAGTGAATATAGTTTCCTTAAAGYAAAGTAGTATCAAAAATCATTCGGYTCAGATAGATCACTAATCTGATGGTTTGYGGCTGTGAAATTCTGGGGTTGAAAGAAGTTGGGGTCTCTGAGCATCAAAAAATAGGTGATGATTTCAAAAAAATAGCAACTGGTAACTCTACTCCAATAAAAATCAAGTGGAAGACAGGCAGTTAATGCTGGACAGTGAATTGAAAGGCTGAGTTTTAATTTTGTATTTCCAACTGCTATTGCTGTGAATTTCAATGAATTTATATTTCTATTTCTTTCCTTGTTTAGATAATAAAGAAAACTTGGCTATGAGTTTTACATAGCAATTGCATTTATTCTGCACTTACCTTTTTTAACTGATATTGTAGTTACCACAGCAACAGTAAAATGGCTTAGTTATAATATGAAAAGTTTCTTTACAGAAGCAAATCTGATAAAATGTCATGAACCGTTTTGAAGAAATATGTATGTCCCAATAAAAATCACTCCCTGTTTCTGGGGTTACTGTAGCAATACATTAACAATTCTATAGTTAAGATCTCGTCGGTATCTCCCTTATAAATCTGCCGTAGTTAGTCCTGAAACCAGCCTGAAACATTGCATTGCCRGCTCTCAGCTGGGGAATGATTAAAAAACAGCACTCCAAACCAAATTGATTCAATTGAATGCAAAAAGGAGCAGCTCCGGTTACTTCCTCCCCAATGCATAAAGGGACACCTGAGGACCAATGATAAAACGAAGGTTTGAGAAGGSTATTTTTTTAAATTCGTGTTTCAGAAGCATAGTTTAGTAAGCGGTAAAGAAGACAGTTCGTAAGATGTGCCCCTCTGGAGCAGGACGAGGGTCTCCCTTGCCTGGCACCTTGCTGCAGGCACGGCCGGTGCTGGGTGCCCAGCTTTGTACGTGAAATAACCGTTGACTGCCATGGGTGTCTATATGGCTCCCATGTCAACGTCTGATACTCTCAAGGCTTTCAGTGTGTTTATCCTTTTAATACTAAGCCGTAGAGCAGCAGCGCTGTTATTTCTGTTACACGGATGAGGTGTGGGCGAATTACCTGCAGATTTTTCTCTTTATCTCCCAATAATTGGTTCACGCTGTGAATATGGAGAGTTTATATCCCTTTTAGTCTTCTCAATGCATCACCTTCCCAAAGGCAACAATACACAATGGCATTTTTATAGCTAAATCATGGGTAGGAGGGGGAGGAAGGTTGAGGTTATTCTGCCATTGAGGTATTACTCTTCAGAGTATCATACTGTGCTTGGAAGTTGCTGAGTTTTTCTGCCACCGGTTCCCACGTGGATAGTCACAGCTCTGCCATAAATACAGGAAATTAATCTATATATTTCCATCCAAAGACGAGAACTAGGGAATGAAATTCAATTAAAAATCTGGTTGCTGAGAGCCACGGCAGAGAAGCMCAAGAGCTGCCCTGTCTGCAAGAAATCCTCACGGACCCAGCAAAGCCATGTCTGACACAGGTCTGGAAACCAGTTACACTGAAATAAACATCTGACTCTCTTATCCTACATTTCCAGCCAGAATTCTCGACACCGGTATTTTCACTTGATGGTGAGGTGTGTTGGGATTGATTTTAATAAAGTTGCTAGTTGGGAAGAGACAGTTTTATACCAACAATGTACCGATTAGTAGGACTGGTGTACAGTTTCAGCAAAATTTAAATTTAATAGGAGTTTTTTTTGAACTAGACCTCTGTGACAACACAACACGCAAGCTGCCACTAAGGTTTTGAAAACCTTCTCAAACATCTCTTGCCTGTTGGAGTATGATTAAAAATGTGGAGCATTAAAGCAAGCATTAGGAAGAAATGTAGTTCTAAGGARAAACAGAGAAATTCTTATCAGACAGTACACTGGGGCAGCTGGATGTCTTTATGTGCGAAAAAAATACTTACAATCCTCTTAGAGAATCAATTATGTGGGGAACTGAATGTCTCTAAATCCAGGAGCCTTCCTGTTTAGGAAAGGAGGACACCGCATAACGGATAGRTGGGAACAGAGAGGCCATTCCGTGGGGCATAACCACACCTTTTGGAAGATGTGGGAAACGCGAACCTTCAAGCCCTTTTCTCGCKAACGGCAGATGCCATCCCTTGTGTAACTCAGCCCAGGTGAGCGGTAGCGCGAGAGCAGGAACAGCCTCGTCRCAGGCGGATCCGCCGACAGCCGCCGCACCGCCCCGCGCCCGCCGACCTGGGCTCGGGGAGAGACCCCGTCCAGTGCAGACGGCACAACACCGACCGCGGCCATCGGGACGGCCCTGAGGACCCACTCGAGTCGGTGACCCTCGTAATGTGTTTTGGGGGTCTGAGCTGCTACAGTGAGGGCTCTGTCAAGGTGGATACTGGCTTACGGGCACACCGATGGCACGTATTTAGTCAAGGGCATAGCAGTTTGGATTTTCTTGTTGTGCTACAGAATATGATTGCAGAGCTGTGCATGGGTAGTTGCACAAGTTAAATCAGCCTTTCTATCTAGATATCAGCTATAATTATATTTTTCAGTATCTGGCTAGATTATAACTGATTAATATCTAYCTAAGCTAGCCAAATTATCTATAGTCCAGTCTTTTTACACTAGCCGTTACGATCTAATTTGATCTGGTGACTGGTGAGGGATCTTACTTTAGGATGTAATATATTTTTACTTTTTTCTGTTTTAAAATGCAAAACCGAAGATGAAGAGTCTGAATTTTTTTACTGTACTTTTCCTTTAGGCACGGACTCAACATTTTTCAAGCAACCTCAGAATAGCTTTTTGTTTAGGGACTTGTTTGAATACTTAAAATGAAAAATGATTTATTTCATTTGGTTAGCGTGAATGGAGTGTACTCCTTCAATGCCAGCTGGCAGAATTAGGTAGCTGGGGAAGAGATTGTGTACTGCAGTACCTAAAAGGAAGAGGAAGATTTCTTTGATTTCTACAGCAGGGATATAATTCAGCTATTCAATTTGATCAAAGAAAACTAGATTAACTAAATTTGCTAATTTTTTTAGAATRATTTTTATGAATCCCTGCTTTTACGGCTGGTAGGTACATTTTGATGCCTGTGTGACCTGCTTTTGAGACTGAACTTCGGTAGCATCAGTCTGACAGTAAAATTGGATTTCAAGGCATGCTGCTGTCAAAATGCCCTCTTTCCGTGGTGAACTTACACACAGTGATCACGAAAAGAAATTTTCAGCCCAGTCAGAATGTGACACCTGAAGTAATTACGAGCTGTGCAGGTCTAGCGTTAACCTGAGGACAGTTCATTAGATATGCAGAGCACTGCAAACAAGCAGCAAAAGGAAGAATGAAATATATCAGAAAAATGGTTTCTGGGCTCTGCTGTATCTTTTAAAATCAATGAGTTCCTACCCCAGTCTCCCAGTACGGGGGATGTTAAAATAGAGCTATGTACACAGGTCATTGGAGGGAGGCTCGAGCATCAGATCTGGGGGCTCCGGTTGTACTGAGAGCTCTTGTTATGTCCTGATACACCATACACAGACCTAAAGCCGGGCAGGGTTCCACCAMGCATCGCACATAAGTGTGTCCTTATTGCTAGCCAAATATCTCCCCTCCTCCCTCCCACCTCCCAATGTGAACACAGTTTCAGTGTAGATAAAAATCTAGTGAACGTTGGCTAACATCATGTTGAGCATCGGAGGCGCAGGCTGCAGCATGCATTTGCATACACCTTGGTAACTCTCCTGTCCGTGATCATTCGTGAGTTTTCGGGTTACTTTGCTTTTTGCTCTTTGCCTATGTTTCACTATTAATAGCCAGACGTKGTACGTTAGTGATATGGTGCAGACTCTTTATGTGTTCTTTGCTGTCCTTCATCTCCTTGCTGAATAAAACCAGTGCACGTGCTTAAAATATTGCCAGCGTCTCAGTGTCATGTCGTGGTCAGGAAAGAAAGGAATTAAAAAGATCATATTTCCCTACCCCACAGGTGTTGTAGGGAGATTTGCTCATGAGCAGCCTTGGATAGAAGGGTGTATATGAATGCATTGTCGTCATCGCAGGCACGGCATACACTAACCTCTCAGCAAAAATACAAGAGTTAACATCTCTGTCCCCACAAGGACAATAAAGCTGCGTGCAGTGCAGGAAGGCTTGCGGCGGGGACGTCGCCAGCATTCAGCATARATAGCTAAAGTCCTTTTGCATGAAAGAGAATTTGGAGGAAACGAGMAGGGCAGTTGCATTCCCTGTGAGGCAGAGAGTTTATTTTCAGAGGCAGGTCTCAGAAGCGTGGCCCCTGTTAGAGCTCTCTCACCTGCCTCTGAGACACTAAACACAAATGTAGCTGTCTCTGTAAGAGCGAATTTTCCAAATATGGGTTCCCCTGGAGATAGTACATTGTTCTCAGCAGCAGGAAAAGCAGCAAATATTCTGAAGAACTAGTAAAATCCTGCAACCGGATTTCAAGTGAAGGATTCTTGTTGTTGTTGTGTTTGTTTTTTTTTTTTTTTTTCCTGGGAGTGGCTGACCTTCCTAGGTGAATCGCTGATGACTGCTGTCAGTGCTACCCCRAAGTTTCTTCTTCAGATATGAAAGTAGCCCTTTAAGTCAGCTCTTTGTGGTGTACATACTAAAACCAACTATTTGCTAAACTTTACCTGACCCTGTTATTGTTTCTTAATTACATAACACAGTCACTAATTGCAGCCAACTTCAACCTCACATGGTTGAAATTATATTGATTTTACCTATAATCCACCTGGGGCTTTTGTCAGTTATCACTTTGCCTTCAACAGCTGCACCTCCCAGAAGGTGTATCAGTGCCTTTAAAAG
Source organism: Oceanodroma leucorhoa (assembly GCA_030449065.1). Classification (NCBI taxonomy): domain Eukaryota; kingdom Metazoa; phylum Chordata; class Aves; order Procellariiformes; genus Oceanodroma; species Oceanodroma leucorhoa. The sequence goes on from JASVER010000189.1 coordinate 131,343, forward strand.
CACCGTCATTGCTTGGGCCAAGCCTTGGTTGCCATTTCTTAAGTATGTGGCTGGCTTGGAGAAAGASGAATTGAGGAAATATTACTGGAGGAAAAAGTGACCAAAAAAGGCTCCTCTTGATTTGGTATTTTCTGCTATTTGGCACAAAATACCAGCTTTGTTTAAATGCAGTAAGTTTGCTTGTGGAGCATGCTAGTGCTGTCTCTGGAGTAATCTTACAAGACTGGAAATCCTTTCACCCTCTCCTGAGTCTCCGGTCCTCGTGCTTAGAGTCTCAGTGGGCAAGGTAAGGACTAGAAATAGTGTTGTCCTTGCTCTTTTACGTGGAGAGGAGCATAAAAGGGGATTATGAAACAGTCAGCCTTGTGCAGAACAACTGCTTAAACCTGGCTATTACTGCATTTTTTATGTCTTCCCATTATCTGTAAAGCTGATGGAATAAAATAAATAAATTTCTAAAAGGTAATTGCATCTTACTGGGACATTTGAAAGGCCTTCTAATTCATTAAGTCCTAGACCAAAGTATTTCAAACCACATAAAAAAATCCCATCCAATGCTGTCGTTGAGTAGGATTCACGCAAAGGTTTCTAACACCTCTAATCTGTCTTGAGTGCCTTAGTGACGTGCCATTTTGTGCCCGTGATTTCTAAAGCAGAGTAGACATAAACCTTAACCAGTATGTATTTATCCATCTTACAGTGGGCGTTGTCTCTCTTAGCCCAGCATCCCCTTGAAAAAAAAAAAGTCTCTATTTTTAATCCAGTTTGGGGAGAAATAACACCTCTTATAACATTTACTTTTACATCAGGCAGAACTGTTTTCCCAGCAACTCTATTCCTGAGGTTAATCTGTAATATAATGTGGAAGCAGTTTAGGCCATGTGAATTGAAAATTCAAGTGTTTAATTATTTCAGTGAAGCATGCTAATTATAGATATTTGTGGTCTTGCTCATTGCACAGCAGAATTTCTTTTATTAAGAGCAGCTATAACTTAGAGAAACTCCATTTATTTTCTCTGAGGGCTTAGAGGACATTTTCAAACAGAAATGTAGATAGTAACTGAATGTGTTTTAATACAAATGTTTTCAGGTAAATAGCCTGTTTTCATAAATGTCATCCAAGCATTTGTTGCATCAACAAATCCTCAAGAGTTTTCATTTGTCATATACATTTTAATACATATAAAACAAGCATAAATTCGCAGTTTAAGACACACTCCCACAGCACCAGGGCTCTTTTGCTCTGTAATTGTCTTTCTTAAATGACAAGTGTGAAATATGTAGTGCTCTCCTAAATTATAGCTTGCAGATTATTCTGTCAATTTGCTCACATATTTGTAGTCCTTTTTATTATTATTTTAAAAAGAAAGTCTTTTTCCTTCATCTTCGCAGTCTTTGTGGGTCAAATGCAGTGTTGTCCTTTCTAGTGTTTTACCTCTGCTCGGAAAAAAGCATGTATCATGCCTAGGGAAATATCTGTTTTAAAGCTAAATATTCAGTAAGGTAGAAACAATTTAAAGATTATTAGCGATTTTAAGTTGATTTTAATCATTAGTGATATTAAGATTAGTGCCTTAATTATGTTTAAGAGCAGGCTCTTTCAACAACCAAAAGTAGCCTGTCATCAAGGGTTGGCAACCTGCACAACTAAGCTGCAATTTTTCATGGGCCAGAATTTGCAGATTGAAAATGAACAGTTGACTAATTTAGATTTCTGTGTCACAGATGTAGCTGTTTGTTTTGGTAGCTTTTTAGTCAGATGATTTTCATTTCTACAAATAACTCTACCCTTTTAATAATCAAACCTCTTCTTAGTATTCATTTTGATTCAAACTGTGACAGTACCGGATTCCTTGATACCTAGGGTAAGACACGCAGATAATATAGATGTTATCATGTCCATCAGTCACTCTCCCTTACAGGGCTGGGGATATGACAAATTGAATCTCCCATAGTTGTTTATTGTTCAGCTTCTTGCTTTCTGCCAGCTCTTCTATGCTCTTGATTCATACTCGTTTTGATTTCTGTCTTGCGCAGCTGTGAGTAATTGCTTCACCAGGCAGTCACCTTTATAAGCCATGTGACCAAAATCTTAATTTTCATCTTTTCGATTTTCTCTGGTCCCTCGCATTCTCTTCCTCTTAGAAGTACTTGCACATGTTCACTGGTATGAAACTTGGGCGTGAGAGATTGGAGAATGCTCTTTTGGGCTTGTCTTTTATTTTGGGTGGGTTTTTTTGCTTAATTTAATTCTCCTGTCACTTTGCACATAGAGACACCAGCACCAGGGACCATGGAGGCACCTTGGGAAGTGCTCTGGGTTCCCCCGCGTTGCTTGGCTGATTGCATTATCGTAGCCGTGGGGTGAGAAACAGTAGAGCACGAGCCCTTTGGGGAATCACTGAACGCCTTCACGCCAGCTAATTTATTGTTAACAGCATATCATTGCTCAGCCTGAGTATTTGTCTGTGCTAATTCTTTCCAATGAAGAATTACTATCACGGTGGTATAGCTAACAGGAGGCACTTGAGCAGTTTTCTGAGTCTTGCCAATCGTGATAAGATATTGCTTTGGAATTACAAGAACCCGGTTTCAATACCTAGCTGAGAATATGAGACTCAAAGTGCTTTTTTCTTTAGCACACATATCCTTGGGACACAGTTCTTTGGTCTCTGCAGGGCAATGAGGCTGCTCGCAGACCCCCATTCGTGGTCAAACAGCTAATTTTTCCTAGTTATTCACTTGAATGTGTTATAGATCAGAAATCTTTAAAAAGGCCCCACTAAGAGACTTTGCAAGAAAGCTAAAACTGCATCTTGTGAGTCTGTTCAAAGGACTGAGTGAAGGTTTTGGGCAAGCAGCTGCTTTGAAAAGGATGCATGGCCAGAATCTTGAATGCTCTGGTCTTAATTTTCGTGACATTAAAAAGGCTACCTGACCCACATGTTATGCTCTTAATTGCCTTTCACTAATACCTGTTTCCCTTCCTTGCAATGACTTCTCGCCTGACCTTGGATTGGTCCAAAGGGTTAGATCCAAACAAATTTGTCCAACCCATACCTCAGGCCCCTAGTGAAACCCCCAACTCCCGTAGGCTTAGCGGTCATCACACCATGAAATAATGGAATCTTGTTCCGCTCTGACCCTCAGGTCAGCATGAGTGGCTGCAATCTGAGACCAAAGTCCTCTTTAGATGTGGCACGGGAGAACGCTTAACACGTGCTTCCTGTGGATTGCAAAGATGACTTGAACAGCAGCAATATTTGCTATTAAAATGAATAGTCTGTAGTGGCGTTATTACTGTCCAAAGAGATAATTGCAGTCTCGATCCTCYACCTGTGAGTGGAGCTCAGTAAAAATAACTTTGCATGTCAAAAATGAGAAGAAATTGGGAACAGCACCCTGAACACAAACAAGGCCAGGCAGAATAGATGGCTCTGCAAGCAAGTTTTGTGTTGAAATTTCTGCCTGTGACAGAATCCGTGTATGAGCTTGGAGAAGTCACTTTTGCTCCTTGTATCTCAGCTCTTGCTCTAAAACTAAGATGATTTTATTTTACCAGACAGGATAAACTGCAAATCCAGTTTAAGTGTCAAAGCCAGATTTTTCTTCTCTTTCCCCATATTTTCAAATAACTCTGAYTGTAATGGTTACATTTGATTAATAGGTATTCTTCCCCCTCCCTGGCAACAACTTGCATACAAACTTGTCTTTTGCTTTGATCAGAACTATGCAGCCTTGGAAATCCTTGCGGCAGGGAAGGTCTTCAGGAAAGTCTCTTCAGGATAAATAAAAATAAGTGTGAGACTAGGCATGCAAGMTTAATTAAATTCAATCATCTTGTAGTTTGTCTTCTCCTCTTCATGCAGCCCTGTATTTAAGATTGATACATGTTTGGGTAGCATGAACCCAATTATAGCTGCATTTTAAAAACAGCAACAGTTGACTTTCTCTGAGTGGGTCTTGTAGTTTTGGTGTTTGGGTTTTTTTTTTTTCTTTTCTCTTCAGGGTCTAGTTTCAGCCAAACAGCACAGAGCAGCTCTACATAGATCAAGATGCTCTGCCATTACCTATATTTCATGGTGTCAGTACAATGACAGCCACAGTCTGCAGAGCTGTCACTTGAGCCAGTGCCGTCAGCCTGCATTCTGCAAGGTTATGCTCTGTCTTAAATTAACATTACTTTCTGTTGGTGCCCAGCACTCAGAAATTCCTTATTATCAAAGTGATCACTGCAAGGGTTTTCTTCCTCATCCATCACGCTGTCATTACACCACTTTCTCTTTTGCCATAGTTTTTTTACTTTATTCTGATTTTTCATATGAGACTTCTTCTGTCAAGTCCATTTTTCTGTAGTAATTTGGYCACCTCTCCAGATCTTATGGATTTATTGGGACCCACAGCTGCTAATAAAACTTAATTTCTGTAAGTTTGGGGARAATAGATTTAGTGGCTGGGCAAAGGTCTGCCTGGTTTTTGGTTCCATGAAGCACCAGCATATCCYTTCTTCCACCTCTCATAAAACCTCCATGTGAACACTGGCAAATTTGTTTTTTAAAAAAAAACAAAACAAACAAACAACAACAACAACAACAAAACCAGTTGAGGTACACACAAACCTGTGGAAAGGCAAGTTTTGCACAAATCTGACTAAATCCACAGTCTGCGTTTCAGCCACCTCTCAGTGCAACAGAGTTATACAAGGAAAATTGCAGCAAATCCTTATTAATAATAGCCGTTCTCTGAAGAAGCAGTTAGCTTTCTCTCCGCTGATGCACCCTGGTGCTTAGTGCCGAGAAGCTGTCATACTAACCAGGATGAGCTGAGTGTGTGTGATGAATACAGTTTTGTTAAGGACTCCTTGTGAAAGTACAAGAATAAGGAGGGGGGAGAAAGCGAGGATGGTGAAAACAGCAAGGATATGTGGCTTTTGAGGAGAACAGGATCATCTTTCAGATGAGCGTTGAGTGCCTAGGGGGAAAAYGGAGCAGGGAAAAAGAGGTCACGGTAACGATACACTGAATGAAATTTTGTAGAGGTAAAGGGCCAAGGCTGATTTGTAACTGCTATAGATCAGCTAAAGCTGCTTTGGGAACACGGAGGCTGACATGTCTAGCTCCTACTGTTGCTTTGATGGCCAACCAGCTTGGGGATGCACGCTCTTTCATTGGCAAGGGTCACGTAGCTCAGTAGGGAGGCAGAAGGATGCAGCTAGGAAGTTATATATCCATAGGTTYGGGTTAACTGACAAGTGAGGCAGATAGCCCTGTCAGTATAGGAATAGCTCAAAGTACCTGTGAAATATCAGACRCGGCCATCCATCCTCCTGCCACTTCAAGACAATAGGTCTTCCTGAGATCAAATGGCTTGTGGTGTTATGCCGCATGACACTGTTGGCAAATATTTCCTCCCTGCAGCAGCGTTTGTTCAGGGCATAGCTCTGTAAACACTTGCATATCGGCTTTATCTAAGAGTTGGCTGTAATTAATAGAATTAGTCAAAGCAAAGCACACATGCAGGAGCCTCGTGGAATAAAGACCTGCAGGCTGGCAATGATGTTTTCCCATTTCTCCAAACCGAGTGGTTTATAATCAAAGTAATTAAGAAAATAAATGAAATAATGACAAGGGTGTTTTCCCCCTTTTTAAGCTTATTTTAACAAATATGTATTTGGTGGAGGCCGTGATAATTTTTTTAACTTCAAAATGCCCAAGTTTTAGCAACAGCTGTGTTGATTAACCTGATGTTCAGCTTCAATTTTAGTGTTTGCTTCAGAATTGAAAAGGATTTATCTGCCCAAACCTTTGCTTGTTTTTTCAAACTGTCTATAGGTCGTTAACACTTACTCTAGTAGGTAGAATCCAGTTGTACAGTTACAGACCTAAGTTCCGATGGCTTTAGTTAGCYACTTGGTCACCATCTTGATGGGTATGAGTTGATCCCGTTCTTTTTTTTCCTGAATTGTCATGAATTTTCTCCTGCTGAGGCTCTGGCACCGTTAGCTCACCGGGTATGTTTGCGCCGGGCGTTTTGGTTTGTACTGGACCCTGGGAACAYGAAATGTTCAAGCCAGATATTTTGTCACGCGACAGGCGTCACCCATGGACGCTTGAAGCACAACTGTTTAAGGGAAGTCTTATATTCCTGATTCAGCAAGACGTACGGGTACGAATTTAATTGCCAGTGAAATTCAGGTGGAGCGTTTTGTCCAAACGCTGTGGGGGTCGGAGGCCAGCGAGGCTCGGTTCCTTTGTGCCACATGCGAGGTCGCTTCAGCATCCCCTCCGGCTCCAAGGGCTGCAGCAGGACGCTGGGGTGGTTTTTGTTTACGTGGCGTTCAACCGACTAATAGTGAAAAACYAGGAGAAAAGAGTCGAAGTAGAGCTGCTACCAACGGTAAGGTAACTCTTGGGGTTGCAGGGGAAAAAAAAATAAGCTGTCTTGCAATTTTATTATTGCTATTGATCACATTTATGAAGATGACATGAAGTTGCAAACTGTTATAATACCAAAAAAAGGCAGTTACAGCAATACAAAGTGGTCCATCACAGAGTGTGTGTGACAACTTTATTACTGCAATGGACTAATATCGCAGTGGGGAAATACAGTACCCGTAAGTCATTTTGAAACAAAACACAGTAGCCAACATGTKACTATATAAAATTTATTTTTCATGAGCCTCAATAATTATCGTGAGCAGTTATCAAAATGTACAGACAAAAGGGAATAAAGTGAGATGTCACAGCCAGAGCAGCTCTTTTTTGTTTCATCTCTTACAATTATTTTGTGCATCTGTTAGCACTTGAGTTCACAGGGACTGATCCAGCACCAGCTGATGTTGATGAAAGAATATCTGCTCTCTTTAGGGGCTTCTGGATTAACACCAGATTTATTAAAACTTCCAGGCTGGGCCCAGYTGGCAGGCTGACTCTTGCTTCCATGAGTGTCTTAAACCTAAATTATCTAGGATGTCTGTCACATATTCAGTATTTCTACAGGTTTGAGGACTCTGCTACTCCTTTAGTAGGTAAAAAGGTGTATAATATTGAAAAGGACTTTCAGACATGTGTATGTAACAGTCTGCTTTGCAATTAAAGAAAATGCTTATGTATTTTTGTATCGTTATTCTCTTGAAATGCCTTCATCTGGGGCATTTAAGCATGTGTGTGGAATAGGAGTTGTTGATAGAGAAGGAGAGGAGCTCTGGATGTACAGGCTCAGTTCCTGACTCTGGCTTCCCTTGACTAAGTCATAAAATCTAGACTGTATCCCTGCCTGCAAAGTAGGTATATAAATATTCCTTATACAGGAGGAAGATTATAAAACTGTTGATGATTTTGAGATCCTTCACTGGTAAAAGTGCTATTGAAAGGGCGAATGGAAAATGGAAATATATCAGACATTCCCTAACATTTTCAAAACCTGCTTTGCAGAATATAACCTAAAGGCTAACTCATCATGAAATTTATTATTCACTTAAATACTGCATTGCTATATTGTGTTCCAACTGAACAATGTTTCCTACTGCTCACTATCAGAGGGAAGAGTCTGCTGCAACTACTCCATAATTGTTCTACTAATGTATACTTTATTAAACTCCTGCTGTTTTCTTGACTGGTTTATCTACTAAAAATAGTCTGATTAATAAAATGGATGTCAGATGTATCCATCTTTATGTATTTTTCCCATGGAATTAGATACTACTAAACAGTAATTTGATTTTTTTTTTCTTTTTCTTTCAGTGTTAAGCAATGTCAATTATTCCCTGCAGAGGTGCTAGTGGATTGCTGGTAGGATATTATAAATTTGAATTCAATTCAGGTTGGCAGTGATGAGAATTCAGGTGTTAACTGATCTGTTGTGTCATGGCAACCATGGAACAAAGTACGATGCAACTAGCCCAAGTGAACTGAGTCTGGATGAAAGCCCTTTTCTTAGATTTTAACTTTACAAAATCTGAAAATAAACATGGTTGGGAAGCCCTCATTAAAATCACATCTGCATAATTACATGCTATGTATTTTAAATTCCCTCTGTAGTTTCAGATGGATACAGTACAGGTTTGTGAGTCTGTCCTTTGCCTGCTTCTCTCCAAATCGCAACAATTWCGACAGCGTTTCTCTGGCTATTTTCAGGCTGCAAAGACATTTGAACACAGCTCTGCTGAATGTCGTTATGCAGATGTAAAGCAGTATTTCATTCTTCATCTGTGTTATATATTCAGATGTTAATGATGTATTGTTTGGAAACTACAATTATGTCAGAGGATATCAGTGMAAGAGACTCTTTACTAAATAGTTCAATGACACGATACACATCACAATATTTGTCCATGCCATTTGAGACTCTTACATGTTCTCTGTAAGGTTTTGGAAGGAGAAATGGGACATTGCAGAAGGCTTGATTATCCTCTCATCAGCAGCCATCACTTGATTGATTTGATGGCATTCCCCCAGTCTACAACACTATAAATAAAAGGAGGATCAAGTATTATGCTTACAGAAACAGTGTGTTAAATTAATCCATTAAAATAACGCTATTGGCTTCACTGGGATTACTCTGCAGGATTAACTTGTGTTTTTTCTCCAGCAATATAGAGTGGGAATTCACTGCTCTGAACAATCATGGAGTAGATGTCACACAATCCCTCTGCATTTCTCATGTGAATGGCATCTTTCTATTTCCAAAAAACCTAAATGTGAAAATGAAAAGCATCCTTTGTAGACATAARCAGTTTTCTGGGCAGGCTGCGAGGTGCTGCTCTGAAGCGTGGCATATCTTCCACTTCTGTCTTCCCGTGCGTTTGATGAAGAAGGTCAGCAGAACACTAAAGAGAATAAGGTTTTTCTCTGTGAGCATCCATCACCTGAAATGGGAATGCAAGTTAACATCAGTTARGGTCTGACATTGCCTTAGCTATATTCATGCTCTGTGCAACATAGAGACCGTGAGGATCCTCGCTGTATTCAAACCAGCTTCCTTGCTTAGAAGTCCCAAAAACTTGAAAGACACGCCAATAATTCTCAAAGCTATGCTCGGATACGACCAAGCTTCAAACATCAAGCTAAAAGCTCAGAGGTTTTAGAACTTGATACTTCCAGTAGTATCTCTCCCTGTCAAGCTGGAGGGTACACATATGGCTCTTTGGACCATATTTTAGAGTATTTTAGAGTATTTCAGTCTTCTAACGTGTTTGTCTGCACAGAGCTTTTCTGAGAAAAGGGGAAGGCAAAGAAGGGAGCCTCCTCTGGCTTGCTTCATTTCAGCAAGTATCGTAAAGGGTTTTGCATGAGTCTCGTTGGAACATGCAAAAACAGTGAAAAGAGTTTTCCTTTAATGGGACTGCCATTCTTTTAGTTACATTTCCTTTTCAGTGTGAGTAATCAATATCAGTAAGTGATGTTTTCTCTCCCAAACAACAAAAATCTTTAGCTAGATTTGAGGGTAAATTGTCATGCAGAAAAGCACTGCAAATAAAGGGTTTGGCAAAAGTGTAATACATGTGTCTCAGCCAGGCATATTGCATTTAAAGGACAGAGAAACGAGGTTGTTCCACCTTGCATGCAACAGAAAAGGCTGACGAACGCAGGCAAATAMGAGGCTCAGCAAACAGTCGTCCTCTAGCTAGGAGTCACTTTCTACTCAATATTTAAATCTTTTCGTCAAATGGAGGGTTGCAGCCTGCTCTTCAGTTGCTGATATGCTTAATTCACTTCAGGTGCTCACAGGGATATCAAAATTCATACTGGCTTTTGACATTTTATATTTTAATTAAGCTTACCCTGTAGGAAATAAGATGCTAACAACTAGGCTTGCCTCACTAACACAACATGATGCCTAGAATGAAATCTGTTGCCTGTGCCCCTTCCGAAGCCTGCACTTTTGTGGTGTGTAACATCTCCAGAGAGACCAGGCAGGCTGCGTGCGGCACCCAGCCTGCTGTCCTTACAACAGGGCATGCCGGATTTCTAGCTTACTATTATTTCAACTTCATCAGGGTGGGAACATTTGTCTAGTTATACCATCACGTTGTCCCTGGGGAGAGAGCCAGAAATGAGCATAGATTGTTTATTTTAGAGGGGGGGGGAAAAGTACTGAAAGTTTTGGGAATACAAAGAACTTTCTTGCTTTACGGGAAGAGTGCCTCTGAGAGTGCAGGGGTCTCGGTTAATTTGYCAGCACCGCTCAGTTTGGCAACTTCCTAGAGTCGAGAATAGCATATAGTAAGGTTTTCACCCACTTTCCCCTCTTTAGCACTGGAGTCTGATTGACAGGGAACGGTATTTGGTAACTTGGTGTAATGGAAGGGGCCTTTAATATGTTTCAGACTCAAAGCACAGACACTTGATCCAAAACCCGTGGGGTAATAACCACATACCAGCAACTAACGCGTGGTTTCGTGATCCCATTCATGTGGAGTGCAGGGTAATTCAGGTTGATTTAATCTTCTTTCAGTCGTGGTTAAATCAGTTTCAATCACCTCATATTTGCCATGGAGGCGTGTGTGGATGTGGGCTGGAAARGTGTGTTTCATTGCTCTGAGGTTACCCCGTACAGTGCCAAAGCCGTGGTCCATGTACAGTACTGTCTTCTGCCAAGTGGTGAATATTTTGATAGTTTTCAGACTTATGTACGGCTATAACTGAAGTAGCCAGCCTTTCTTCTGGGCTAGTCACTGAAAATACAGAAAACCAGCTACAAAATTTCTAGATTTAAAGAGCTTGCAGGCCATGTATAAAACAAAAGATGAGAGAGGTTAGGGACAGAAAGGAGCCCAAAGAAACAGTGAAAAAGCTCTGACTAGCGTGTGAGGGACTGATTTCAGCACAGCTTTTTAAAAAAGAAAAGGAGGAGGAAGAGTTTTGTGTTAGACTGTGGTATTTTATCTCCTGCTTGCTGCAGTGACATCACTTTGTTGAAATTTATCCTGTCCCGGAGCAGGAAAGCTGGTTAAGGAATAGTTTACCTGCATGTGCTTTGCAATGTTTACCCCTTTTAATTCAAATATATTTGTTTCTTTTTGTTTTGAAAAAGTTTGAAAAGGAAAAGGGATAAAATGTAGTGGCAGTGAGGAATGACTGTTGCTAGGCTTGAATAAAGCTGCAGTGTGATTATGTGGTTTYCTTCATTTGCATTATGGGAGAAGAGCAATCTTCTATTCCAGGAACATAGCTAAATCACAGGTGGCCTCAAAACAATTTTCAGCTTTGCCAAATATTTTTATGTCTCAGATACATTATTTAAATATTTTCTTTGCCTCCATTCTCCATTTGCAGTGTATGCTAATACTTCCTTGCAACGTAGAGATGTTGGAAACATGAATGCATTAATACTTTACAGAAGGGAGTGTTTAGATTTGGTATGAGACCAAGGTAGCAATGCAGATACTTAAGCTGCTGAGGGGGCTAAAATGACTTTTTCAAGACCAGTCAGAAAAACAGAGCTTTAACAGTTAAGTGCCTCACAGTGCTGCTATGATCAAGGAAAGAAAGAATGTGACTATTGGGTGATTTCCGCCCCCCCCGCCCCCGTTTGCTCACGCTTGGCTTTAATTGCAAACCGAATTACAGCCCTTTTGCAAACTACTAACAGAAATAGTGGGGGTGTACAGGTYTGTAACACCTGTATCTTACTTGAACTGACTGTGGTAGCTAGAGAGCCCGTGCTTCATGAAGGACATCTGAAAGGATGACCATTTACAAAAGCTGCTTCTGCCAGTTTAAATGGTATCCTCAAAAGACACAACCACTTTAGTGTGAAGACTGAGCTGCATCATTTCCCTGGCCTCTTGAACTTGTTTTTCTGATGCTAGACTACTTTGTCTTTCATTTCTCTGACCTGAAACACTCAGGTCACAGATGTTTGGGAAGTGATGAACAGAAGTTGCCCAAATGCGCCGTCCTATTTCCAGCACCATACAGAGTGACAAGCTGATTTAGATGTCCAGGTCAAACGATTCTTTCCAGTTGACTGCATCAACCATCCTGGGCACAGTTGTTATCTTCTGTATTAAGGCTTCATCCTGCAAGGTGCTAGGTGCTTTTTGTTATTTTGGCTGCACTGGAGAACGCAGTTAGGATATTGCTTCCCCAGTCTATGACTAATGTGTGTCACACATTTGTTGTCAGAATGGGACACCAAGGTGCCAGCTTCCCCCTGCCTTGCCCAGACCCTTCCAACACAGTGTGGTTAATACAGCCAGATGTGATGTGATGTGCCCAGGAAGAAAGACTGCAGGACAAATCACTTCATGTAGGTGCTTCTGGAGAAGAGAGACTCAGAAAATGCTTTGAAAGCTTAAAGAAAAGAMAGACAAAGAACTGAATATAAGTCTYTTCTACAGGAGAGCAAAGTAAGGGCTCTGATCCCTTCTGGACTTAAAATGATCGAATCCTGGTATTGACCAAGTACCTGAATTGCAAATATATATAGTACTGGCTTTACTAGTAGGAAAACCAGAAAACCCAGTTACTRTTGTTTCCGTAGTACCTCAATATAAATAGCATCCAGTGGTTTCTATACAACAGCACTTAGCAAACTTAATAATGTACTTTGTGTTTATTRAAGATGGTGATTCTCGAGCTTTAGCAAGCTAGGTTAAATTCAAACTTYGTAAGAAAAACACAGAGGAAGAAAATCAGTGAATCACAATGGTTTTCCTTTTCCTCGATGAAATTTAAAGTCTRCACACAACTGAATCCTTACAGGTTGTATCATTTATGTTTGGACTCATGAAAGGCCCCGGAGGGATGATGATCTCATTGCCTTTACTCCTGACTGCTACTGTCTGAAGCCCCAGCTGACTGCCCTGGTCATTAAAAAGGGATATCTAGATTTTTCTTGTAGGCTATCACAGGTCATTTCTTCTTTTGAATGGACACAGACAGGCAGTAGGCTGCCTGCAGATCTGGGGATAGATGCTGGGTTTGAATCCCAGGTTAATTCTTTGGCTGCTAGCCCATACTTTTAATAGATGATACTGGATATTCCTATGTAGGTCSTGTTGTTGCTCTTAAATCTGCCTGATCTCTTTAACAAACTGAACAAAGCAGATATGTACGGCAATAGTTTTGCTGGCTGCCTTCCTGAGTGTGTGCTTTGGTGACTTCTTCTGAAAAAGTAAGCATGCAATTAAAAAAACCAACATCCAAACCTCTTGAATGCTGGCAGAAGCTTGTTTTACAATCGCATTAACAGGTTTAGACTTAATGAAGAGATGCGGTTTCTGCTGCCTCTCAGTCATGATTAGACTTCAGTATCCTTCTGGCTTTTCTGATTCATGGAGCAGTCTAACTGGGAGGGGTCGGTGGGGKTTTTATTTGCCTCATGTGTTGTGTACAGTCTTGCTGGTCATGTAAGCCCGTGAAGAAGCAAAACATTGCAGTATTGGTCTGAGGCTCTGGAGATATGCTTTTTATTTCCTGGCTTAATCCATTTGTGCCTTGGCTCTGTGTTTCTTCAGCTCTGTAGAGAGGGGACCGAGCCAAGTCTTCCTCCACCTGAATCATTATGCAAAGTAGTTCAAATATTGGTCTTGATTCTGTAAACATTTCTGTGATTACCTATTGGTGTCGTTAACTTGAGTGGTCTCCTTTCCTTCAGATATAAAATTAGGTATGTGTGTTATTGTTGCTTCTTAGCCTCAGCTTTTTATCAGGTCTTGGCTATAACCACCTCTCATACAGATGGTGTTAGAAAGTTATATTACAGCTTTCCATGACTGCATTGGCAATTGATAAATTTAATCTAGAATAAAGTACTGTTCAATTCCCAAAGCCCTGCACAGTCTGTTAGTCTCTGCTGCGTTAATACTCGTTTATTAAATAGCATTTTCTTGAATAATTTTTACTAAAAAGGTCACTGACAATCCGTCTCTGTGCCATTGCACTAGTGGTAAAGTCACCTAGGACGCTACAGGTTTCCACCAGCTTTCATAATTTCTTTTCTACTGTATCTACAGTTATAAAATACAGTCCAGAGGCCTGTAAACCCTTTGAGTGATGGTCTTCCACTAAAGCATGTTTTATACAGGCGGTGCTGAAAGCAATAATGCAGAGTGTTTTGTTCACCCCAAGCATGCCATAAATAATGCAGTGTAATTTTCACACGGAGTCGTCTATATAGACAATGCCAGTGCAGATAAACCGTAGCACTGTACAGATAAGCTATATTACAGTAAGTAATTGCTCCCAAAAGTTTTGAAGTAGCGATATTTTGGGGGCCCCCACGAAACAACAGAATGTGCTATCTGTCTCCTGCTTAAAGGACTAGGCTTGGCTAAATTAAAGGACTGTAATCCCGAAATGCAAAACCAGCTTGAGGGGACAAGAAGCTTTTTCTAACCCCTGGTCCTCCAAAAATGAAGGGTTAGGGCCTTTGGTTGAATTGGCCAGCTCTCCTTGGCTTTGTCTTTGGAGAAGTCAGCAGCTATGTGGGTACGTGGCTGGTAAATAGGGGAAACACCAGCAGATGGGCGCTGAGGACCACATGGACTTGGTCCTGGGTGGTTTTGGGAGGAATGAGGCCACTGGGATACTCCAGAGAGCTTCTCTGAGAGCACGTCATTAACTCATTCTTTCAGTTTACATCTGACTCGGTTAGTGAAGTTCAAATGTCATTTTCTGGGTCAATGGCACGAATTGCAAGGATTTTAGTCTCCCAGTGGGTGAGCGGACAGACGTGTGCCTGAACTGTGGGAAATGGTAACTGATATATAGCTAAATACCTAGGTAAATCAGAAGTGTACCGTGCTAGGAATTGTACAAAACTGCAGAGTGACATTGCTCCTGTCCCAAATACTGCAGTTTCTAAAAATGAGCAAAACTGGGCTGTATATGGAAGAAATAAAGTATTACCTTTACCATTTTAGATGAGCATGTAGAAAAAGGATTTGGGGCCCAGGTGCTCCATACTCAGCAGCTCTCATTAAGAATTTCACATGATATTTTAATCAAATTTGAGATCTAATATAAAATTTCTGGCCAATTTCCTTTTAGCTTCTGTGTTTGACAAAATTTATGTATGTGAGTAATTTCACTGTTTTCCTTGAAAATTAATTCCCCAAAAGGAAAAGACCTTTTGCAAGCATACAAAAAAGCAAATTGAATAATAGCTTATAATAAAAGTTTAAAAAGGGGTGGGGAGGAAGAGAAAAACTAGGTTACAAAATTGAGAGTGTTTTGTATAAAAATGGATTTTAAAATAATTAGACTAGACAAAATCTCTTTAGCATTGTGACTTTATTAAAGCTTGTAAAGTGATTTGAGATTACTTGGGGGATGGAACTCTGAAAGTGAAACTTGTCATCGCATAGTGGAATTGAATCCCCTTTTCTTTTTTGAAATCTGAAACCCACATGCAATGCTGAGGATTTTTTATCTCAGCTGCTTAAATGTCAGGAATTATTTTTTATCTAAGCAACCTGTTTATCAGAAAAATCCAGAAGTTCAAAGGAAGATAACTGGAGGCAATGGAATAGTTGAAACAGGCTCATAAATACATTTCTGTCATGGCTTTATTCTCTGGAAATAAGTAGTACCACTGTTCTTAGCTGTGCATAAATAAAAAGTCAGGCATGCCCTGAAGCAAGCAGAAAAAGATCAGTTTAACACCATCGCTAATACTTTGACCAGCAGCCAGATGACAGACTCCAAATCTGCGTTACAGGTCTGCACAGTCCCAGAGTCCAGATTCCCAGCCACCCTGCTCCCTGTTTTGTGTAACCTTGCTTCTCAGGGGGCTGAACTGGAGACCAAAAGTCTTGATTTCCATATTAATTTCTTTTCTACTTGCAATACTCTTGTTTTTTTTCCCAAAAAAAAACCCTGTGCGCAGAAGTCAGAAAGCCTTTCTCCATTCCAACCATCAGTTTGCTTTCTAACTATAGTGTCTTGGACATTTTATTTGCTCTTCATGTTAGTCATAGACTGCTCGAGACAATCCTGATTATACGTGTTCTATTCCTCCCCTGGAGTACTCTTGGCAGGAAAGCTAGCTTGGTGAACTCTGATCTTTGTGCTTTCTAAAAGCTGACAGCAGAGTCTGGAAAATTGCATGTTTCAGGGGAAAGTAGAGAGTGAGGCTGCCATAAAGAAAAGCTCCCAAGAAAACCAGGGGAGTTGGGTGGTCTGGAGCAGACTGATGCTGCAACAGCAAGAAAATGTGAGTGCAGAAACCTGATAAGGTCTGTGCAAGATCATGCTTTTCAGATAGGAAAGCATAAATACATCATAACTGTTAGCAAAACGATGGAAGTCTACATAGGAAGGAAAAATGCCTGCAATACGGCACTAGAAATATTAGAAACAAAACAACCCCTCTCCCACGCACGGTGTTGAAATGGGGCGAGTGAATAACTTACCTGTGTGGTGTGAGAAGCTGGTGCCCGTCTGTAGCGGTTTGAGACGTGATGCATGCTTGCCTCTGGTGTACTCTCTTTCTCTACATGATCTCACAGTCATTCTGGAAAGGAAAGACAATTTTAGATACTCAATGCCGTTGCAATTTAGTGCTGAAACAATAAGTGTGTATATAGTAGCAGTTCAGTTGTTACTGAAATTATCAATTCCCCCCCCAGCCCCTGTAACAAATATACAATACGACAGACACTGATAGGAAGAAGGTAGCTTTGTGTGCAAGAATGGGAAATTTACATTATCCTTCTAAAACAAATTATTTCAATTCTATAGTGGCTCCATGCAGTGTTCAGGGTGGATTTGAGGACACGGGAATTTTATGGCTGAGCTGTACCAAGTATTTCTTTTTTTTTTGCAATAAATCATTTTTTTTTTCACCCAAGACTGAACTGTAAGGTTGAGAGTGTTTGCATTGTCTTTAAGAAATCGGAAGGAAGATTTTTTTTTTTAAAAGATAAGAATATATAAAATGCTAATTTGTAATTTTTCCTTCAGTTTACTCAATGCAAATGTTTACAAAATCAGTTTGAATTTTAAAAACACTTTGCTGTTGCCAATTCTATGGCACTGCTTGCCTCTCTTGCGTTTTTTTTCCAGTGGAAAAAATATTTGAAATGTAAAGTTTCAGTTCGCTCTAGTCAAGCATACCAAGGAGGAAATGGGCTTTGCTTGCAAAGATGGAAGCTGTCCATCATTATAACATTATTTATAGCGTACAGCAATTTTTCCTGAAGGAATGCCCGTTGTTTGATGGAGAGCGAAGGAATTGAACAGGAAAGCCGTGGGGTCTGTGGTGTGCAGGTCACTGGAAAATCCACCAATTTTCATTAATATTACTGGGTATCTCGACTGGTTTATACAATGCACCATTTCCTAATTGGGTTGGGATCTGAGGTTCTGAAGTGAAAAGTGGCACTGCCACCTAAATGCAGCAATTGTATGTAGRTGGAAGATGGATTGAAAGGAATTGGTGAGTATTCACCCTTGCAGTGTTATAAATGACAAGACTAATTGCAGTCTTAATTACAGTGGTGTAATTCTGGAAAAATAGATTAAGGCATTAAAGTTAGACAAATGTAACAGCTATTAAATGAGTGAGATACGAATCAGGCTATCATTTTATCTCTCTCTATTTATGCATGTAATCCAAAGGCTTCTGTAGCTTAAACCAACAGATTTGGATATTAGTTTATTCCAGGTATTTTTTTAAAAAACAGACTATGAAATGTAAGCCAATAAACTTCAAGTGGTTGTCACTGGTAAACGAGCAATATTATCTCCTAGCACCCAGGCACGGAGCAGTGGTGATGTATTTTCCAAGCCAACACAGACATTGTAATTGCGTTACCGTGTTAAGTACAGTAATTGTTCGGTGTACTATAACCACATTCCTTCTCCACTCTGAGCTTGTTCCCCCATGGCAAATTTAATCCTTGTTTTGACCAAAGTGTAACTCTCATGGCACGCCTGCAACGTTCCTGCCAACGTCGCTCTGCTAGCGCTGTGGCACTCTGTCATCAGGCTGCCGTCGTTGGGATAATCCATGGCTGTAATACATCATTTATGTGCTATTGTTTTGATGATGTATGAAGGTGATGCATCATTACGGGGCTACCAGCAGAAATATCCCAGAGGCTGGCATGCTTTGTAAGGGGGGTGGGGGTGGGGAATTCTTTATAAATGTGAAAAAGAGATTAGTTATTTATGGGAGTTGAAAAAGAGGGAGGTTAGAAGGGAAGTAGAGTGAGGAGAGAGGATATCATATAGGGGTGTTTTGATTTCCAGAGGTACCTAAATCAATAGGAGCTGCAGGTGTTTATTAAATCCTAAAATTAGGAAAGGGAATTTCTGTATTTCCAGTTGCACGCTTTAAGCCTAGTGCCCTTTTTCCCTCTTTGTAGCTGCTGAAAGAGTGATTAAGGCACTATTTGGAGCCAGGAGATAGGAACTCAGTGCTGGACTCYGCTAACTAATGCCTTTCCCGTGTCAGTTCATACATGTGGAATAGACACTTGATGTTCTGAACTGCCTGTGCTGCTTTGTGCCCACCACTGATGTCATTGTTAGAATTAGATGGGTAATTATTAAAATTACAGTATTAATAGAGGGTCCTTTTATTTAATTCTGTACATTCACATACTGGAAGGCTACCATAAAGAAATTCAAGGCAAAAACCCTGGTGGAGTTTGACACTTAAATAACACATGGTTCAGGCATCTGGAGTCACTGCCAGGCTCTATGTGATTAAGGTCCTTATAGAACTTCAGCATCAGCCCTGTAAGCAAAGATGGCTCACTAAGATTATTTGAATAACTTGGCAGAACAGGCTCTGCTAGTTAAAATAGAGTGTGTGCAAAAATGGGCTGCCTCTGGATATCTCAGTGGTTGCTTTTTTTAAAGAAAGCTGTGTGGAGAGACCTTCAATTTCATACAGCGTTATTYCATATTTTAGATTTCTTGTTGCTTTTCAGTTCAGTGCCAGCGATCTGGCTGGTCCGGTGGCATCTACTYGCATTGCCTCAGTTACTGTCCCATGGCATCCAGGTTTAGGAGGCTGTCTGCTGTCCAAAATTGTACCTCATTTCTCCTCTTCTCATTTCTAGCTTCTTGCCTTTGACTGCTCGTCCAAGTCTCTCTCTGCTCTTTTCATTTTGAACCGGAAAGTGAAAAAGCCTTTCAGACTCAATCTCTCCATTTCAGGTGATTACAAAAAGTCRATTGTCCTCACATTTCTTTTCAGCCTGCCTCAGAAGTCCCGGTTTCTATTTCCAGATTTTGATCACTAATTCTTTCTTTGGTAAAATGCCTGTCTTGTTGCAGCCCAACTGATTTTAATAGTCTGCAGTAATCGAGAACCAGTACCTAGGTGATAGGGTGGTTCTGTGATGGGCGATACCTTCAATGCAGGCTTAGACATCTGGGATTGTTTTTTTCAGGAGAAAAGCTGGCCAGGAAAGTGTTTGGAAAATTATTAGGGCGTCTTGAGATTCCATTTGGGTAGCCCGGCTTTAAGGCTTGGATGTTAGTTTTCATACTTATTTCATATAACTTCAACGGATGTGCTGCTCTTAGCTAACTTTGGTTCTGACTGATATGAAAAATGTGGAAAATGAAAATGAAGAATGAACGTACATTTGGACAAGGTTTCCATAGAGCTCAGCTCTGCTTCAGAATTGGAGTAAAAGAGCTGGAGCCTATTGATAACAAGCTGTGAAAAATCTCATCTGAACTGTGAGTATGATGCACTTAAAAATTTGGACCTGGATGTTGTTTGGTTATGTCTTTTGGTTCTGTTTGGTTTTGGTTGTTTTCTTTTAAATTTCAGGACATGGTTTAGTGGGCATGGGTGCTGGGTTGATGGTTGGACTCGATGATCTTAGAGGTCTTTTCCAACCTTAATGATTCTATGATTCTATGATTCTATGAAATTGAATAAGTGAATAAATCTGGCTTTTTTCTTCAAGTCTTTAATTCTCTAGTCATCCCATTGACACTGGGGGAATTTTGAGTGCAGGGTTGGGTAGGAAAGACTTGTCGGCAAAAAGGAATACCATTTCTTTGAGAAACAGGTTGCTAGCGATATGGTTGTGTTTTCTGCTGCCTCATCCCAACTTTCAGTTTTACGCAATGTGAACTA
The DNA here is from genome assembly GCA_030449065.1 of Oceanodroma leucorhoa. Classification (NCBI taxonomy): domain Eukaryota; kingdom Metazoa; phylum Chordata; class Aves; order Procellariiformes; genus Oceanodroma; species Oceanodroma leucorhoa. The sequence goes on from JASVER010000189.1 coordinate 151,395, forward strand.
AAATAACRCACCTTGGAGAGGGAGGATAGCGCTTGCAACTTTTCAGCCAGAGTGATTATGCCTATTCTTATTTCATTGCYACAAACTGGGGAGCTTTTGCTTTTAATATCAGGAAGCGCTATATGGAAGCTGAAGATCTCTGTTATCCTGGTTGCACCGTCAGCCACCACCTGTGCAGGGCGCACGTTCTCCAGCTGCTGGGGAGCATGGCCATGTGGGTTGGCTTACTTCGCTGGCATAAGAAAATTYACGCAGGATTCGTGGTATTTCCATTGCCGCTTGTGAACGGGCTCTGCTAATTATTGGGGCGAAGATTGTTGTTTGATACGCTTGTGGAGTGCCTTGCAAGGACCTTCCTCCTCCCATTGGAGGTCTAGGGGTGCTGCTGTAATGCAAAAATTGTTCTCTCTATTTCCTCTCTGTCCTCAGCCTCCTTCATCTGCTCGTTGATCTCATCTCACCTGCTGCTTTTCTTTGTACTCCTTGTTTTCTCTTTTCTCTTCAAACAGTATGAGCATGAAAGCAATGTAAGTTAATCCTCACCTCGCACGTACACCCTCAAAACAAATCCCATTTGGAACAAGCAAAGCAGTCYCTTCCTGAATGTTATCTCAGGGCTTCAATCATTCAGTTTGGCTCCTGTACGTGATGCCATTTCAGGTTTTGGCAGCTCAGCAAGTATAGATTTCTGCTTACGATGATCCCTGCAAGGAAGCAGTGGCTGGCATATAGACACRCAGAGCAGAAATAATTTGTCTGGCATCCATCTCTTTCTGATACGTTAGGTGACACCAGCATTCCTCATGGGTCCTGGAGAACGTTAATACTAGAAGATGCAGGCTTACAAGCATAAGTGCAAATTTTGGAGACTGTTCAGTGATTGTGGCTTAATTATCCGGTGGATATACAATATGAATGCACAAAATAAAACTAAGGTATGTGGAGTTTGATAAAGGTGATGGCTCAGTTAAATCTTTGAACTCAGTTAATCTTTGAACTCTCAGTTAATTCTCTGAACGCAGGAACTCACACCAAGAAGGGAGTGACTAAGCAGGAACTCTYTGAATCTACAGTACTTAATGTCTCTCTGCATTGCCTACAAAAGAAAATGAAGCCGTTTGGGGTTGTTTTTTTGGTTTTTGTTTTTTGAAAAAAAAAAACAAAAAAAACCCCCCAAAAAACCAAACAAAAACAACGAACAGTGATGAAAGACATAAGAAATAGCTTTTGATCAAAACATTAAACTGAGCTACCATCAAGCTCCTCGAGTTGGATTCATCTGGAGTCGTATTTACTGTTGCTAACTTGGTACAATGAAGTTATAGAATTGTACTGCGAAGTTTGAACAGGAAAACGTAGTTTGGAATGAGTTCAGAGTCAGAAATTCTGCATATGCACATCAGCTCAGCTGACCTCAGCACATTTCTAGGTGTTCCAGGAACAGTCATCCCTTTTACACCCCTTGAGGTGATTGATGCCTGAGTGTCCAGTTTGAGCCATTTTTGAGATAAATAAGCAAAGTTGCTTGGGATTATGCAATAATAAAGCAATGAATAAACCCCTCACCAGTCCCATTTCAGGCCTGCCTTGAGGTTGTGATGGARTTGAACTGGTTCATAATATTTGTCCCAACTCACTGCACTGAACTGAGTTGCACTGAGATGCAACAAATATTAAATGTTCAGACTGCAAATATGCTTCAAGTTACCAACCCAAGACTTAGCACCGAAGAAAAAAGAGGAAAGAAGAAAGAGTGAAAAAAAGAATCCATTGTTTTCAGCCGAAAGATGTTTAGTACTCTATCATTTCCAGTCTCTTTCTCTCTCAGGATGAAAACTTGATCCCTTGTTCTGTATTTACAGGCGTCTTTAACAACGGCTTTCCCCTTGATTCAATTTACCAGACCTAAATGATTGCTAGTTAAAATAGACATGCAGGGTATTGTGTCTTAATTTTATGAGTGCCATCTAATAAAGAAAGAAACAGATAAAGAGAGGCTGTGATTCTGAATAAAGATTTATCTGATAGGAGCATGATTTCCTTTTAAAATACTGGATAGTCCCAAAGTAATTTTTAGACAAAGTGGCTGAGATTGTGTACCTTCATGTTTGTTCAGTAAACTATGGTTGAGGATTTTAAATGTCATGTAATTTTTTTTTTTTCCCCAGTTGGACTACTGGGAATGGACACAAGGCTAATTAACACTGCGTGAATATGTTTATCCAGAAGAATCACATCATGGAAATGAGGATAAAACCRGGGAGATTCGCTTCTTTTTTAATATTTTACAGAAAGCCATGCTAACTGTTCTAATTTGTTTCTATCAATTATAATCTCAGAGATTGTTTCCCTTAAAAAGTTGGGGTTTCCAGGGTATTTAGAATTCTTTAAACTGAGGAGTCTGGTCATGTATTTTTAGCCTAGGGAGCTGTTTTGTGAGGAATTGTCTTAGCGCACTCCCGAACTGTAGGATCATTTTCTGTAAATCATCCTAAAGCTTTTTGAAGGGATGAGACATAGGCAGGTGTGAATCCGTGGTGATCCAGGMCAAGCTGGGCTCCAAGCCTGGCTCAGGATGTGCTGAATTTAACTGGGATCATGTCTAGGTGTAGATGGAACATACGTGGTCACTGACTTTTCATATGCTTGACTTATTTCACTTGTTCTTCAAAYGGTTAGGTCCGGCAAAGGGACATAAGCTGCTGGTTCATGGCTGTGACCTGTACGTGGTAAATGATTGTGGAGAGGACAGGAGCAGCAAGCGTTGCTTGTATTTCATGTGTTAGAGGAGCTGYCTGATTATAGACAGATGGCCAATGCGCCAGTTGATGTGTCTCCTTTTTCCCCTCACTTACACCAGAAATTTCATTCTTAGCAAAAATGGAGCCTGTATGCGCGGTCGTCGTTCAGTGCGCACCAATCTGAACTTTCTCGCAATAGCACTTTGTGTTCACGCTTATGGGAAGTGAGTTGTAGTCTCTTCTTGTTTGTAGAAATAAAGTCCATAAAGAGACAATTGGGCCTCCCACATAGCACAGGTCAGAAAATTACCGCTATTAACTTTATGCTGCAAGTGTTAATTACCATACACACAATGTGCTTAATTCTCTTTTCGTACATGTTAGTGTTTAGTATAATGCACAAGCGTATTTTTGTCACCTAGAGTGGAGTTATTCTTACCTCGCTCAAATGCATCTAGGCAAAGATATTGTGGCAAGCCATTGTTTTTGATATACTAATGATAAACTTGCAGATACGTAATGGTGACAGAAACCAAAGGTAAAGAAGTGGAGTCATCCACCTTTTTGTGAAGGGGAGCTATGGCAGAGAGACATACAATGAAGCTGTCTTTATTATCTCCCTTTCAGGAAATTCAGGTTCTATCAGAAAACATTAGTCTCCTCTAAGTTTGATTGGTTTTTAGTGGTACCATTCAAAATCAGAAGCAACGCAGTTTAAGTGAATATGGTTGCAGTTCTGTAAAACTGATGAAAGAGCCCGCTAAAGTGGTGAGTAGGGCTGTTTGCATTGCAGCAAATGATCTGGCAGCTACTCTAAGTGTGTTTTATTCTTTGGCAAATAATAAGTTTTAATTTTCTGCTACTTTTATATGATTTTTGTATTGATGATTTTTTCAAATTTCTGCTTTTTCACACAAAAAGAGCAAGAGTTTTATCTTTCATGAAGAAAACATGGGTGAACACCTCTCATTTTGTGATTAGAAATGGGAAAAGAGGAATAAATTTCAGGGAGGATGCTGTATGTTTTCTAATAGGAACTAAATGTATAAAGGGTTGGATCATGCAAAAGTTGTAAGAAAGGGGAAAAAAAAAAACCTTGGCACTTTCAACACTTAGTCTGATTGTCCCTTTGGCGTWTTCTAACAGACTCAGATGGAAATCAAGTTGACGTAGTAAAGGTTCTATCAAAGTGCAATGATTGGAACTTTSCCATAGAAATAAAATATTTTTGCAGATTTGTCCTGGCTTCAGCTGGGATAGAGTTAATTTTCTTCCTAGTAGCTKCTATAGTGCTGTGTTTTGGATTTAGTATGAGAAGAATGTTGATAACAYGCTGATGTTTTAGTTGTTGCTAAGTAGTGCTTACACTAAGTCAAGGACTTTTCRGYTTCCCATGCTCTGCCAGGTGCACAAGAAGCTGGGAGGGAGCATAGGCAGGACAGCTGACCCGACTGGCCAATGGAGTATTCCATACCATATGACGTCATGCTCAGTATGTAAACTGGGGGGAGTTGGCTGGCGGGCAGGGATCGCTGCTTGGGGACGGGCTGGGCATTGGTCAGCYGGTGGTGAGCAACTGCATTGTGCATCACTTGTTTTGTGTATTCTTTTATCATTATTATTATTTTCTCTTCCTTTGCTGTCCTATTAAACTGTTTTTATSTTAACCCATGGGTGGTTGTTTTTTTTTCTCTGATTCTCTCCCCCATCCCTCCAGGGAGGGGGACGGGTGAGCGATTGGGTGTGTGGTACTTAGTTGCCAACTGGGGTTAAACCACAACAAGATTCTATTAAACGTGTCGGTTAACTTGTCTATTAATGTTTGAACTTTATGCTTTGCTGTAAATCCCACATATCTAGAAAATGCAAGGGTTTTTTTCTGGCTTTCTGCACACGTTTTATTTCTTCCGGTGGTCCCACTTCACGATATCTTCTCATTTCAGCTGGTTTACCTTGTACTCGAAATGCAAGGCCTCTGTGTTCACAATCCATAAAGCATCCTTCCCAGTAGCCTAAGCAGAAAATCTCAATTGCCACATGCCATGTTAAGAACAGCAGAGCCGGGGGAAGAAGGGTTGGGAATCTGCATGTCCTTGAACATCTCAATCCACCAAAGAAAACTGTTCATGGATTTAAGGCRACCGTCAGGAACTTGAGAGCAAAACATTCAATTCTCCGCTCAGGTGCGGTACCCGGTGTGACCCCCGACAAGACTTTTACCTTCTGAATTTCAATTCCCTCCATATCAATGTCATCTTTCCCAGTGCAGAGTTAGTGTCAGGCTAAATTTGTTACTGTCCATGAGATGCTTAGACACTRCTCATAGCCTAACGAGTACCGAGGTGTAGTGGAACAATGCAGAAAACAAAAAGCAGATGCTGGTAGTGAAGAGAGAGGCTCAGCAGTATCATTGTATTTAATTTCTAAGCGGTTTAATGACATAGGCCAGGTACCACTAACAAATGCTCCCAGAGTAAGTGGCACACTGCTTCACAGTGTTTGCAGGACCAGGTTGCCTGGTTTCTAGTTATTTGGTATGAATTATAATTGCCTTTTTAAGGTAAGCTTTGGGTTTGCAAGTCAGAAGCAYGTGTCATGGCAAATACTTTCATGCYTTTGATCAACYGTGCTCCCCTCAAGATAAAGGATTTGCAAGCAAATTGTGAAGKAAAGCTGTCTTTGAAACTTTGTTAATTAAATAAATTTAGATGAAGTGTTAAACCCTTTTGGTGTTTCTTGATAATTATGTTTTTTTAAACAGTTCGTTATTTATGTGTTACCTGAAGGCCTTTTATCCAGCACGTTAACCTCACGGACTGTCCCAGTGTACGGGCTGTGTGAATGCTGAGGGATTAGTTTCACTGCATTTAATAACCCTGGAGTCAGGTCTCTTTAGGCAAATACACCATTATTTTCAGTTGGGTTTTTGACCCCAAAGTTCATACTGAATAGTACTGATGTGCTTGAATATCCCTATTGCACAAATACTACTAATTTGTTTTGTGTGAGGAGCAGTGTGGTATAAATGATTTACCCTTTTAAATACCTCTTCCAAAATCCAGAATACCTGGATGTACAGTTCTGACTTTGGGGAAAATTGCTCCAAATCTGAATACGATCAYTGCAGTTCATGCACATCATGTATGCGGTCAGGAACACCAGTACCATGTATGTTGTTAGATGGTGCCTCTCTTGAAAGGACCCCTCTCATTTTGAGAAGCCGTGGATGGAAGATGRATAAACTTAATATTCAGCTGTGAGCTGCCTGGTAGAGGTACACACTGACCCTCATCCAGGCAAGCATGCCTCAGCGTACGTTTTCCATGCTGTGTGAAGGATGAGGTGTTCAATTAAAGGGACTACAAATGCATAGTACAGAAAGGGGAATATTGTCGCTGGTTCCAAGTGATGGACTGAATACTCAGCTTTAGTTTTTCTTGAATTTTTAATAGGTACCTGGCAGAATATTGGCTAGGCTCTGCTGAAAAGCAGAGTCTTACTGAATTGATCTTTCCAAACTCCTGTGTTGCATGTCTGYCAAGGTTTGAAAACTCTCCCATGTTGTTTTGCAGAGAACCTAACGCTTGCCGTAGCTGCTCGAGGTAATATTGTGACACTGCGCTCTTGTAATCTGCCACACGTGGCGTTCTGCAAATAAGCACGTTTAGCAGTTCCCTTCTTCCCTCTTGCACCGAGCTTGGTCCAGAAAGAGCAAAGCATCCAAAGCGATCAAGCTGTCAGGAGCCTGCTGTTTCTGTGAAAGCTGAACCAACTGTGCAAGGAGCAAATGCAGGAACCGTTTTGGGTGTGCTCTGACTCGTATCACTCACTTTGGTCTTAGAAGTTCCGTGAACAGCTTGGCTCATGGTCTAAACCATCCCTCTTTCAACATCCACACGACCCCTTTCACTGCAGTACCTGAGTACTGCATCAGAGGAATGGYCCTCCCACCTCTCCACTGACGTTCAATCATCCCAAAGCGAGATTAGGGTGTCCGAGAGTTGGAGAAAACAAATGTCTTTTAAGGCAKGGAGGGGGAAAGAGGTTTTGCCATGGGGAAATCTGAGCCGGCTCCTTAAAAATCAGAAAAAACTTGCATTGAACTGAGGCAGGGTGTTTCRGTGAAATGCGAATTTTAATCTCAAGTGAGAAGAGAGTCAAGGGCTTAGGATTCAAATAAAAAAGGCAAACAAACTGTTAGATAATGATTTCTTCTTGCATTARGAAAGCATTGCTTTAAATATGGGTGTTCTTTAATGACTATGTTCGATTGCTTGAGAGAACCTGTGCATAATGAAATCATTTTAATACACAGTATGAATGGTTCTGTTATCATACGTATTTCCAATTTGTAATTAAGCACCTTTAAAAAACTGCTCACAATTAAAGTGTCAGTGCTTTCTTGAATAGTCTTAATTTCAGTAAGCTTTTGATGCTTTATTCTTGGAGAATATTAAAAGGCACTTAGTCACCCGTGAAAATATATGCATGGTATATAAGGCCAGAGTCAAAAGGATAGATGAGGAATAGCAGAGGTGCCAGTTCTCATGGAAGGAGAGATTTAACAATTTTCAAGGGTTACTTCAAAAGCAGCAAAATATGTGTATGTTAATATAATTTCAGATAATTATCTTCCATTAGCTAATTTGGGGATCAGTAATTAGATGACTAAAAACTCAAAAACCCTGCACATATTTTATGTGGGCCAACCTTAYCAGCAAATCATTTTTGTATGCCTTTTCTTTGTGCCAGGTCAAGTATTCTCACTTGTCTTGGAGGAATGTGCCTGTCTGATTTGGGTTTTTTCTAGGTGTGGGGGCTTTTTTGGTTGGTTTGGTTTTTTGTGTGTTTGGGTTTTTTTGTTTTGGTTTGKTTTTTTTTATGTATTTTTAGTTCACTTCCCACATAAATGTTAAACAGATGCTGATTTGAATGGTAGCCTGGTATATTAATTACTGCACATAATGAATCTCAGAAAACGTAATAAAGGACTAATTGGTGTCAATAAAAGTAACACTGACAAATGCCTTCTTGTATAATGTAAGCAATGTTCGGGATCGCATAAGCAAGAGGAAAAAAAAAAATCCACCTCCCATRGGGAATACTCTGCCATTTGATTTCCTCTGGAAGAAAGGCTTTAGCTGGATGTTAAATAAATAAGACAGTGAACATATGAAGTACAGGTGCTCATCAGCCGTGTTGGCTGTTTGCATTTGATTTTATTGATTTCTGCCCAGGAGTATTTGTTTTAAGCTCAGGAGAATTTGAGCTGTGACAGCGTGATATTGAAACTAAAGGTGACGGCACTTTGGCTATTGTATTTCTTTCCCGCTGTGGAAGGAATGTGTCGTGGGGTGGGGTCCTGGTTCACATTCCCTGGACAGACACAGTACTGAGGGCATTCCGGTGGCCTCCAGAGATCCTGGATGTGTTCAGGCACACCAGACGCGGAACCCAAACCCAGGGTGGTCTGGAGTGTTGTGTGGACCTACTCACCTGCCCAGCYGGATGGAGCCTTTCTGCTGACTTTCCTAGGTTTGATTTCAAATTATGGGAAAAGGGATAAACTTGACGGCCGGTGCCACAAGATGCCAAGAGCTCAGCTCCTGGTAAAGTCACGATTTTCAATGGAAAGGGCTCATCAGATGACTGTTGTAATTTCTTATCATCCCTCTCTCTTTCCCCAAAGCTCAGGGCTTCTGTCAAGCATGGGGAAGGCAGAAATGACTGAGAAGGAGGTGCCAAGAGTGAGGAAAGGAGGRAAAACATAGCTTTTGAGTTTTTATTCTGCTTTCCTCTTTCCTGCACTCCGAATCCTCATGTGTTGACAAGTTTTATTTTCACTACTTTGCCRAAAAGTCTTTTGTCCAAATGTGTTTATTAGCACGCAGCTGCCTAGGCTTCCTTACACCAGTCTCTTTTGCTCATCAGGCTCTTGTCATGGGATTTGCTAATGGCTTAAGCATGAGATAGCAAGGTCAATGTAAAAATAATGTTGCGCTCCAATGTGGAATTTCTTGTTTTTCCTAGCGGCACTAATAAAGGCTCAGTTACAATAACACTGCCTCATCTGCCTTTTGCTGACATTATGTATTTCACAGTTTAGGGTAATGTTTTTGACATGTTCTTTATTTCCTTTACTTAAGGCTCTCTGAGTAAATTTCTTTCTTGTTCCATTCTTGACAAGTTTCTCTCGATGGTTCATTAGCCCTGATGCCCATCCATTCTCTGCTCCTCTGTCCTTAAGCACATCTCCAGAGCATCCTTCTGTTTGCTCGCATGCTCCTACCCTTAAATAAAACCCCACCACYTCGATGAGCTTTCAAATGAGRTTTGCAAAGAAACACAACATCAGAGACATGCAGGAAAGCTCTGTGTGCAAAGAATGAAGCTGGGTGGTTTACTCTTTCTTTTTATCTCCCATCCTATTTTAAATGTCAACACAAATTAATTTTTTCCTAAAACTAATCCAAAGCTTACTCAAAGCTTGGGTTTTTATGTGGTTCTTTCTTTCCTTTGCCTTTTCTCCACCGTTTTCTCTTCCCYCTCTCCTCTCCCCCCACCCCATCCCTGCTAGTGGAATTCAAAAGGTCTCAAGCAGACCTACTTCAGGTTCACTGGTTCCCCTACCGTCCCTAAGACAGAAGTTCACAGCACTTCTATTCCCCGCTTCTGCCACTGATCTGCTCTATAACCTCCCCTGTACTTATTCCGCTTAATTATAGCTGTGATGGATTCAGGGCAGAGGTGGTCCCGTAGGATGTGTGTCTGTACCACACCAAGGATCCGGAGCTGTGGCTGAAATTTTTATTGCTTTCAGCAATGCATATCCAAGTAGTAATTGGCTGAGGAATGGAGATTGGGAACAGGTTTAAGAAAAAAATTCACATGCTTATTCCGTTCTTTTTTTGTTCTCTCCTGCAACAGTTTTCGAAAAGAAATATGTACTTGTACTTAAATAAGGACCTGTTTGTGTGTGTGTAGATTTTTTTTTTTAATTTTCATATTCATACCCTTGCTCAATGATGCAGATAACTAATTTAGCAAAAAGCATAATATCCAGAAATGGTTATTTAGTATCCTTACGTATGTGCAAAACGCTTGGTATTTGGGTCTCTAATTTTGTCTGTAGCCTTTAGCTATAGGAGTATTATTAATAAGCTCCGTGTTGTGTATCTGCAGATGTTCCAAGATCTCTTTTCATGGGGAGTTATATAGCGTACTAAATTTTCATGCAAGCAGTCTCTCCACCACAAAGGTATAAAATCAGAAAACTTGGATAAATCCACCAAGGCAACTGAAGGAATATGGTTATTTTAGGCAATAACTTTAATAGAATGGGCATATACATAGCAATAAATGTCCCCTCAACTTTACAAAGAGCCTGGCAAGGGTCACAGCACAAGGTGTTTATTACTGTAAGAGTCATTACTGCTGAAAAGACAGATTTCAAGGCATTTGGATTGTCACTATCAAATGTCATCTTTGATATAAAAATGTTAATTTCACAACTATCTGTCGACTCTTTGTTATAATTTAATTATCAGAACAAGCACTTTTTCATCTAGCGGATGCTGCTCTCAGCAAATGGAAAAGGGAGGCAATTAGCAACTGCCAGTTCCCAGCTATACGGGACTGTTGCAGCTTCTTGTTGTTTTAACAGGTACTTGAAGTGATGTTCCCATATGGGATCAACCGAAAAACCTACAYAGTACTGGAGTTGTTCCACTTCAGGCTTAACCACTGACCTAGTGACTTGCCCAGCCTTGTAAGTTATGGGCAGCATTGGAAAGTAAGAGGCAAAAATAGATTCAGGCRGGACTTTGACTTTTTTACAAAATCAGGCTGAGAGCATTTTGTAGACCTAGGRCTCAGTTCACCTTTGTTTGTAACTCTGAGCTGGCTGGAGTTATTCCTCACTTTGGGAGAGGTTCTTTTTCTGCCTTCATGTAAAATCTGTGGAGGCTCTCGTGTGCATCAAATATTTCAGAAAGCTGCTCTGAAACTTGCTTTGATAAGTTTKCAGAGCCTGATACTTCATCAAGGCTGCTAATCCGTGTCTTTCTTACATCTTTTAAATCTTGGGACTACTTACCAGTCATTCATTTCTTGATTTGTATTTCCCAGGTAGGGAAATAATTAAGAATTGGCTTTGAAACCAGGAAACATGTAACTGCTTATAAAGTAAATAAAATTTTTTGAACCAAATCCTGCAGGTAAGGCTAGTCAAGGATTAGCAACGTAACTGATTTGTAGCTTGAATTCTGTCACTARCTTTATAGAACCAACCAGTTTATGAACAAAGTAATTGACTCCCGGATGCTAATTATGCCTTGTACTAGTTAGTTTTTTATAGTGCATATACATTATTTCATCAAAYGTGGGGTTTGCATTTTAAATGCAAAATTCCAGTTTAATTAACTCCAGTAAAAATTGAAGGCCTCCATTCTCTGAGAGAAAAAAACCAAACAAAACCCCCAAACCTTCAGAACCTACCCACTGCGCCGCAGGAAACCTGGGTCAGGTTGGTCAATTCATCTCTACAGCCTTATGTTATCCAACATTTTAGAACAGAAATAAGAAAACAGTGCCTATCTAATATTAAAGCATAGCTGCACTTTTTCTCATTTTCCTCTTTTACTGACTTGCAAGGGCCATAGGGTGATGTGGGTGCTTGATTTTTACAAGTTCAAAGTCAGATGTGCTTTTTCTTGCTCATACAGTCTTAAGATGTAGCGATTTAAACTGTGGAGAGATTTCTGAAGCTCAAGTATTTGTCAGGTAGGTATATGAGGAAGAAAAAAAATCCTTTGTAATTTGTATTACTCTGACATATGCAGTAGATTATGCTAACTGAATGGCTTATGGAAATGAAGCCAAACAACTGGCAATAGAAGTGTTAGGCACAGAAGTGCGTAAGTGGCAGCTGGCAGAAGCTGACTGACAAAATATAAAAAATATTTGACRTGTCCTGTAAATATGTGACACTCGGTCAAAATCCATTGGAGTAACAAAACACCTAGGGCATAATAAAGTTTAACACCACCATTTCAATTTCACCCATTTGCTTATGATGTTTTATTATTGGGATCTTTCAGCTATAGATTTTTGAGCTCTAACTTCACAATTTAAAGCACAGGGTTTCAAAAAGTATCAAAGGACTGACTCCCTTAGATGTGAAAGATAGATTTAATCTCCCAGTATTTATACTTTTCCACTCTTTTGGTACGGCTACAACTTGTGCTGAAAGCTTTCTAATGAATCAGTGTCCCCTGGCATGGAAGGGAAAGCTGTAAACTCTGCGGCCTCTTTTGAGCATCGTGTGAAATACTGAGCAGGGTGCACAACTGAAAGGGAGAGAAACAAAACAGAGGGCACCCAGAAGGAAATGAAAYGGAGGCAACAAACCCAAAGGGAGGGAGACACTGTTTTGTTGCACTGTAGTAGATGAAAGTTGGGCAAAACCAGTGATTTTTTTGTGCAATCCAATAGTTGATCGGTGATCAAAGAAAGCAGCAATAGCTGATTTTGTAATAACTTGCCTTCAGGAAAAGGTTCCTTAGCCCTTATCGTTGAGGTTGATACAGGTCATATGGTGGTTCTTTAGAGGAGGGGAATGCAGTACCAGCTGTGATTAATCAGCTGCTTCGCTCCTGGAGAAAGCTGAAATCRGCTCACAGAGCAGAGGGATGCTATGGGGAAGCTCTTGCAGGAACAGCGGGGGGGAAAGTGCTCTTGAGAAAATAGAAATAAGGAAGCAGGAGCTGCTTTAACTTTTTTGAGCAGCAAGTTGATTGATGCTGAAACAATAAATGCACCCCTGGAGCCAGGGACTGAAATACAGATATTGATGTGCTGCTCTGTATATAAAATAGCTTATGAGGGGAAAAGCAGAGGCTGCAGCGGATTCTAGTGCCATGTAAGTATTGCTCTGCAACAAAATTCTTTTTTATTTTTGGAGGTCCCTCAAACCCTAAGAAAATATTCCTCATAAGTCTGTCCACCTTACGTGTGCTAACAGGTTCCAGAGAGTAACAAGAACACTACATTAAATCTTTTGCTGCCTCCTTTTGAATTAATTTTGAATGTTTCTTCTCCCATTGCTTTCTTCAGCTAAGTAGTTAGTTATGCCCCTAGCAGCTGTAGAATGTGAACTGCGCTCCCCAACTGGGTTGTTTATTTTGGGGRGTTTGCAATAAAGTGCAGATAATGTTAAGAAGGACAGTTTCAAACGTGTGTATGGTTTTTATCCCATTTCAAATGTCTAGAGGCCTGTTTCATCTGAAAATTAGTGTGAAGGTAGGCAGGAACCCCGCATACGGACTTCACCTGGAAGGATCACAAATCTAACAGAGTATTTGTTAGTGGCCTATAGGGAAACTTTGCTTGCTTGCTTTTAGCAGCGCAGTTATTCTCCTCCTCTTCTGGGTCGATTATTCACACAGTAATAATAAAAATTTTCTTTAGATTAGCAGTGAAAATAAGTAGGAGGAAAATCTGATATACGAGCTGGTGACACCGCCAGGGTAGTGCTGAAGCTAGTAGAATATTATAGGGACAGAAGCTGGCTCGGTGCTATTTAATTTGAACTCATAAAAGCTGGTTGGTTATTCTGGGCATGCATGTATCCCTGCACAATTAGATATATGTTTGCCCTTGTTCTGTGTGTGAAATCGCCAAGTGAGGTTTAAATTCTTTCTGCCACAGCAGCTTATTGCCAATGTAACTAAGCCTGAATTCAAGGAATAGACTTTAATGAAGTTCATGGACCTGATTATTTTTAGTTGACCGTTAGGGGCTTTGTCCCAGTTCAGTTCCCAGTGAATGGTTGTCCAAGTTACAAAACCTGCCATTGCAATTGGCACTAATTGGGCCCCTTGTCGCAGTCATARCACGCTTTCCAATAATTCAGTGGCCCAGGCGTTTGAACCCCTCTCTAGGCAAATGCTCATTAGCCTCCGATGGCATTTGCTCTGAGCGTAGGGACTCATTCAGCAGAGAAATGTAGATGAATGGCTAAGTAGTGCAGTGGAAAGCAATAAGAGTTGTTTGTGTAGTCTCCCTCCTTGAAAGCTAAATGACAGTGTCACTGTCTTTAATGACATTTCTGCAAATATTGAGCTTGTGTGTCAACATAAAGGGATGTTTCCCTGGCAATATCTCAGCTGTTTTCCCACTCTGCGTTACAAAGCAGCCGGGAACCTGTATGACCAGGGAAACTGTTGGTGTCATATAATGATCATTTCTCTTCCACCATCCAGTCTCACCCTCCTCCCTTTTCCCAGAGGCAGGAGAATCAGGTCCCCTCCTCTCGCTGCTCAGCCTTTGGGGCCATGATGCATTTTTTAGCAGCAGTTGGCCTCTTGGCTGAGTCTGGAGGTCCACCTAAGGCTGATCTTCAAGGGAGATCAATCCTGGATGCTACCAGGATGTGTTATACTAGGTAGCTAAAGGATAGTCTGTGTAGAGGTGTTTTGTCTATACACAAAGCTGAATACCACTTCAAATCTAGGCTTGTTCTATTTTATACTATTTTATACCTCTCGAGCAGCTTTTGCAGGCTCTACCATGCAGAAAAGAAAGCCGGTAAGGGTTAAATTTGACAATTTGTTTTCAGTGCGCATAGAATTAAGCACATGGTGTGTTGTGTGGTGAAATCTTGTCCCGATTCAAAGCAGTTGAATTATAACAGTGGACATGAATATGATATTCCTTTATACATTTAAGAAAGGTCTGCTATCTTCTAGTATAAGGACTTGAAGATATGGTAAATATTTCCCTCCAAGCTTTAATCTTGTTTCACCTTCTTTCTCAATTTTATAACTTCCGTTAATCCCTTTGGTTCCTGCTTACTTTATTCCAAGATTTTACATATGTAGGGAAAAAACAATTTTCTACTGCATGGCTTTCAGTTGTAAGTCAATGGCAGATTTATTGGTGTTTTCCAGCAGTATATTACGTATACTTTTATTTATATTTGTGATCAAATACTGGCCAGGTACCTGGTAACTGAAAGGATATTTAAGTAAATAAATGTCACTCTTGCCTAGAAAGAAAAATAGTACTGGAAARAGATTAGATTTATTCAGATTCATGGATGATACGTAGGGGATCCTCGTGTCTTTTTCTTCTGTGCAGTCTGTAGACTTAGAATTGACAAAAGGTATGCAAGATACTCTTTGTAAAAATAATTGGTCCATATTTCTAGGGCTTGGTGATTAATAAGTCATGAATCATGTCACAGGTGGATTTACCTTGCATATTAATTACTTACCAGTCATTTATTTAAAACAGGTGTCAGTAATTTATACATAGGAATGGGTGATGGGCAGGGAAATATCTGCTAATCTATTTCCAAGTGAATGAACAATTTTGAAAATCCCATCCCAAAAGTGATTTAATCTTTAGAGCCTATGTAATTTTCATTAAGGGAAAAAGCAGAAGTACAGGCAGATCTGCAAGCTGTCAGCGTAGCTGAGTTTGTACTTCTGAACGAGATTCCCCAGGGACARGGTGTACAAGAAAAAGACATCAGGAGCAGTTCCTCTCCATGCAGTCAGTTGATGTGGGAGGGCAGGAACAATGAAATAATCTGTACGAATTTAGAAAAGAAATGGAGATGAGGCATTAGCTGGAGAAACGAGTGTGGTCAGATTTTTTAATTATTATWTTTTTTTATTGAGAGAATAAAATAAATCTGTACTATCTAGGGAGGGAAGCAAGTATCATCRAGGGGAAGAGTGGGCAGAGGGATGATGGAGATCAGGAGGTAGGGTGAAATTACTGAGGATGTAAAGGAGAAGAGGGGAGGATGTTCCCCAGACTGTGCTGGGGAGGAGGAGGAAGGATGGAAGGAGAGTCCAAGGAGGAAAAACAAACTGAGTCACTGGCAATCAGTTTTCTCCTGGAGAAAAAAAACCCACCACAGTATATTGTGCGTAAGAGAGATGGAGACCAGAACGGGGAAGGTTTGCAGAGTAACTGATGGTGAGGAGCGACCGCTCTCAGTAACTTACTGAAAAGTTATTTATTCTAAAGCCCCACAGGGTAACACGGAGAAGGTTAATTAAGAGCTGAGCCAGCCACTATTCAAGGCAGAATGTGCTTTAAACAGGCTCAAGTAATACGAGCTTTGCTTTAGAAGAGGTCTCAAACTCCAACAGCTGTTGGAGTTTTCTTTTTCCCTTAGCTCTTTCCTTACTCTGTCTTCCAGTTGCTTGCTTTTCTGACTGCGCCTTCTTCCTATCCTGCCTCTAAGACCGAGCCCAATTAATACTGTGAGGTGTTTACAAACACCAAATCTCCCAGCCTGTTTCCCAGTAATCCCGCCGGGCGTGCGCTTCGTGGTCTGTGGTCATGCTGACACCATGATGCCTGGCTGCGCGGTGCGTTGCCATGGAGACCCGCATTGCCATGGCAACTTGCACCTTTGCGAAGGCTGAATAAAAGGAGCTTTGCAAAAGTGAAATAGCAAAATCTCRGGATCCAATATTTAAACACCAAAAAGAAGCCAAAAATTTTCCTGGTCTGGCATACTCCTCCTTTGCTTTGAGAGTAACAAAAGCATTAAATGCTTAAATAAATGGAGTTTTCTTAGTTTAAGTATTAGTAAATAAAAAATCTTTTGAGCAGGCTTGGCATTCATACAGRGATTAACAAAAAAGGAATATATTTAGGAACAGCCACTGCAGAATAGCAGTTGCTGTCCATCTTTCTGCTGTCAGTGAATTTAAGGGCAATCAGTTCAATAGATATCGTTGCCTCAGTTTCCCCAACCATAAAATGGGCATGTGAAGCAGATGAAAGGAAGATGTTGCTGGGGGGTGGGGGGGGCTTTAGGCAATGGGTTGGGGAAGAAATAGCAGCAGCAGATTGTAATTTTAGTCCCTTCTTGTAGGAGGGACCTAAGAAATGCCTGCTGGGCCATCCTCACCTCTGTCCTCTCGCTGATGGGTGGCGGGTAGCGAAGGATGAGGAATCCTTGGAGGAGATCTAGTCTTGCACGTAGGCAACGCAGTTTGTGTGGCATTGTACTTACGTGGCTTTGCCCCCTTGCCTTTGGATGGGAAAATCCCCATCGCCCTGCTGACACAGACAGGTACCACATAGCCCTGCTTCCAAAATTGGAGGATCTCTGGTC
The DNA here is from genome assembly GCA_030449065.1 of Oceanodroma leucorhoa. Classification (NCBI taxonomy): domain Eukaryota; kingdom Metazoa; phylum Chordata; class Aves; order Procellariiformes; genus Oceanodroma; species Oceanodroma leucorhoa. The sequence continues at coordinate 168,276 of JASVER010000189.1, forward strand.
TCTGCAAACAGACCGCTTGGATATATCAGGGACTTAATGTATTGCCAAGGAAAGCCAAAATTAAAAAAAGCCCCCTTACTGTATGTGCCAGTCAGAGTTTTAAAAAACTCTCAGTTATGTATGAGAAAATAACCAAGTAGATCATCGAAATCTTTTCTTTGTTTTATTTAGACTAACTTTCTCCAGAATAGAAAAGCTGTTTTCCCGTATTTTCCATACGTGTTTTGCAAGTTCTGAATGACATTTTAAAATATCGCTAAGACACAGGCTTTAGGCATAATCACTTCTCAACCACTACTTGGTGTTTTAGAATTTTTTAATGTTAATCTGTGCCTTTATTTTTTAAATAAAAATCCATATGGCAAACACAGCCAATAGTGTTGCAAGCCATATGATCCTGAAACTATATGTAGCCTTTTTTCATACCTTTAGTTTAAAAAAAAAAAGGAAAGATATTTCTATACATATATCTATATGTATTATATATCATTCATACAAATGGTTCCAGGACTAACCTATCTTTGTGAGAGGTGGACATGTGCTATGAAGGAAGATTTCTTTTGTGCAGTGCTAGATACAGGTATTTTTTTGTGGAAGTGGAGAGAAAAAAGAAAGAAAAGTGCTTTTATGGCTACCTGTTTTCAGCAAGGAGGGGGTCCTCTCTGAAAGCATTTTAACTGACAGACTAGCAAGATGAAGTATACCCCATATAATTGCAGCCGATCACAAATATATAATCATCACTACAGTGGATGCAACAATATGTTTAGTGGGGGTGGATGAATCTACCGAGACATGAAGAATTGACTCTTGAGGGAGATTTCAAAGGAAAATAATTTCGGTAATGGAAAAGTCAAGGTGACTTGGCCTGCTGGGGTAAATAGTCGCTCTTAACTCTTTAGGCATGTTTACACTCTGACAGTAGGACACAACTGGGCAGAAGAGAGGTGCCTTGGCTTTGCATCTSATCGGTCGTGGTACTAGGCTGGTTTTCTGTCTTTGCCCTCCTCACTGTTGCTGTTGTTTTTATTTCTCTCTTCCTCACTTATCCTTGGCTTATATGGTAAAATAACATCTTCCTAGCCCTTCCATAGCTACTTCTGGTCCTTTGTACTGGGTTATGCAAAATAATAAAAATTGTTTAAAAGCCTGTTCTTGGGGAGGAGTTCATCCCCAGCGCGGTCGGGGTGTTTAAAGAAGTTTGCTGTATACTGGCACTCGCTGCAGTTATTTCAGTTCAACGTATTCAGGCTACCGGTGGTGGATAAAAGCATACGCAATTTAGAAATCTTTAGCACTTAATTCTTAGGCATTGCGGTTGCTCAGCAAATGTTATGGTGTGCCCTTTATTCAGCAATCGTGAGACAGCATTAAATTGCCAGACTCGAGTTCAAAAAAAAAAAAAAAAAAAAAAAAAAAGGCAAAGAAAGGAGGAAACCCCCCTCCCCAGTCTAGAAATTACTATACACAAAACCACATAATTCATTTCACTGTGAAGATGAATTTCAAACCCATTCAGAAAGATTAAAGTTGGCAACTTTGCAGTAAGATTATTTTTCCATCTTTAAAGTTAATAGCATGATAGATACAACTTGTGTCTCTGAGAAGTCAAGCTCTTTTCTCTTTCCCTTTCAAGTGGTATTTTTTTGAAAGGTACAATCAGCTGCTTTTGTTGCAGGCATCTCAACATGTACTTTCTTGTGTGAGTTAAAATCAATGTCTGATATAATCTTTGTTGGAAGTCAGAAATGGAGCTGCTGGTTGCAGCTACTAAGCAAAATTTTTTGTGAAGATTCACTCTGGCAGCGTTCCTTTCCAGATGTCTGAACGTCTGAAGTTTTATCCCTAAAACGACCGTGGAAAGTAAGTTTTAAGGGCCTCGAGCTGCTCCTGGAAAGTTTGCACTTCAGTGCCTTATTTTGATGTCATCTCTGACTTCCATATTTGTGTTTTAAAAATACCACAGTGATGACTACTGAGAATTCTGCAGACCAGAAGTTGGGGGTCTTCCACAAGGGAAGCTGCTCGGTTGTGCCTATTTGTATTGGCAGGAGAAAATTCACTGATTTGGGAAGCCAGAATTCAGGAGATGATGATTGTGTTCACTTAAAAATAAATAAATAAATAAAAATCTGGAGTGAAGATTCTTTCAAGTGGCATTGATAGAGTATAGGAATAATTTAAGATGCTTCCCAGGAGGTCTTCCAGATGAGTGGTCACTCAAGCTGCTTATTTAAGAAGAAGAAATAATTCTGTGCCGTCTGCTCATGGGATGTCCACAGATAGATCATGATTTTAATGGTTCGGTCCTTCAGCTACTGTTCCACTAGACACTATTCACCATGTAGAGTTGCATCCCTCCTGGATTGTAAAAGGGATTTGGATTAAGCCCACGAGGAGAKCTTGGCAGACTTTGGGCTATTCATACTACAAGGTGTCTAACCAACAGCAAAATATCACATSTGATGTTCCCCAGCCTGTTCTGCTGTGGAATTAACGGATGGGCAGAGGGTCATCGTGGTTGCCTGGGAGAAAAATGGAGCTTGCTTTCTTCAAGACAATGTGGGACGCTGTGGGAAGGGCCATCTTCTAAGCATTGTAACTCCAGTCTTCGCTGAGCCTACTCTGAACATAGCTCAATTTTTTTAGCTGCCTTTATAAAAAATCTTTCTTAAAAAAAATGAAAAATCAAACCACCTGTCAGGGTATTTTAAGGACACTTGCAAGAGAAAAATTGCAGCTGGTCAGATCCTTAATTTTTGCCTGCAGCCTGCCCATATAAACTGCCATGATAAAATTAGCTGGACCACAAAGAGCAAACAAAATAAATGAATATTTTACAATATGTAAACAATTACAAGATGACATTTGGCTTTAGGTTAATTTCTCTGCCTACTCTGGAAAATTGCCATCTGTAAGCAAACATATTGACTAAATTATTTTCAATGATATAGAAAAAAAGGCTAAAGTACTAGCGTTTCAGCTAATGACATCAGCATTATTATGGAGTTATGTTAACTTAAATGGCAGGTGGAGAAGTRAAATTAATCTCCTATGCTAAGCTGTACTGCATAAATAAAGAATTYATTTTTTTGATACATTGATTCTCTGTGGATTGGTTGCCAAGAAGATGCTGACATCAGCTTATCTGAATTTATACATGGTATTACAGGAGGAAACCAACATCAATATTCCAGCACTTTGCAGACCACAACGCATTARGTCATGATTCAGACGCATTCTTACGTACTATCCATTCAGGAAAGCCCTTGCACCCCTCGGGCGATGGATATTAAACCTGGAATATCTAAATACAAGCCCGTAGGATGTTTAAAGACAATCTGTTTCTGTTGGTGCTAGGGTCTGGCTTGTGCAAAGTGGAAGCAGCTCTGTCGTCGAGCTGTTGGTGCCACGTTTAGTGGATTACGTTTGGCCGTGGGTCTCGTTTTAGGGTCATCGAAGTGAAAGGGACTGTATTCGGAATCCACTGAAATCGCATCGTCCTTTCCTTGCTGTAGGAACTGAAGCAACTACAATGTTGTTACTATTAATGGCATGTAGGAAGGATGGTTTTATGGATGAGATGTAGAAGTGGGACTTGAAATACTCACTAACATCAGTTTTTAACTGCATGACCCTAAAAAAAAAATCAGAAACACTTTGCTTACTCATTTGTCTTTTTGATTTTTTGTATTTGTACAGCTCCTGGCACAATGCAGCCACAAACTGAAAAGGCATCTATGTCCAAGTACCAATCCAGAATGGCAATAGTGTTAAAAAATGACATAACTCAAATATTCCAATCATACAAAATCCTTAATTTAAAGAGGGTGAGTAGTCCCGTTTTACTATAGGAAGACTACTTCAACGCCTGAAGTTAAGAACAGACTTTTTTTTTTTTAAGTCTAGACAGTAATAAAATTAACTTATAAAGATAAAGATCTAAAGATAAAGATAAATGTTTTATTATATTTCAGCCCAGTGCTGATCAGGATGGTTAAGCATTAACCATGATAAGCAAGGCTTTGTACTTAAGTGAAAACCCATCAGGAAGAATAGACTTACAGGATGTTTCCTTGGTTATACTGTAACAGTCATTTAGATGCTGTCTTTGACTTCTTGCCCCATTTCATTTTCAGCATGTAATTTTTAAAGAAAAGCAAAGCAAATTGCCATTTTTGGATCATCAGCAATGAAGCACTGAATTTTTTTAACATAAGAAAAAAATAAGCTGCTGGAGTGCAGTACGGAGCTGTAGCCTGCTCACTGATGCTTGCTAAATTGTATAATGGTTTTCAGCTTCCCTTCATTGCTACAGCTGTTGGCTTCAATCTGTTTTTGTGCTTTGATTAAAATAACATTTTTTTTTTGTAACTTGTCAATTGCCCGATGTTGGATAACATAAATGAACTCATCCTTTTTTTCTAAGCCAAGTCAAGGTATCCACTTAAGAACAAATCACCAAAATAGCTAGATAACTGATACAGGAGGAAAGCAAAATAAAATCTATTTTGCATAGAAAATCAGTGGAGAAGAAAACCTGCAGAGGTTTTGCACTGTGTTTAACCCATTTAGCTAACCTCACGTCTTTTGCATGTTTAAGTCTCGTCCCACTGAAAGAGAGGGCAATTTGCCATGGTGCTGTCTTCACCAGCCACCAGTTTAGAAATGCCAAGTCCTTTTGTCTAGTGGAATATCTGAAAATTTTTAAAAAAGCTCTGAAGAGAGACTGACAGTAAACTGAGGTAAACTATTACATGTTAATTGCTAGAAGAAACCAGTCAGCATTTCATAGGAAATGCAAATAAAGGATGCAAAATTCGTCTCCAAAGATGGGGATGGCGTTATTTTGTCTTCGTGGAAAGCAGAAGTCTTTTTTGTGCAGGGTGTCAGATTTAAATAGGCCAGAGAAATGAAAGTTGGCAAAGAAAGAAATATTGTTCCCATTTTACGGCTGGGGAGTTTTAGCACAGCCAGTTGAAAGAACTTACACAATCTCATATAGGAGCAGTCAGAATCTGAATTCAGATTTAGTTCCAATAAGCAGCTTTTATCACAAGATTGTTTTTCTTCCTTTTATAACTTGTAGTTATAGCATGTGCATAAATAACCAATAGGCCTTTAAAAATGGAATCCCTCTACTTCTTCTATTCCATTTCTAATTCTAATCCTAGTTACATTGGCCAGTTTATTATCTCAAATATTTACTTTCCACTATAAATGGAAATCACTTCTTTCCCTTCTTCAYGTTTCACGGTCATAATATCCTCTTGTGTTCCATTATCTCTTGGTACCTATGATAGATCAAAATCTTACGATGTTGCTCTTTTTACAATAAATTAAATTGGCTATAATAGRAAACTTAAGTATCTGTAATGATTTTTTATAAGTAATGAGTAAACTGGACTTTCTGTAGGCAAAATTGATTTCTAAATCATTTCTCATATTATGCAAATTAGTGTAAGAATGCACAGTGTAAGAGTAGGAAAATAACCATCCAGTGTCATTCTGAATAGATTGTATATTTATAGGGACATTGTTCATTAATTTTTGAGAACAGAGTCTGAACTATTTATCAGACACATTCTTGGTTCAATGCTAGTTATTCTGCAGTCACTTAGGTCCTCTAAAACCTTGCTGGAAAAGGGGAAAACRTCAGGGAAATTTGGCTCAAATGATGCTTTAAACACCAATGGAGATAAAAAGCTCTTTTAAATTTATGCCAATTGTCACAGGGAAAATAGGTTTACCTCCAGTATGAATTTGAGGACCCTTCTAAAATATTCCAAGTAAGTGGAAAGCTTCTGTTGGAGTTCTGGTGCTTCAATTACAGTTCCAACATCAGATTTTGTTGCTTTCATATTTCACCAGAGCAGAAGTATTGATCAAAACACAGAAAGTATTGGTGATTCATCTCAAGTTGCAGCTTCGTACGTCTGATTTGTGTTTTAAGTTTTATAATGAACATTTTGACACCGAGCCGTTGACTGATAAATATCTAACACCTTCTCTGTATGCTAAATGTCTTAAGCTTAATGCAAATCATAATTCATTGCTTACATGTGACTTTGCTGCAAAAATAGAGTGGAATGGGTCATGCTTTGTTTGCTGCTCTTGAGAACTTGCTGAAGCRGGACCTCTGACGTACAGCAAAATGACGGAGGACGGGGAGCGTTGTTTGGTGAGAGACAGAAGCTGCTCGCTGCTTTGCAGGCAGGGTGCTTTGTATGCACCGATCACCGTGAATTCTGGTTCAGGCTTGGATTTAAGGTGAAATACTGCTGCGGAAGTTTGCATCTTAATCACAGATCTATGCGCTATCGCTTTCAACCTCGTTTCTCAATTGCATCTATCAATGCACATCTGGTACATTTAAGGCATGACATTACAAATGGAACCAACCTTCAGAGGAYGCTTTCTGCCTAAAAGTGGCAGAGGTTTAATGGAGTTACTCTACTCTGCCCCGTTTTGTGGCTTGACCAGGGCATGCTGGGGGAGAACAGGAGTTCTGGGTGGGCGGTGGAGTGCTAAACTGAGCGCTCTGCGATCGCCCCGTCTTGTGCTGGTGGCTGGCAGAGGACAGCGGTGTTGCTGGGGCAGTCTAAAAGCTTTTCATTCCTTTGGCAAGCCTGAATTAGGAGGAGAGATGATTTGCAATTCAAATTTATTATTTTTACTGTTTTTTCCTATTCYGGTTTTCCTGTTCTTTCTCCTCTACTGATTTTCCTGTTCTTTTTCCTCTCACAAATAGTGCATTGGCRGGATTTTCTATATACGTACACGCTGCTGTGTGGTGGTATTTCAGAAGATGGCTTGACTCGGTGTGGTGAGGCTCGTGCCAGTTTGCTCTACCCCTCCTTGTCCGTTCTTAGTCTCTGACCTGTTCCCTGGGTGCCCTGACTTCAGGAGACATGAAATTCATCCTTATGCCAGAAAATCTCCTTGTGCCTGAGGAGTGGACCTGTCAAACACGGTCCTGGTACTAGAGCTTTAGATGATCTTTCAGGTATTCAGATGGTCAACGCTGCCCAAGGCAAGTGACAGCCTTAATATCTGTGAGAGGAACAGCCTCAGATCCATCGTTCAACCCAGATCACCCGTCACACAGCATAACAGCGTCTTGCTGCTGCGGGACATCCTTAAATCCGTAGCATTACTGTGACGGGTTTATGCTTATCCTACGTGGATAAGAATTTTCACTGTAGGTGCAGAAAAATCTGGGGAGCGTAGGAAAAACAAACCCAAAGGAAAACACCGGAAGCACTTGGCAAGCCAATAAACCTGTCCTTCTTATTTATAGGTCTTCAGATGAAGGGTGTCTTTTGGAGGGCTAATACAGACACCTTTCAATAACAAAACTTAAGTGGTACCAATAAGGGAAGTAATTAGTTCACTGAAAGCAATCAATATCTAAAACTTKAATGCGTGCAAAAAGTAACACAGAATATGTAGGACATGGAATGAGCAGTAAGTTTAAAAGTGATTTTTTTCTAAAAGCATTTCATTAACTTAATGTGATAACGTTGTTTTATACTGGGTTCATTAAGTTACATACAAATTAGCTTTTCGCTTCATATAGACTGTGTGCTTAATGAATATTCTAAAATGGTGTTTTATTAATGTGCCGCCTTAATTAGTGGATAAAAAAGGCTCCAAACACCTTTAAATTGTGTTACTTCCAAGGCAGCGTGAGAGAAGCAGAAAGTAACAGTGAATTTCTAATTCCCTTCAGAAAATAAAAATCCAAAGTAATGGCTGCAGCTATTTGTGTCAGACATAAAAATTGATATAACATGTGGTAAACCTCCTATTGGGTATTATTACAAATGATTGATTTCTCTCTCCCCCTACAGTTTAGATGGCGCAGTGCTTACTGTACAAACAACTCATGAAAAGTCAACATGTTTTACAAGTAAATAATTTACAGCCACTCTGCGGAATACAGAATAATATTTTACATTAAGTGACATTAATTAGGGTAGAAATATTCAAATGGTGAAGAACTGGGAGATGACTGTTGCAAAGAAAATTTTTTTACTTGCAGTCTAAATGCAAATCAGAAGCTCGGCGAGTCACGAATACATTGCTCTTGAGGGAGAAATAATTCCCATTAAGTACCCAGCTCTAAAATTATTGCAAGATATTGGGAATGTCAGCCAAATCCAAGTCAGTGACAGTCTCAACCATTGCTGCCATTGAAGGTTTTAGATGCATTTTAGATCTGTTTTAATTAGAGGTGAGATACATCTCATAGTCTTGGGTCTTAATCCCATAAACATTAAGGCACGTGGCTGTCCTCACCCACAGCAGCAAACCAAGTGACTTAGCAGGATTAGTTTCACAGACCTGGATTTTTAAGGTCAGTACAGACTACTGTGGTTTAATCTTACTCATAAAATGTGCGCTAGAATCACACTCAGTAATTCCTGAACTGATCCCGATGATAACTTCTGACTGAAGTTAAGCGTGTTTTTTCAGAAAGACTTAGTGACAGATTATCTACCACTTGCCATCATTGAAAAGCTGTAGTGTTACAGTGTTAGCAGAGACATCTCTGTGTGTCCGTCAAGGCTTTGTCTGATTTCACCCGACCGCTTTGTGCCACTCTGTGCAATTCAWAAAGTGTTTTGATATTTAAAATCTTGCCTGCAAATAGATACCTGATAGACGTACTTTGTTACTATTTTGTAAATTTGCAGGGGTTTGGGTTTTTTTCAGTTTAAGCCTTGCTGCAGAGTGAAGAATTTCTCCTGCTAAGCAATGYCTCTGCACATGCAGTAAAAGCAAAGCCCAAACATGTGGGCCAAGTCCTCCACTTCACTCAGTGCGACTGTCGACTATAGAGGGCTACACAGGCTCGKGTAGAAGAGGTTTTGACCACGTGTGTCACATGCATTCTGACCTACACGGAGCACGAAATGAGCACGCCATTTGCCCCCTAGACTCTGTTAAAAATCAGATATTAAATAAATGTTTTTCTCCTTTGATCTGAAATCAGCTTGATATGATTGTTCTGCTTTACCAGTATGAATCTGGTGAGAGCTATTTACTGCAACTGGCTGTGTCCAAGGAACTCGGAGAAATAAAAATCTGGAATAAAAGAAGGYGAGGAAGGGAAACAAAGCCTGTTGACCATAACTTCTTGCACCAAATGCTGCTGCACCTCCATAAAAAAGGATTCAACCCATACACCGAGGAGATTGTGTAGCTGAGCTGTGGTGWCCCTGCTCGTGCGGCGTTTCTGCTCTAGGAACCTCCATCGGTTTAAGCCACCTCCTGCAGTCTTAACTGGATAAAAGGGACTGGGAGACAGCATTATACCTTCCAAGGTATAATATAACCTTGTATAAAATATCTATGTATACATATAGTAAAGGTTAAAACAATAAAGGGCAGCGATCATCAAAAGTAATTAGAAACTTAAAGGGAAAAATTAACGGGGGGGGGGKGGGGAAGAGATGTGGACACTGGTTTGGGGAGGGGAGAAACGAGCCGTTCGAGGTAGTAGGAAGCTTTATTTAGCTCCTCAGTTTCACAGCACATACCGTAAAAAACACCCACCTGGTGTTTGAGTTGATGATAGAAACATCATGGGCAGATGTTTCATGTGCAAAGTGATCTTGTTTGGTTGCACCCCGAYAAATGTTTTCTAAGAAGTTAATAGCATGTGTACGTAAGATGTACTCCAAAATTTGCCAAATTTAATTTTTACAAACTTCAAACTTCAGTATTCGCAGTAGAAAAAAAAAAAAAGAATATATACTTTCCCTTTCTTTTACATGGAGATTTGTTTTATTTTGGAGTTAAATGTAAATCTAATCAAGCAGTATTATACTCCAAATCATCATTTACAAAAAATTGGGAAAAAAGAGCTTTTTCAAGATTTTTTTCACCCCCACTCTCACCAACTTGTTAGTAGTTAGAACAAATAAGCACAATTACCTCTAATAAAAATAATGTGCCATTGATGTAGAAGACTTCTTTCTCTTGGAATTGGGAGGCATATTGATGACATATAATTTTCTTACAAGCATTGTGACTAATCTGGATGATTTACTTTGGGTTTTCCTAGCTCTGTAAACTTCATTCAAAACCAGATTTCAAATATTAGACATAAAGTAAGCTCTAATATCTTAAAAACAAACACAAACTAAGAAAATACCTAATACGGCTGCTGCTAATTGCAGTTAAGTAGCCTCCTACATATGCACTTAATTGGGAACTGCTGATGTTTGTACATTGTGATACTTTAAATGGAATGTTCACGCTCTCTGTAGAAGTAATTTATATTATGAATGATTGTATCAAATAACTGCTAAAACTGGCAGGATAATTAAGAAACTGTTCTGTTGCTTGACATGCTGCGGAAGCCTCTCTACTCTGCATCGGGCTGGCAGAGCTGCAAGGTGCTCTAAGAGGCTGCTTACGCTTAGGGAACGGGAGAAAGGGTACCCGGGAAGGGAGGGAAATGTTCCGGGATGGTGGAAATGCAAATTTGATTGAGGGCCCTGTGCCAGTTCTCCAGATTCTTCTGTGACGCCTCATTTATTAAGGTCAGTGGCAAGGTGTTGAATACATCACAAAGGTTTAAATCTAAACCTTTAACTTGCAAGTTTTAAACATGTCTTTTGAAAACCTCATAGTTCTTAGATTCTGAAAATTTGCTATGTACAAGGCAATTAGACTTAAGTGCTTTCAAGTTTGCAGATGGTACATGGTCTTTAATGAGCCGGTCCATCATTACATTCATGAAAATATTTGTATTATATACAGAGTATTTGTTACCTAATATAGCTGCTTCTCTTTTTGCAATGCTGGCATAAACTTAAACCATACTTACTGATGCAATTTCAGCCCTGCTAAGAATTTGTTAGCTGCCTTTCTGCCTGAGAAAATTGTATAAAAGCAGTAAGTTAATGTTAATTAGCGGTCAATGGAAAAAAATGGAAATCACTGTTTAAATAATTGATGGAAAGAAAAGTTGAGAGGTCCTAAGCTTTGTACAGTTACACAGATTAGTGAAAAGCCATTGCAGTATAATATCAGATCAGAATAAAAATTATGTATACCCTTTTCATGGTTATAAATAATTTCACAAGGTTTAAGGCGATGAATGTTATGAAAAAAACCTTCTGTAATCTCCTGAAGTGTGAAAATTAATCACTCGTAAGCATTTGACAGCATGGGCTCCATACTTTTCATAGCTAGAAAATTCACCTAGCAGTGAAACTTTCAGTAATTTTCTATGTACAATTTATATTTTGCTGATGCTCATTCATTTTTATAGTGAGTTTATTTGAAATTTTCATTGACAAAATCAAAATCAGACTGATTATGTTGACTGCCTCTTTTAGAGGCAGTTAAGGGCCCCTTATGTGCCTCTGGTTTYGGTCCAGCCTAAATACATTTGTGGTTTTATTCCTTCCTATGTCTATATATCCTTTGCTGTTGAGCTGGCTGTGGATCATCTGCTCGGCTCTGCACAGCATCTGATTGAAGTGCCGTGGAAGATGAGYACTTCAGATAGCACCTGGCATTGTGCGGAGTGAAATAAGTCTTGCCAATTAACTGTAAAAGCACTCTTGCTAATTCCCTTCTAACCATGCATTCCAGTTTATTATCCACTAACAAAAAAAGATGAACTGTACGGAATCCTGTTTATAAAACAATACCGTTTAACAGGAAATGAAACTACATGGTTCTCAGTGTGCCTGTACATCTCGGTGCTCTTCATCGGAGTTGTTTAAACATTTCTGTGCAGTCCTACGCTCCGGTTCTGTGCTTCTCCTCCCAGCACCTTCAATACACTTGGCCTTGCAGAAACTGGTGTAATTTTCTCCTTTCTGATCTTTGCTTCACTCAGCCTGCCAGCCTTCGGCGGCAGTCCATTTTTTCTTTAGACATCACCTTGTGTTTTCATCATCCGTTGCCAGCTGTGGAGGAGGGATGTTGGCATTTACAGTATGGATCTGGTAGAGCCTTTCTCAGGGGGGTGCGCGATCTGTTTGCCAGGTCATGACACATACTGCACGATACTTCTGCAATGTGCATAGATGGCGATTGCTGCAGCCTACGTACTTTAGTAAAATCAACAATCATACTACAGCCTTTTTTTTTAATCCATCCCATTCTTTCAGGGCAAAAATTATGCTTAAATTATTGCTGATTTTGTTTGGATAGGTTGGATCAGTTCCTTTTTTGATGTCTCCTTTTTGATAGTTTTTAGCTGCATCCATTCATGTTATTTTGTCTGTTTGCTAGCTTTTTGATCCTCAAGTTTCATGAACTGCATGAACTCCAGAGGACAGTTGTCTGTGCGTTTTCCATCCTCTGGAGCTTGCATGTAATAAAGATGAAAACACTGTAAGTCTGATTATGCACAGTGCTAAAAGAAGGGTTGGTTTTATGCTTTAAGCACTAAATTGGCATTTGATTTCTGAGAGGAAAGTCAGAGCTCTCCTACAGGGTTTCTGTGTGATATCAACAAGCCAACTAGACTAAGATTTTAAAATAACTTAAAAGCCTCAGCTGTGAAAATTGGGAAGAAGCCAACGACTAAGTAGTGTTGATCTAAGTATAGTCTTATTCCAAACATTAAACCTCACATGAGAMTTTTTTCAGTATTTTCAATTTTTACGTATGTTGCACTTCTTCCTCCTGCATCTTTGGAGAGGGGAAAAAGAGGTGGATACATTTCTATAAAACACTGTTGTGGAACAGAAGTTTGGTCCCTRTCATAGGATGCTGCATTCTGTACTTTTTAATTGGTGCCCCATAAAAGCAGATGGTGTAGAAGTATTGATATTTCTTCTTTAAATTTCATGTTTTCAAATCCATGTACTTGATCTGAGGTCTCATGTGTTTTCCCAGAGCTCTGAAAGGAAAGATAAACAAAACAATCTCTTGAGACCTGTCTCCCTAGGAAACAAGCAATGAAAAAGTAACATGTAGAAATTAAAAAAAACACCTTAATTTCCTTTACATTCAATACAGCTAGGAGAAAGTATGCTCTCATACCTATTTTATTAGCAGAATTTGGGAAATGACAGCAATTAGAAATGGGAATGCTCCCAACGTTTTGCCTAGCTCTGATTTGTAAGAATGTAAGCCTAGAATAACTTAAGATTTTTAACACTGTAATTAGGTTCAGAARTTGGGCCTGGGATGCTAATGTGTCCAGGTTTCAAACCACAATTCTTCCAGTAAGGAAACTGGGTAGCTGAGGAAAGTAAGAAAAAACTGCCCAAGTGTTACTCAGAAAGATGCTCAGCCTTATCTATCTAAAACATAACGGTTTTGAGATCCYGAGTGTTATTTTTTAACTAGCGTTGTGGTTCTTGTTCTGAAGGTAATAAGCTTCACGGCATGATGGACCTCTGTATACAGGGTCTATCTTTTCCCAGCATAGATAGAAATAGGTTTAACATCTGGGAGAATTAGCCACTAATCAAATAAAGGAGACAAAGGGGAATTTAGGTGTATTCCAAAGTCACAGTCAGACCTAATACGGGGCAGAAAGGGTATACCTTTTTTAACCCTGCTTGTTGGCTAGGGATGTGGCAGTGGGGAGTCTGTTTCAGGCTCTGTGACCTTGAATGAGGGACTTKGTTAAAGCATTCTGAACCACATCCTTAGCAGAATGTCCAAAYGAGTTTTTCTCTTTATAAAAGGCCTGTATGCATTTAACTAAAGTGGGTGGAAGTTGTTCATACAGGCCCAACAGTGTACAAACTCCAAGCTCCAAACAAGTTTTGGACTTGGAAAGCTAGGTCACTGTTTTTTGCAGAGTTAGGACCTGATCTAAGCTTTAATATTTTAACGTTCCCCAAACTTTAAGGGGGAGGCTGGTTGCAGGTCTGAATTTCGTAGCCACGCCAAGCCAAAACCCAGAGTTCAAGGCACCTCAGTTTCACAGAAGTTGGGTTCTCATCTGAGGTTAGGAGCTCATTCCTGTGAAATTCCAGGCCCAGAGACACAACGGAGCTTTTGCTATTAATGCGSGTGTGAGAATTATCCTATAATCACCCAGGGATGCAATCTAACCAGAGGCCTTCAGCCCATGGGTCAGACTGTAATGGTGTGTTTTGTTGTCTATTTTCTGTCTTTATCCCTTACCCAAGTTTGTCAYCTTCTCTTTAGGTCCTGTCTCTGCTATAAAAAGGACCTCCTGTGTTATTGTTCCTCTTCAACACTTACTTCATACAGGTTACACAYAGACTCTCTTCCTGCTTATTCATTTTAAGTCTAAGGTCCACTAGGAACGCAGTTTCTTGCTGAGATATGTTCCATAATATATTAGCCAACAAGTGTGCGTGAAGCACACGCAGTGGCTTAGCCTTTATGGTACCCAAGGGAGCAGCCTTGCCACACAGGCACTCTGCGATTGATGGGTTGGAGCYATATGTATTATAATAAACAGATTATTCCTATTAAATTAGCTTGAACATCTCTGGAAAAATTCATAATGCTCCAACATTCAGCCTGTCTTTGGAAGTGTAAGGGGAATGGAGAATGTCAAAGGCAATTAATTTATCTGTAATATGTTTCCGAAGGTTGTGTCTTGGGTTCTTTATATCCACAGTGTTTGGCTACACAAAGTAATATAATGACGCGGTTGCTGCACGCTGTCAGGGAGAAAGTCTTTAGTCACAGTACACCACGGAGAGCAGAAGACAGCAGCTGTTGTCTTTGCTCTTTATAGAGCAGTTTGGGAGGCTCTGCCTACTGTAAGGTGAAACATTCAATTCAACATTCTGTGTCAGAGTTTGCCGACAGCGGAAACTTTTGATTTATTCCAAAAGGATAAAGATAAGAATGCGTTGCTAAGTCAATCTATGGGCAGTCTGGTTTCTGTACAGGGAGAATAAGATATGGGCTAGTAYTGGGGTCTTTAATAAGGCTTCAGATCTCCGTGCTATCACTAACTGTCTATGCTACCTTGGCGAAACTATTTAGGCTTGGTTTACATGACAAAGTCTTTGCCTGAACATTTGGTAAAGTCTTAGTAAAACGTGAAACACATCCGAGTGTTTCTGCCTCCTTCCAGTGTCCTTTTCACTTTGTTTATATAGCAGCTCCCATCCAGGAGACTTCTTTTTCTACTCGTGAATACAGCGATAGTATTTTATTATTGTAAAATATTAACTTTTCGGCCAAAAGCGGGTGCACCTCATACCTTTAGATCTTTCCCTTTACATCCTATCAAAGCCTTAGTATTTTGACAAGACCTTCTGGAAGGAATCAAAGCAGCATTTTTATAGCATGGAGAAAAACAGGAGAGATAATGTCTGATTTTTCTCCTCTTCCTGCCAGCATGAAAATCTGTTCTTCAGCTTTTTATTTCCTTGCCCTCACTAATGACTTTTCTTTCACTGCCGGTTTCAAAATCTTGACAGCTCGTTAGAAACAGGAGAGACTTTGCATGATCAGAGTGATAATTTTCAAATCACTTTGTGGCTGAAAGTAAGTTTAGGAGCATTATTTATTCAAATTACAAGCATGAAGGACCACATGGGAAATATGGAGGAGTGCCTTCTGTAAATGACAGCTTAGGGAGAATTTTCAATTGCATCAGACAGCTGTATCCCAAAACTTAATCTAATTACTATAGTGTAGTGAAAAATGTCACCTTGAATAAAATTGATACCGTCATATATGTTCATGGTAAATTTTGACTTACATATGGCTGTGTTCRGGATAACCTTTAAATTCTAAATCCAACTTGGGGCTGATGTAATGCTTTTGTAATTAGAGGAATTTGAGCGTGTGGAATTTCTTCCTTGCTCAGAGCAGAACAGCTCTGCTCACAGCTGTACAAAGTTCTGAATAGCCCTTTCCTGGAACATATGCTTCCTTCTTAGCACATGTAAGCACACAAATGGTATATAAACCTTTGTTTTGCTTCCTTTTTCAAAACCCGTATTTCAAAATGTTTTCCAGTTGTGTTTCAGAAATGTGAAAAGAGAGAGAAATTACAGAGCAGTGGTGTGCCTCCCCCATATGCTTTTTCTGTTTTGTTGCACATGAACAATTGTATGATGACTTGAAAAGTTGAGTTTCTGGAAGGCCTTCATTTTCAGCTGCTGGTGTATGCCAACGAATCTGAATATTAAATCAGATGGAAACCAGCAGCTTGAAAACATGCAATCTGCTCTGTGCTGAAATGCACATCTGTCTGATGTGTACTGCAGATCTTTGGCTCCCACTAAGGTTGTTGGAGATAACAGAAGAGCATGTTTTGAAAGCTCTGAACGTTTTTTGTTTTGGCTTTTTCTTTTTTTTTTTTTTGTGTAAAATGCTGAATTGACTGTACTGGAGCCGACAGCTTCTTGATTTTCCACAAAAACAAGTTCAACAGGATATAGAAATGCTGGCTTTCCTTACCCTGTTGAACCAACGTGCTCCCAACCCCCTGGTACTGGCAGCGCCTTTCCTCCTGGAATGTTGTCTCAGCTAAAGACAGTGGAGAGAAATACAAATATCATTGACTTTGTGAATCTGCTTATTTCCCGGTGAATTCAGGGGAGCCAAGGACATGCTCAGCACCTCARGGACTGATCTGGAAGAGAGCAATCAAGCAGGCATTGTGTACGTTGGTTAGCGAAGAACTTGGGAACTGATTTCTGCCAACAACAGGTAAAAGCTGCCAGGGTCTGTTGCYTGCCTGGGAGAATCCACATCCAGCTATTTGGTGATAAAACAGTTTAAGAATAACATTCGTATGCAGCAAGGAGGGAGCAGACCTGCATTTCAGGCTGCTGAGGAAGCCTGTAGGCCAGCCTGGTATTTTTAATCAAAGCATCCTTGAAAAATGGAATTGGTACAGATGTGTGTGTGCTTAGACTATACCCAGAGCTGATGATTCTGGGGCTAGCTGCTGCACAGCAAAAGCTCAAATGGCTGTTGGATGTGTCTCTTGCATAACTAAATATTTCAGATGGAAGTATACTAGGAAAAAGAAACTCTTTAGAAATAGCTTGTACTTTGATTTTTTTTTTTTTTAAATAATACCTGGATTTCTCCAAAGTTCTTAACAACTAGTCCAAGGACCCCTCCTAAGGGGACAGACCTGTATCATGTAGGGAGGTTAGATGACAYTGCTGAATCAAGGCTTTATAATTTCTGCTATTAATGGCACATTTATGTATATTGCAAATTGCTAGCAAGGGGGGACGTGCTTTTGTTGACGTGAAGCAATACCAATGACTGAGGGCTCAATCAAAGCTGAGTCCTAGGAAGTGGCAGTCAAGGGACCTGATTCTGTTTTCTTTTTRCCTCTGTGAATTAACTGTATTAGAGACAGACACTGCAAATGCAGACACAGGAGGGAAGACGGAAGCTGTCTAATCATTTTCGGCCCAACCCATAAAATCTGAGGGGGTATGCCCAGCTAAGTATTTTGCTGTCGGACTTGATCCTCCCAGGTATTGAGCAAAGCAGAGAAAGAATTGAAGGAGCTCAAAGTTTAAAAAAATAAGACTCTTAAAGACTTGCTCCTGCTCCCACTCGTGTCAATAGCAGAACTYGCCTTGCTCTGGAGGCCAGCTGAAGCTGGGCACACGTCTGTGGCAGCCTCACGCTCCGCAGATTGCATGAACGTCCAGGGCTGTGCCGCAAAAGATCGCTGTTGGGGGGAGGAAGGAGATGAGAACGGAGCTGCTGGCTCCAAGACCTGAGCTAAAAATCCCTTTGGCTCTGGGCAGTTTGTCTGCTAAAATGCCGGGCAGCCCTGATGCCAGCGGGTGGTATTTCAGGATGTCGGTACCCTGGGCCAGGCGCCGAGGGACAGACCTGCTCCCGGTACCAGGACTAGCTTCCAAAGCCCGTTGCCATTCTTGCCTTCAGGTTGMGGTTTCAGTCTCATTTGTGGCTGGCAAATCATTAGCATCAGGATTTTATCTGTGCTATAGTTTGCCCAAAGCTTGAAAGTGGGTTTTTCTCTTTTTTTTTTTTTTTATTCCCCTACACACGTAGTACAAAATGTTGCTGTTCTTGGTGAAGAGCTGTCACATGCAATGTGGATGATGCATCATGTGCTTCCTATATAGTCAACTACTACCACCTTCTCAGGGTTAAATCCTGTCTCCATTCTGGTCTCCATGCATCACCACTCCRAGTTTAGAAATTCTGACTGAAAGCAGTGAGATGATGTTTGTGTAGAGCGTATATGGAATAGATATTAACCCATGTGTTTTAAAATATATGTATGTGTAGGTGTGTACGAAGGCACATTTTGTGTATGTACATGTGCACATACACACACACACTCCTCCTACTTTTAAGTAACGTTCCTGGTAAGAAATGCAACAATTGATATTGGTGATTCACTGGGCAATGTTGTTCTCCTCCTGTTGTTACAGATACATTCATGTTCTTTGTGACTTGATATATGGAAAATAAAGTACATTTCTTATTTGCAAAAACTYAAAGGCTCAGCCATAACTTCTCTTGTTCCAGCAAACCAAAAATACTCTATTACACACACAGARCTGTAACTGCACTCCGGTGTGGTTATGCCTCCGTTCCACAGTGGCTGTTTTGTAAGAATAGCTTTATTTGCCATTGCTAATGGCCAGCATGGATATTTACCAGWTACAGGCATTTTAATTTCTGCTCTATTACTCAGAGCTTCCCTGCATGCTAAAAATTCCTTTATTTATATTACAGAAAATGTGTTTGAGGACTTCTCCCATGGCTCTTCTGTAGAGGTCAAGACTCAGACTACGCCAACGTTGTATCAGAGGTAGATGTTAAGCACTACTTCATGTTCCCAAAGCCTGCGTGCGTACATTCTGATGATGAAGTTAAGACATATTAAATGCTAAGTTGACTTGAGGGAAGTGCTGCTGTTTGGCTAATGACCACTGCATGTGGCTCCTGGGCAAGGCACTTGGCTGGGTAGGTGTCTCAAGCTGTCCTGTTTCTGATAATATGTGTACAACACAAGGTATTTGGTTTGGAGCGGTCTGTGGATTGGATGAAAGCACTCCATAACAGACCAGTTCTTAACACCAGTGAAACCGGTGGCAGCCCTTCTGTTGTCTCCAGTAAGCTTTGGAGCACGTCCCCTGTAAGAAATGCAGAAAACAACACTGGYGATTTGATAGATAACATGACTTTGATGTTGCAGAACTGCCACAGCCATTTCAATTGCTGCATAATTAGATGTCCCAAGACACGGTCATAAACCGTTATGTAGGCTTTGATAATCGAAAACCTCAGATGTAACCGTGTGGAGCTGCGACTAAGACTCAGATTTAGAGATGTGTATGTGTCTGAACATTCAGGTGTATTAGTGGGATTTTCAGGAGCACTTGATTGGGTTAGATGTCTAACCCCATAGAAATCAGTCCTGGATTAAACATAGTCTTTGAACATCAAAGACATTTAGGTTTCTAATTCCTTCCAGGCATAAAAAGTGTCTTACTAGTTAGGATCCCAAGGGGAATTACGCATGCGATCTTTGGGAATCTAGGTCTCTTCCCGTATTTTTTCAAAAAGTCCACAATGTGCCTTTCTGCATCTTTCAGAGTTTAAATCATTTTTGAAACTTAAGAACGTCCAGTAAAACCTATCTCTAAGAAGAACACCTTGTATGGCATTTATACTCCCATTTATAAACACTTTGGGATAAAATGTACTTAATACATGCAGTAGTTGTTGGGGGTTTTTTTGTGTTTTTTTTTTTAAACTAAGTGCTACCATTAAGTTCTATAGTTATGTCCGTAGACAACTTCCTCAAAATGTCCCAAAACATAGCTAACAGTAGTGATTTGTTTTGTAAGGGTCCCTGAATATGGTTTGGGAAGTTAATTCCTTCATTTAAAGACGAGCAACACTGGACTGTTGTTGTTTAAAGTGTCCGATACGCAAAAGATGAGACCTTAATTATTAGTCTCTAAGCACCACTGACTTCTGAGTTATCTGCTCCAGGCATCATTTGTTTGGTACATCCCTGACCTTGGTTCATTTGACTGATAACAAACTTGGGAAATGGGAGGAAAAGAAAAAAGCCCCGTGAATATAATTAACATCTGCTTATTAACAAAATTATTTATGAGAGAGCTGACTCGAGTTCAGTTAATGGCCGGAATAATTTTTGGAAGAGAGAAAACCTTGCCCAATAGTTGAGGTGCAGCTATGCCAACCTGTTTCCAGAGCTCGCTGCAGTTTCGGGGCCAGATGCTCAGTTGGTGCTGGTGGGCTCCAGCCCACGGAGCTGTGCTGATCTACATCAACTGTCCTGTCAGCTCTGAATCTGGAACTGTACCTGCAGGGCAGGTTCATCGATAGTGTTGCTTGGTGCAGCTCCCCTTGCAGTGTTAATTATGCAGTTCTCCCAGAGCATGAATGTGTGTTGACTTGGAAGATAAATTAGTTGCCCTTCCACTCGCCATCGGCCTTCCTCTGTCGGTTAAGGATTATCTTGTCCCTCCTCCTCTCTTCGTGGATCAGAAAGTCAATTAACCGGTTCCCCATCAGACTTGAAATCTATAGGAAGAAAATCAAACTTTTTCTAAAGCTTGGGCTGGTGTTTAACCAAATTTCTTTCTCATAACTTTGCAGCTCAAGGCAGGTTTTTATCTTCCCTGTAACACTGGGAATCCTTTGCTCAGTCCAGATTACCAGCTGAGGCTGGTTTATTTCCCACATTCTCGCTTATTTTGTGTGGTTTTAGGTTGAAAGAAAGTTTTTATTGTTTCTCTGTGTGTGTTTTGTCTCGCATAAAGATACATTTATGTGAGTGAAAATACTAACATGACAAATTAGGCCAAACTATACATATTTCCATACAAGAACAGATAAACCAGTAGGAATGACCTTTTTACCAACAATATCATATCTTTATTAATGCAGTATCATGAACAAAGTGCAACCTTTGCGCACAGATAACTCCTAAATGGCTAGAGACAGCTTATGTGGTTGGATTAAAGTATCTGAGGGGTGGCTGGTAGGAGAAAAGATCTAGTTTGCATTGGTACTTTGGGCTCTTTTCCASAGAGCTGGGTTGTAGATCCTTAAAACACAGGAAAGCTTTTGCAAGATTTGGTCTAATTCTCTGAAACGCTGACCTTTCCCAGATCCTCTCAGTTGCCTTTTGGGGTAGGGAGCACAGAATACCCCATGCCATGTCAACAGAGGGGTTGAAATTATTGATTAGATTCCAGAATTAGATTCCAGATCTGAAATTACAGAAGGGTGAGCACAGCTCCCCAGGGTAGTGAGCCCTGCCTTGCGAACTCCTTGCCTAATGACTATCTCCCCCTCGCAGCTGGTGGATCGGCACGATACAAGCAGTGTCTGATTTGAGTTGTAAAGGTGTAAATTTTCCTGGGTTTGAGGAAACAGTTCCGCTCACAGCTGTGTCGCTGTGCACTACAACTGCTGCACCTGCTGCAGCACAAGTCTCTGAAGTCTGGGAATCATCGCCTTTTTCTCAGCTGCACAGAAAATAACCCAAGCCCTTGGGTTCCGCAATCCAGAACGATTGGGGATATTTTTGCAGTACGCAGGAGTCGCGCATCCTTGTAAGCAGGTCGTACTTCTAAAGGGATTACAAAGGATTATAATGAGTTACTAAGATCTGTGCATCTTTACCGGGCCTCTTGCTGGCACAGGATTTATTGGTTTAGAAAAGTCATCTTGAAAATAGCAGATTTTCCCAGAAACAGCAGGGAAATTAGCATTCCTTTTGCAAACATCAAACTAGCCTACTTTGTTACAATTTCATTGTAAAAAGTCTGCTTATGGCTCTCTAATGAACGCTGGTTCCATTCCCACAAAGTGACACTTGCTGAATAATGTGTTACAGCTCTCAGTGACTCCTTCCCAGAGACTTATCATGAAATCTGCAGAGATAATTACCACAGTAGGAAATGAACACAAACAAATACAGTTTCCCCCTTGTTTTAGCAACTTTCTGAGATTGCACTCGCTTCCCTCTCTGTTGCCAAGTATGTTTTTCCTGTTTTTTTAGTATCGTTAAAACAATTAGATTTTGATTCGTAAGATCTATCCACCTACTTAAAGATGATTGCAACAGTCCCCTGAGTTAAACTGGAGCTGCAGCTTCATCCAGAAAACAATTGCTGTATGGGCTGAATTATAACCAGTTTCTCAAATGACTAAAATTGGTTGTTCCAGACAAGTGCTAAGATTAAATCCATCTCATCTGATATTAGGCATTAATGTAGTCAGCCTTGCTTAATACACTCCTACATCAGATCTGACTCGCCTGGGAATTGCCTCTCTCATCATCTGCTGTTGATTGAATTTATCATGTGCAGYTTCCTAATTTAGATGAGTCCAGGAGTAAGTGTGAACATAACATGGAAAAGTTACCTGCTGCACTTCATTCAGTTCCTCAAAAAAACAGTGATATATTGGACGATGCTAACGTGGCTGGTGTGTTTCTAAAGCTGCGAAGATTTCTGTTGTCTAAGGTTTCTCCTTGGATGAGTGGGTTCATCTTCTTGCCATGCTTTTTCGGTCTTTTAGTTATGGTTATTTTCAGGTTCCCTGTCTTGAAGCTACTGTTTATCTCCTTACTTTGCAAAAAGAAGAATATTCAAGTCCTCACTAAATTGTGTTCTCTTTTTTATTATTTCCTCTAACAGATGAATTGAATTTGTTTAAACACAAACAAAAAAACATCAACAAGGCTTTAAATCTTTAGATTCGGTTTTCTACTCCTAAAATTATCCATATGTTAGGATACTGGAAAAAAAAGCTGGCAAGTAGGACATCACAGGAGATTGTAGTCTCAGTGTAAATAAGATTGGTTTATATTTCTTCTCGCTCTTATATCCAATGTGAATTAAGCAAATGTTGCAATTATTTCCCATTACATGATGTTTCTAGCTTTGCAATCAAGTAAGTATAATGCATTGACCATAGACCATAGCAGTGTAAGGAGAAAACACCACACACCAAAAAACCCTGGAAGAGGAAACCTTTGARTTTGATTCTGATATAAATAACACTACAAATATGGTGCAGAAATAAATGTTACTGTTCCATTTAATAGTATGGTATTAAACATGTTCTCTTTGCTGCAGTATGTAAGTCTTTTGTATATTCTTTACTTAGTGAACTCTTCCACTGTCTTTTTATTTRTTTTGGATTGTGTTTTCAGGTGCTAGTTCTTTATGATCACCCTGTAATTAGAAATCTAAACTTCTCCGCAGTTGCTGCTATGGGATCAGGCAGGTTCTTTGCTGTTGCATTACAGTCCAGCGTTTGGTCTGTGGTTATGGGGGCATGTAAAGATCTGGCAGGTCTGCGTTTCTACTCTTATACAGATTGAAATTAGAAGAGTTACTTTTCTATTTATCTACTTTCATAGGCAGGTCCCCTGTTTGTAATACCCGAGTACTGTACGGATATCAGTGGAAGTTCTTTAGGAGCATRTTTATAAGAAAATGTTGAGTAACTAGCTTTGAGTTGAATACTGAGTTGTTTTGCAGCAGCGGAATTGCAGAATAGAGTTTGAGTCATTTCTCCGTGCAGTCTGTGACACAACCAGGAACCCAAATCCCACCTTCTGACCCCCATCCCAGTGTTTTAGCCCACAGGAYAGTCCTCACGGCTATTTCCGACGGGCCTTGTCTTTTCAGTGGATTGAACCGAATTTTGGATCCATACTTTCTGCTCTAAACTTCGATTGCCACCTGGGCTTTGTGGGCCAGCTGGATCTCTGCTTCAGCTGAGCTGCGGATAAGCCGCTTAGCCTTTAGCAGTAATTGAATCAAAGCCAAATTCCCAGGCCCAGAAGGCTCATCCCTATTTAAACAAAGAGAGACGGCAATGCCCGTGTATCTGCTACCCAGGAGGAGGCAATTACTCCTTTGAAATTGAATCCAACAGGGAGAGTGTATGTCTTTACAATTGGTGAATTTTCCAATAAAGGTGTTTTTGTCATGTTAGTTAGCTCATAAAAGGGCTTTACACAAGTCAGTCTGAAAGACTTTAGGAGAATAAATCCCTTGTCATCAGCTCAGCAGGGCAAGTTTTTGCCTTTAGTGGCCACTTTTAGTCATCCTAATTTTCCAGCAGAATTTAATTTATCTATTAAGAAGATAACAGTCTGGATTCAGCCCAGCACCTGTCCCCACGGAAAATTTTGACCTCAATGCCTTAGTGTGGAGGTGAAAGCTATGCGCAGAGCACAAGCAAGGAAACAGGAATAACTAAGGTATTTTGCCAAACTTAGACCATCTAGTCCCTGCTTTCTTTGTTGCRTCCATGTGGAGCGTGTAAGACAGATAAATTTGAAGAAATTCTGAGAGAGCTGTAAACAGCTAAAATATCAAGGCTTRACAAATTTTTATGGATTTTACTGCAACTTTCTTTAAAAAAAAAAMCAACAAGATTTCCAAATACTGAAATATCTTATTTGAAAGCTTAACGTATGAAATACTTTTTCTATGCATTTATTTGCAATCACTGCTYGCTTCAAATGCATTTGTTTTCTAAAATGTTAATGAGAAATGAAGCTTGTTTTCCTGAATTCCAGCAGTGAACTAATTCAGTTTTGCAGCTTCTGGAGCAGAGCTGACACCCGGCTGATTAAGGAAGCGTGCAGCCGGGGCACGCTCACGTGCACCTACGCCTGAACGCACAAACACGCGCTGGGTGGTCCAGGAGATGCAATGGGTTATGCTCCGTTATATTCACCATCCTGTAATCTGGTTGCTGCAAGATCCACCAGATCGGGTGACCTCTCAAATCACTTTCTCATTGCTTTTTTAAATTTATTTTTCAGTTCTAGATCGAATTTTAGTGTTGGGTAAAGATGGAGCACTTTTCCATTGCTCGTGTGCAGCAAGTACCYAGCAGTCAGTTTTACCTAGCTGTTTCTCCAAACTATCTGTTTTTAATCATCTGTAATTATTAAAATGTTATGCTTTTTGATTGTATATCTGTTCAGGAAAAGTCGAGATAAAAGTCAAATATGGTAACATTTTTCTTTCAGTTTATTCATAAGGCCTCAGGAAMCTAATGAGATTTATTCTGTGAATTAGTTTATAATTGTGCTTTAACTGCACTGTGACATTTAATAATGTCAGAAAGATTTTGCTTTAGGCAGAGTGATTTCAGCCTCTGTAGAAAATTAATTACCACTTTTTGAATAAACTGCCTTTTTTTTTGAGAGAGAGAGAGAGCTAAGCGGTGTTTTCAAGGTTAAGCTGCTTCCTGATATTTTGAGGAGAAAAAAAATGCACTGAAGATGCAGATCTRGCTTCCTGGTTCACATACAAGAAGCTGAGTGCGTTAAGTAATCAGAACCGATTGTTACTGTAAGATTTTTCAAATGCAGCCTTTCGGTGTTCTCCAGCGCCCAGACCTGGGGCGCCTGGTTCGGGGCGCTGCGGAGGAACCCGCCGTGCTGTGCCGAGCGGTGGGGGGAGCCCCTCTCCCCCGCAGCCCCCAGCAGCGGGACCGGCTCCTACCACCCTTCCCCTTCAGATATTCCACTGCTTTGCTGGTACGGACAGAGCCTGAAGGAGAACCCAAGCCTCCGTCCTGCACAAGTCACACCTTCTACTAATGCACTTAACAAGAGGGCACTGGCTGCTTCTCTCTTCCATTTCACCTACAAACCTCTTCACTAGCAAAACAAGTCTGAATTGTATTTTCGTAGGGGACCTAGAGGAAGAAACAGCTACTGAATGCACACATTTTATGTCACGGGATCAGAGTTCAATCAAATATTACACTGTTCGGAAAGCGTGAATCAAGCTAAATATTGATAAGGCTTTCTTAAACGTGATTATATGAGGAAAAATAGAAAAAAAAATTCTGAGGAAAAACTAAAAGCCTGATATACAGGATAATTTCAAGTGTGCTTATACACATGTATTAGATTATTAAATTAAATAGATGGAGTTGTTTTGAAAAAAAACTARTGTTTTGAGGTTCACATATTGCTATAAGCTTTAAAATGTATTTATATATGCATCTTTTAATAATAAGAACTGCTAAAATTGATGTAATTGTTGCTTTGCTGTGATGTCAGGAATAGATACTTACACTGGAGTGTGTGGGCTTTGCAAGGGTATAGCAGCAAGGCAAATTAATTTAAGCTGCCCAAATGGCAAATCAGATGGATTCATGATTTTCAAAATGACAGCTGCATTTACATGCCTTTTAGCCCGATCACTTTATATCAGATCCAGTGCTTATTGAAGTCAATGGAAATAGTATTTATGGACAAATATACAGCTATGGACAACATGTACTCCAGGCCGTGAAATGACTGCAAAGTTTCAGAAACTTTCAGTATTAACAGTGTGCCTGCTCACTTTTCCTGTGGTTGGTATTTCCACTGACAGCTTCCAAAGTCCTTTCCCTGCTGCCGACGTAGTGAATAACTCCTTGATGATCTCATCCAGGCCACTACCAATTTAAAACTTATTCTAGGTACTTGGCACGCTAATTATCGTTGTCCCACATTCTGTAACAGGTCTGGTTAAAATAAAGCTCAGTAGGAAATGGCTATTATCTAAACGTAAATGGCTGACTGCACAGGGAGATCTCATCAGTGCATTTTCCAGGAGGGTTTTCCACCATTTGCAAGTCGGCAGGGCCCTAGCTCTAACCTATCGGCATGGCACCACGGACACCAGTGCACTGCACTGCTGGGGAAGTTGGCTTTGCGTGTTCACTGTCCCCCAAAGCTTTGGGGAAGAGCCAGAAGGGATACTCTAAATTTGTCTCTCAAAGAGATGGTATTGAAGAAAAATGATAGTGGTATGACACTGGCTAGAAGTTTATTGATGCTTTGGGAACCAAAGGTGAACAAAGCCAAGAGGAAGCAAGCCAAGCCTGCACGCCAAAGGGTGAGCTTCTCTTATTTACCCTGTTTTTAACATTTGTTGCTCTCCGTTCAGCTGGTTTACAGAGTGTATTTCTGCCCTGCAGGTGGGATTGTTATTGTTTCATTGTCCTTGCTGCCTTATAGAAGGAGGTTCAAATAATTCCTCCCCAAAACCCTTGCACAAAAAAAACCCTTGCACAAAAAAAAGCCCATCATTCTTCTTATTATGAGTGTTACACGGCAAGTCAGACCAAAATAATCCGCTCATCTGCACAGCCTTACTTTAGGTCTGGCTTAGAGAGTTGGCCGCCTGCTTGAGGCAACGGGGAGATGCACTCCCCAGGGTGATGGATTTAGGCTCTGGTTCATACGAACACCAAGGCAGACTGTTAAAGTTTCAGCAGACCTCTGTTATTGCAGTATCAATTTGTCTCCTAGSATCTACCTGCACTAGGGCTCCTCATGTCATGGGCTGTCATTGAAAAAGCCTCCATGCTGCCAATAAAATACAAGTTAGTCCCTGAAATCCATGCTGCAATCAATAAGATTTTTTTTTTCATTGACTTTTATTGAGCTAAATTTCAATCCATTTTTGCCTTTGGAGACTCGCAGATCAATTTGATATTGGTATCTGTGTTTTGGTACAGCTCCGTAGTTGCTGCAGCTTCTCCTGTACTTGGTGCATTGCTGTCCGTGGCTATGACCGTCCCAGCCAGAGCTCACACCGCTGATAGAGGCAGTTTTGCAAATGCTCACCAATTTCCATCTAAAGGAAGGAGCTCGCTGGTCTTCAATGGTTTCCAACTTGGCTCTGAGTTGGGAGTTGCATTCTTTCTGTTAYGAAAACCACGTCTGTGAAAGCTACCACAGTGCCACTGCAAGTTAGATGGTTGTGTTGGCTTGATCAAAYAGTGTGTTGAAATGGAGTGGTGTTAGGAAGGGACAAGAATAGGTCAATCCACTGTGCTGTGAGCTGCAGGTGTTCACAATAAGAAGTGATCTCTAACTACCTTACAGCCTTGGTGGTGTTCAAGGTGGGAAGAAAGAATGATAGTTGACTAAYGAGTGTGTATAGCAACTTGGCAAAAAAATTAGGAGCCATTCCATGTCAAATAYGTGCGTTACTGGTCTCAGAACGAGTCAGACGCAACCACTATCCTTCGGTGCTCGAACTCATCGAGAACAGTAGTGTTGCCCAAACTCCTCAGTTTCTCATTAAAAAACCCCACACTCTGAAACAGATGATTTCTCCCAAATATTTAATCATTAGAAGTTTCATTATAATAACAACTTCAGGGTGCTTCCAATTAGTTTGACAATAACTGTATCTTGGGCTAATAAATGTTCAGCTGTGGGCCTTGAATTTATTAGCCCAGGAAAATGGTTATTGCCTCATAAACAGGAAGCACCTTCAGGTGATTTAATGACTCATGTTTCTCTCACCCTTCTTAAATTTAATCTAATAAACAGTTGAGATGAGAAAGCTATTAAAAGTAAAAAAGCCAACAACAAACTTTCCACTGGCAATTACTTAATGACAAAATTGTGTTAATACATATTTAAAAAGTCAGTCCACAACATTGCAGAATAATCTGAAGTTATTGCTCAAGTAATTCGCACAATGTTAGGTAACTTCTATTTTATTTTATTATGTGAGGAGTTGAATAAATAATTGCTATGGTAATACACTGCCTTTGCCATTAACATGATGTCCTACATCAGTGTTCAGGGACTGYACCTGGAAACATGCAAATGAATTGCGTATTCTTAATGAGGGTAACAGCCTGCTCATTTCATCAGGCAAAACTTGATGTCAAGGTTGTGGGCTGCTGATTTTCTGTTTCATTTTTAAAATGCTGGGTGGTATGTTACAAAAAAAAAAAAAAGAAGACACACTGTGTTTTTTCATATGTATCCTAGCAAACTTTCTCCTCTTYGGTAATGCCTGAGAAGCAGCATTTGGGGGGCGGGGGCAGCTGGAGGCGGCAGTAAAGGCAGGCTGGCTAGGCTATTTTGGTAATGCATTATGTCTCTTAGTTTTATGATTATTTCAGTGTGGTCCTGTTCTGGCATAGCTGCAGCCTCTTTTCATATTCGTTCAGTTCTCCTTATTGTCCATTGCTTTCTTGTTGCAAAATGGGATTTTGTAGTTTTGTAAAACKGTGAGCCGAGGACATCCAGCACCCTATTATTAAAATCAAAGCATAGCACACTTTTTACATGGCTTAACCTCTCCCTGTAAGAAAGTTTAGGACTGTGAATCCAACCGATAACTCTGTGAATAGCTCTACACTGGGTTTTAGGATGTTTTAACTCTRACATGCTCTTATTTCAGCATGGTGATTTTTTTTTCACAATCTAATTTGAGAGTCTGACTTTCCCTTCTCTGTTTTTCTGGACTTTTTGTCTCACATGTTGTGTCCTATTGCAAACCAGCAGGATTCTCAGTACTGTAGGCCACTTTTGTAAGGTTGTTTGGGCATTCATGATAGGTGACTGGGATTTTCAGAAAAATTCATAGTTTTAAAATGGAACTTGGGCTTCTAAGTCTCTTGGACACCGTTGTGAATTTTTCCCTAACTAAAGCACCATTGAAGTGCTTTAATGGTGAATTACACAGAACATCTGTGCCTCTGAAAATCCTAACTTACAAGGCTTATTTCCAATTAATATCTGTTCTGTCCATGAAGAATAAATGATACATTTCAGAAAGTTTCATTAATATTGATGAGCTTTACATATGGCTAGTTAGTATTCAAAGTATTTCAATTTGTTAAACAGAAAGAGTTTCAAGCATTAATTATGTTCTGGTCATTCAATTTTCATCAAACTGAATAAAGTAATGTGTTGGAACAGAATGATGTGTTTGGACCAAAAATATCTTCWCTGTTTCTACCTAGAAGCAGAACAAAAATGTCTTGCTCAGCATTTTTTTCTACATTTGCATGGCCTATATTTCATATATTTATTTTGTTTTGCTGAGGTTATATACAAATATATGTCCAAAAGGAATATGCATGGTCTTTTGTGTTGGAAATATTATTCCTGCTTGCTTACAGATGCAGAACTGAGGCAGACAGGGGCTTGGGTTTACATAAATATTTAACTTAACTGAGATGAGAGCCAAGTATAGTTTCATGGAGGGAAGAGTCATATAGACCTCTTACAGTAGGGTAAAATTTGAATTCAAGATCATTTAATTCTCTTTGGATCAGAACTGCTACAAGTTTTTCCACTTTCTCTTAAAATGCTATAGGACYGTCCCAGTAAGAGGTAAGGAATTGAAGAAGGCAAACTTGCATTTTTCATGGCTGCCTGCAGAATATAAAGTTCTGGTTTTCATAAAGGGAAATATTTTTGTGTACAATGGAAATGATTGTTTTGACATGCATTTGGGTGTGCGCACGCATTTATTTCCCAAGGAAGCTTTGCCTTCATTATCCCAAATGACAGAAATGAACTGAAACTGTATTTTCTGTTTCTGAAAAACAAAATTTGAATTTTTCAATTCCATGTTGCTTTGGCAGAATAAGCACGCTTCCTATTTCAACAGGCGAAAACACATTGAAGTGCTTTAATGGTGAATTACACAGAACATCTAACAGGTACAAAAGAAAGCAAAGACGCAGAGGGGATCATCTTTGCCAGTCATCTTCCTCGGCATTGCAGCCAATTTGGAAGCATCTTATCTGTGCTTATTTGAATGTTTCAATTGCACACTTGAAAAAATACCTCGGTGCCATATAATGCCACCACACTGCAAATTAATCCAACCCATACTTTACATTTTAGCAATTAAATCAGCTATGAAATAATATTTTAATTAAAATCAAGTAATTTTGCTTGTTTTTCAGTTGCTAATGAACTATTGGTTGAAGATCAACTTCAGCTTACTATGGGCCAAAGAAATGGGTATTTAAGATACTGGAAAGACAGTGGTGTTCAGACTTATGGATCATTTAGGCACTTCTAGAAAGATTACCCTAAATTAGCATTTTATGATGCCTACTGCAGCTATGCAGAAAATGATTCTTTAATTTTTTCTTTCCCTAAGAAGATGTCACTTTACAGACTCAGTAAATTCCTAAAATAAGTCTTCTGTAGTTACTGTAMAAGTACTTCTAAAGTGACAGCAATGCTCTGTCATTAGCCTGGGGTAAAAATTCAGATCCTTTCCATAGTGTGTGTCAAAGTATGCCTTGTGGGTCCCAAGAATTGCTTTTGGAATGATTTTTATTGGGTGGGGGGGCAAGATGGGGAATGRATCTTAGATTTTAGAAAGATTTTTCTCTTTTCAGTGTTTCCTTGAATAGCTCAAATGCTGGCATTCACCATAGGAATCATTAGTGCTGTTAACTCAAAGTCACTTTGACATTAAAAAAGCGGTGCAGAATTGACTGCTGATTGCTGAAGAGCTCTACCAGTGCACAAATAGCAGAATATAATGGGTTTTCCCTGTTAAATTATCTCAATACACTTGCATTACCAGCTACTGAGTACTCTTCCCCCCCTCCCCAATTTATGTGCTCTCTGTGCCTGAGTCTTTAGASTGATGCTGCAGTTGACTGCAGCTCAATGTAAGAAAAGGGGCTAGAAAAAGCCATTTATCACTATTCAGAAAGCAAAGAACTGGAAATAACTGGTTACCCTTGCTTTGAACAGGGGGTTGGATCAGATGACCACGTGAAGTCCCTGCCAGCCTTAGATATTCTGTGATTCTATGAAATGGAAACGGTTGCAATGTGAGACGCTCGTGAAATTGCTTGAAGTGGAAGGAGTGTTTTTTTATTTGTTTACAGYTGGTGAATTGTAGCTCTGCTGAACAAGAAAAACTGAAAAGGTTTGTTGTTGATATTAGTAAAGCCATTTTTTTTCACATTTTATGTAGGTTGCTTTTATCAGAACAAAGTTAATATGATTACCAGTAGCCAGTTTCCTTTATCCTATCTCAGCAAATAATTCAGATTGTTTTGTTTCAGAAGTGGTGTCAGCAGACTTCAGTGTATGAGAACGCTCTCTGGTTTTTATGCTTTTATGTTTTTGCTGGTTTCAAGAATGGCTTGAAATGAATCAAGTCTCATAGACTTTGAGAAGTCCTCTTTCATCTGTTCTTGTTTCCCGCAGTCAAGTACCTACAAAACACTACTACAGTCAAGTAGCCAGGTATGATTACTACTTCAGAGGAATAGATTATGATTTGAAGGGGGTAGATCGGAGACAGTTGTCTGCCCGTGTTGCCATTTTGGAGGCAAGAAAGAAGAATTAAGTTCTATGGAAAGGCCGTAGCTGTGTTTTGGTTCCTTAACCCTTAGGGGTAAGGCTATGTCAGCGGGTGGCCTGCAGCAAGATGTGCCAAGTTGGAAGGCTTCTCTACAAGATGCCATTTTCAATCCCAACTCCTTTCTGTGTGAGATTTAGTTTTTGGGACTAAAATTACCATCCCCTGGGATGGGCAAAAACTCGTTCTTTGTGATAGGAAGGGGATGCCTGCAGCTAGCAGGAACATTGCTGATCTGCAACGGTCCAGGGCTCAATTCAGTGTTTAGGAGGTTGTTGGGAAGGTTCTCATTGGTTTTAAATAACACCGGATCTGGTCCATGTACGATTCTCTGAAAACCAAAGATTGTCTTTGCATTTCCATATCGATCACGCTTCCAGTTGCAGTGGTTTGTCCCAAATCAGAGGCTTGTCCCATAGCTGAGTCAACTCAGGAGACTGCTTTATTCTACCAGTCCTTCAACTACCCAATCTTGCCTCACCATACAGCTACAGTTCAGTCAAATTTCTCTTGACAACCAATGTGTTATTGCAACAGATGTTATGATATGAGTAACGTTTTAGTAGCCAGGATCTGGCTGATGTGACGTTCTGCAGTGGGAAAGGCAACTGCTGAAAAACACGCACCTCTTAGGCATGCACATACAGAAACCTTTTATCTTCTTTAAGGAATCTAATGAAGTAATTGAAGACATGAAGGACTGCATTTTGTTACTATTAAAATTAAGCACTATTGAGACAGTTTTAGCTAAATCCGGGTCTTCAGACAAAGTTGGCGGCCTATTACAAACCATTTGGGAATGTACAGAAAATGTTTTTTAAACAGAAGAAAAGGCTGTAGAATCAATTGCATTCATAAAGCAGGATAATCCCTTGGCTTTATTACCAAGTAACTTTGATGTAGCATTAAAACAAATTTGCATTTTAATACCTAATTCTCTGTATTTCCTCTTTGGGGTAATCCTCTTATTTTGGAGAATTTTTTTGAAGCATACTTTGGTTGCTTGTAATAGTGTTCCTCTAATGAGAGATGGAATCAATATGCTACAGAAAAGTTCGGGCGCCAGAGAGGTGTTAGGAAGATGGTGCTTAGAGAGATGTGACGTTTAACTACCTGCATCCTGCCTCTAAGAATTCTCCTTTATCCAAACAGAAGTTTTTCCTGGAGAATGATAAACAGCTGTTGTGTGATCGAAAGGAAGTCCCTTAGCATCTCTGCATCTCAGCTGCACTGTTAATGATAGAGTATTTACAGGGCTGTCGTGAGAGAAAATGAACACGTGTAGCGGTGCTCAAAGGCATCACTGCTCTGGTTTGACCACACCTACAGAGGAGGAGGTTGATGCAGTTCCAGGCTGGGAGCCCATATGCCCCCGAGGGAAAGGAGTGTTTCGCATCATATCCAGCAAACTTCTGCCATCGCTCGATTGAGAAAGTTAGTGCGCTTCCAGGTCTGAGGATGCTTTGTGGGTTTTTTTATGTATTTATTCTTATCGGCAGTTTTCCCTGCTGTGTGACTCTGTGCAAATCTTTTTAGTGATGTGCCTCTGGTTCTTTTTCATGTAGAAAATGATGCTATTGATAGCTTCCTAAATGACTGTGTGATCCAGAAATATGAAGCACTACATGAAATCAAGAATTCTTACTTTTTTTTCTGTTAATGTGATTTTTTTTCTAAGAATTTCGAACTTCTCTTCCACCAGAATATATTTCCGATGCTTCCAATGGTATCCAAAGCAAACAGCAACTTTAAGTGGACCACATTTGTCAAATGATGTAATTTTTGTTTAATATATAAAGCGTCCTAGAAGCGACACTGAAATATAAGATGTAATCCTAAAAGTTGTTACGTTTCCTTCATGCATATCCACTCTTGTGTCAACTGAGAACACTTCAAGCCTTGTAGGTGACATTCAGTACCATGGAAACTATATATTTTTATTCTTAGGGTCAGGTCTTCCTGAGGGTAGAATTTGGACCAACAGATTTGTCACATTTAATGGACCATAAAATAAACTTCAGTGCCTCAGTTCTGCCAAATCTCCACTAAGCGTTGTGCAGGAATCAATACCTTGTTTTTATATTATAGAAAGCTCTTTAAATCTTAAAGAACATGAAGAACAAGAGATCAAAGGAAGCATTGGAAAATGACATGTACGATGAGAAAATTTAAAGCTAAAATAGCGCCAGCGATTAGGTGGTCTGAAATATCGAAGGTCTGGGTGTAATTCCTCCGGAGCGCTCCGTGTAGCAGCTCCTGTGCTTTTCCCTGGAGCACCTGCCACAGCTGGGCTGTTTCTGACAGCAAGGTGGACAGGAGGGATCAAGAACCCGACCCGGACGGGCAATTCCCAATTTATTAGAATCTTCCCTAAAGCTGATGTTAGACTTCTAAATATCTTTTCAGTTCTGTTATCAGGTAGCCCAAGACAAGGAATATTCAAGGGCATAAGAGAAAATATATGATTTTATTTCTTTTTATCATGCATATTGAAAAGTGATTTTTTTTTTAATCGTTTTTTTTTCTTCCTGTGGAACCAAATAGTTAACGCTTTCTTCTGAAGAGAATTAAAATGGGAAATATCTTTGAGCAAGAATTACAGAGGTGTGTAATAATTGCCTGGCATTTCCATATGCTCTGAAAGCAGTCTGAAGCTTTAAAGCAAACATATTGTCCAATTCATCATCTTCCATGCAGCGTTTTTACTTTTAGCAAGGGACATACATCATAAGGCTCAGCAAGTTTTAGAAATGGATTCTCAACACGGACAGATGGTGTTTAAGATGCCCGATGAGAGGGCTGACTTTCTCAGAGTGTGGCAATGTCAGAGGAGAAGGCAGCTTCTTGGGTTGTCGTCTCATTTTCCACGAGTGACCAGTGTTTGAAGTACAGCACGTTCAGCTGCTGCAGCACTGAGCCCAGCAAAAATTCTTCCACAGACTTGAGGCAGCATTGGTGTGAGGCGAACAACCGCCATCCGCCTAGGTGTTGGCATCCTGGAAAGAGTGGCAGACCTCCTGAACCGGAGATTATGGCCTTGCTGAGCTGGGGGGCTCCTGACCACCCTAAGGGATAGATTTGTGAAGCATTTTTTCCTCCCCACTGCAATTGGGAAAGATATCCTAAAGGGCTCCATTGCACRTTCCAAAACAGAGATGAATTAATGGTGTGATTTGCACCATGAGCAGTCTCAAATAACTTGCAGGATTTTTGTGCTTTGAAACTARCCACGTACTTGCAAAGGTCCTTCCGATCTCAACTTCTGTTTTCTTTTATTAGAGTGGAACGTAATTTTTAATCAGCTTGCGTACACATCGAGCGTGCCAAGTTTATGCAGTTGCGGTAGCTTCCCAAGCCGTAATCCGCACCAGGCAGCTGTTAGATGTGCTGTACACAAAACAAGGCCGCCCACGTCCTAACACTTTTATTTTAACATAGGAACTGGAGCTGGGAGAAACTAAGCTTTTATTCCGGTGCAATAGCAAGGAGGAAGGGAAATTACTTACCTCTCAATTTCATACAGGAGAAGCCTGCAGTATATTTGGGAGCATCCACAACTTGTAGGCATTGAATTAGGATCCTTCTGTACCACATATTAAGCAGGCAGGGAACAGAAAGACCGTAAGAAATCTTTCAGTAGAATTTTAATATCTGTCTATGTGCTGCTTCGGTATCTCAATATCATTTTGTCCAAGAATGGTTTGAATATTGTATGCGCTTGAATACTGAATAGGCTTCTATGATGAGGAAGCCGAAAGCAAAAGTTATGCCTTTCACTCTTTATATTCCATGGAAATTTTATGTTTTCTTTAATATCTTGGCTGAGAAAAACTCTAGTATTTGAAGATCTTTCTTTCACCTGTTTTGCAGGTTAAATTTTTGTTATTTTTTTTTCTAATAGCCCGTAAATGAGTAGCACACATGTAGCTGACAGCTTTCCACTGAAGAAGCCTTATAAATTGTTCTTTAATGGGACTGCTAGTTTCCTTTTCCTTTAACTGAAGTTGCTTGTTTTGCAAACCTTGTTAAATATCTTCATTTTAATGCGTTAAAAATATTCAGAAAGAAATTAAGTGATTTCTGGGTACATCTGTCTGTGTTACCATTATTACTAAGTACTTTTTTTTTCCTTCCCCCTTCTTCACAGATACATTTAATTGGTTCTCAAATGGTTAACTAAGTCAGGGTTAACATTACACCATGTTCCTAAAGCCTAGGGAGAGCTACTCATTTTCTGCTCCTGAAAGAAGATAAACCATTACTGTAAATTTGTCAAGGTCTTTCATACAAGCATAAGCAATTAACATTAATTGTTCAAGATCATTCTTGTTCAAGATCATTCTGGTATTATTTTTCACTAATGAAAGTAGAGAGTTAATTAGTTCTTTCTTACAAAATGTTTTAATCAAACGTCCTTCATCTCAAATGTGAGTGGCCATTTGGGCTACAGGACACGCCACCGAACCTTGACAAAACATTTGGTAGAGACATGTTGCAAATTTTGCCACGCGGTGGTAATATATACTTGCGGGTCTTTTTGTCTAGGAAGCCTTTATTTTATATTTCTGTAAAATTTTCTTTCATCTTAGATTATCTTGTGTTAATGATCATTTCAGGATACTTGGCTGGCATTGGTGCATTGCATTTCGCTAAGATGGAAAACTTCGTGCTGGAATATTTTCAAATTAACCAGCAGACTACCCGAAACTGTTGTTATTTGTGACAACCGAAGGACAGCAGGGTTGGGCTTCTGCTCTGCCTTAGATTTGATGTTAGCATACTGTGATTGCGAATACATGGAACCCATGCCAGCAGCTGTGGATCGGGACTTCTGGTAGTGGCCCTCCGTTTGTTTCCATCTTGTCTGAAAATGAAATTTTTTTTATGAAAAAAAAGTGGTATTTTAGAAATCAGGCAGGTGAAAGCACGTTCTTGTGTGAGTCTCTCTGATCTGTTGTGATAAGATTGATGGTTTTTAGATGCTCCCTTGTTCCTTATGTGTGTGCTGACATGGAATTAGGTATTCATCATCAGCAAATAAAACTAAGTGGAATTGAATGGGGTTTCCAAGGAGCTGCCTCTTCAAGGTGTTGAGTCTTCAGGCTGAGGTACAAAGAGCAGCTTTTTTATAATGCAGATCACAATATAGCTCTTAATTTTCCATCTGAGATGCTTAGCTGCTTCCTGCTGTCTTAGTCATTAATAAAATAAATTAACTTCAACTATAAATAAATTTAAAAGTTTAAATCTTAATGAGGTCATAGAGATAGAAACAAAGGAGCTCTATCCGTGAAACTGGGGGACGTTGTGTAGTCACGGCAATGCAAATAGTAAGAACCATCTTCTGCCTCTGATAATTAAAGTACAGGACTAGAACTGTCTACTCAAATCTACCAACAGTGGTGCAGCTCTTAGTTATCTAGTTGATGTTGAAATTTCAGAGATTGTCAAAAAAGGGAGAGAAGAAAATGGGTGTGTGTCCAGCGTCACTGTGCTTGAGAGATGACTATAGAAGACTGATTTTTTGGAAGCTATTGTCTTGCTTTAGAAATGAACCTGTCCACTCGAAGTAGAAGTTCCTTCTAAAAATAACAGACCTGAAGTATCTTTGAACTTACCTTCCTCCAGAAAGACAAAACAGCCCATGGAAAACAAAGTTTCTGTTGAGTCGCTTCTCTGTTGCGGGTTTGTCCATCTGCCCTGAGCTATAAGAGACTCACGCTATTATTCACTTTACTACAGATGTTCCTAAGGGTAGGAGGGTTTCATTTTTGAAGACATCTCCTGCCCCCAGCCATCCTCCCCCAAGTAAAACAAACCCTCTTTTCRTTAAATCGCCTTTCACGCAACATCAGCCAGTAACAGCAGAGGCTAGCAAAGCCTTGTCTCTTCTCTTCCTCTGCGAACTTGTACAAGGTTAAACATCTGCATGTCCTTGATGTAATTAGGATGTGGTGGGACAGTGTCTTCTTCCCACCAGCTGCCAGTGAGCCTGCTTGCGTGGCTCAGGCAGTCCTGAAACACTGAAAAGGGTCAAAAATTGTATGAATCCTATTAAAAAACATATGTATAAATGAAAGCATTCTGCTCTGCGCTCGGTCCCAAGGACATATTGCGAATCTCAGCTGGTCAGGATTGGACACGGTTCATCTGTTTTGTGCGTTTAGTGCCAGGGATTAAAGAATGTGAGCTGAGCTGGGGCGGCGGAATGCCCGTGTGAAGTGCAGAGGGAAGGGCTGCGTAGATTAAGGGCAATTGGATCAGCTTGACCAGGCCACCGAGGTGGCACAGCGGTCCAGATGGCAAGGTCTTAGAGTGAAAAGAAGCAATGGAAATATTTCTAGCAATGTCAGCTGGGTGTTTTGTCTTAGAAGAGAGTCTCGGAGCGGCTGAAAATGGAGATGTCGGACTGAACCCCTTGTTGTGTTGAGGACTCAAGGGTTTGGTGCAGTTTTATCAGCCAACCAGTTACTTTTATTAGAATTTGGTTTAAGAAAAATTCAGGAAGCGGGAGAAGCCACTTAATGCATGCGTAGAAATAATGGTGGCCTGCATTTTTCATTTTGCTGGAGGCTACCACAAATTTCATGCCAGAGGAAGGGACCAGGGAGAACTACGTGATGCTGCAAAGTTAAATGAACAAACAAAACCCTCCGTCACCGCTGAGATGATGGCAGCGTCTCAATCCCATTTTGTCTCTGTAATGTATTTATGATCCAGCTTTGCTCAGTGAAACACAGGGATCAATTCCACTTTTTCTTTGTATTCCATTATTCTTTCTGATTTTCATGCATCAACACAGGAATGTTATTCTTTGGCTTTGTAAAACAGAAATTACTTTCTTCCTCACACAGTGCTGTTAAACCCAGAGATGGGAGTTATGCAGTATAGGATCTATCCCTTTTTTAGCAAACGTAATTTAAAAATATAATCAACTGTTGACTTAGTTTGTTCACATTAAGATTTAAGAAAACATTTCACAGGCTAAATGCATTGCTGTTTGGAGATCACGTACGTGCTAAAGGTTGTTGAACTGAAGTTTGAATTTCCAATATAAATGTTGCACTAGAACTAATGCTTGGCTAAGATTCAGGCTCACATAGGGTTTTTGAAGATGTATTTTGTGGCACTCAGGTTTTGAGAAATGTGAAATAGTTTTTTTATTACATTTCTCCAGTCAGTCCCTTGGGTGAGTTGTTTTGATGAAAATTGGCAGATATATAAAACTTGCAGAGATCCCATCCTTGATTTTTTTTTTATCATGGGGCCTTGTCATCGTGTCAGAGAAGAGCAGAACTTGTAGAGGCCACAAATATGAAAAGGGATTTTTTTTATTATTGTTCTTTTAAAATATGAAGCTGCAAACAATAAATCGAGTTTTAGTGGCTGGCAGAAAAATATGCAAAAGGTTCTAAATTTTGCTTTTCTTTATTTTGACCTGTACTTAAAAATGCCTTGCTCTTCATGTGGGTACTTTTGCCTTGACAAGACATTGAGAAACACCACATTTCCAATGACTTTGGTAACCTTGCACACCTAATTTTGGAGAACTTCGTTTTCTAAAATAAAGTTGCTTGTTGCTGTGGCTTTAATGTAAAGAGATGATAATCTGTTTGTAATCCCGTTCTCCTTTGTTCACTTGGGGACATAAGAGTCTGAGGATGCTGGACGATGTACCCTGCGCCCTGCTACCAAGCGTGGTGGTACATATAAGGCTGATGATTTTTAGAAGTTGCAGGGCCAAAGACCCCCAAAATGCGCAGCCATTGTCAAACTCAGGCTTCAAATTCGTCCCTGCTGTCTTTCTGGAGAAATCCAAGCTTCTCGTTTCACCTCCTCATTGACCGGGACAGGGTTCACACACTGAGTGAGTTCGTGCTGGACAGTAAATACAACACAAGCAAAGCCCTGCGGCCCTCCAGCTGCCAAGTACCGTGGTGGAGGTGCGTGGATCTAGATGTCAAATAATTATCGTAAGTTTAATTAGCTGTAATTGAAGTGACCTATAATTTCCTATTACTTGACTGGAGTATACTAACAGATGCCCTTTGCCTGTCCACTTCTGACTTATTTTCCCTTAAAAAAAGGTGCTGCTGCTAATATGAGATCTATGGAAGTGGCAGAAAATTAGCAGTCATTTCCGCATCTATTTCAATTTATGAAGAACATGAGACCCTTTCACTTAGAGGATATTAAAGTAGACCAGGTTCTGGTCCTTCTGTTCAGAGATGCATCTAATTAGTGCTAACGAATGGAGTGTCTTGGGGTGAATTGTTATGAAAAAAAGCCTTCAGCTCTGCCCCGTGGCGACAAACCACCCATATGAGTTCTCCACCCGCTTCCTCCTCCTCATGACAAAATTGTTCACTTATTCTCTACACAGAATAACCTTTCCTAGTAGGAATATTATTTCCTTATTCTTAATCATACAGTCCTCACAGGGCTGCTGTAAATATACAGCTGTGGTAGTAGTACACCTATCCAGCATGTGTATTTATTCATTTAAATAGTCCACCTGACCAAGGCGAAATAACTTTTTGCTACCCAGACTTAGGAAGTGTTCAAACACAGTTAAGGAACTGATTTTCTTCATTGCTTTGTCCCATCATTCTTCCTGCCTTCTAGTGATAAATTATGCAATAGCCACCCACAGCATCTGAGACTCTCTTCTATGTAATTTGCTATGAGGATATCATCATGGCAGTCACACCAAGAGCCTCTTCTGGGAGCTGGGCTGCAGTTTGATATATTTGTTAATAGAGCCACACTGACAATATTGTCTACGATATAATTGATTGGAAAAGTAGCAGTGTTCCCGGTATGGTCTAGCAGGTAAACATGCAATAAATTAAAAAGTAAAATGGGGGAAATAGTTGCCCAAAGGATAATAAACTGAGGTGACGTACAAAGCACTAAACCCCAAGGGCGTATGCAGCTGTAACCATTCAAAAGGCACTTACCGAATTACAGAAACTAAACAGGATTTGGCTGAATTAGCAGTGAGGTAGGAGACCTCCAGGGAAAACCCAGGTGCTGCAGATGCTTTGTTTCAGCAGGTGCTGCTCATTCTCTAAATAGGTATTTAATCAGTGCCCCAGGAGGAGCTGGGAAGGAAGTGAAGCTGGGGGTTGCTTGTGCTCTTTGTGAGAGTAGCTGCGGTGTTTCTGCCACCCATCAGTTTGAAGGTAACATATATTCAGATTTCTTAAATGTATTAATGCTTTGGTTAGAGAAAAGTTTGTTCTGCTGTACCCTTGGAGGTGTTGGAGTCTGAAGGTCTTYGTGAACCAAGTCAATCCTTCTTCTTGGAAGCAGCCTGTGAAGATCTGTAGGTGTTTTGAAAAGTATGTTTGGGGTGAAAGGAGATCCTTGATGTTTGTGCTAGAAAAGCCTGTGCTGTGTTAGAAAATGAGCATGTTGACAGTCTCTTCTGATGTGTACATGATGGGTCCCTGTTGMTTATTTGGGAACTACTATAGTAAAAGTGACTGGCGGTGGTGACATACAATGTGAGTCTTCCCCTTGATTTTGGTGGTGTTTACCATCTTAAGATCCTTTTTTCTTCCCTTCCTATGCATAAAGTCTATAGGTAAATGTCTCTTAAAATAGTAGGAGTGTTCTGGGACTGCTCCTAATTTATCTCAAGTCTGCTTTAY
Organism: Oceanodroma leucorhoa; assembly: GCA_030449065.1. Taxonomy (NCBI): domain Eukaryota; kingdom Metazoa; phylum Chordata; class Aves; order Procellariiformes; genus Oceanodroma; species Oceanodroma leucorhoa. The sequence continues at coordinate 210,028 of JASVER010000189.1, forward strand.
GCCACTTTTTACAGTACTAAAAAGACTGGAGGATCTTTTACATGTCTATAATGGTATTAGAATACATGAGAATAAAATCAAGTYCTTCAAATTAGAAGGCTCATATCTCGATCTAATCCAAACCTGCTAATCCTTTAGCTGCTAGGCAGACAGAGAGGATTGCTTCCTATGCTCTTACATACATTTTAGGATCACAGATAATGTCCTGCTGGCCAGGAGCTCAGTTCTCAGTGGTATCTGCCATCCTGCTCTTCGGTTSATATCTCCTTTTAAGCTCTTGGGAAACGTGGAGCCTCACAGAGCTTGTTTTTATCAATCAGGGGATGAGGAAAGTAATCCTTCCCCCCARCCCCGCAGCATTTGGGAGCTTCTCTGGATATGTTTTGTAATATTTTGCCGTGCAGAAGTGCTATTGTTTTTCTGTTTCTGAGTGTAACTCAAGCTTTCTCAACTTCCATCCAGCAAAACCCTGTCACTTTGTAAAATCTGCTTATGACAAATGATACTAATATCTTTTTTTGCCACCCAGACTGATTTGTGATCATGCTGGTCTTGGAGATCAGGTGGGGTCAAAACTTCTATTTCAAGAACCCATGTGATGCTGAGGTTGAGTTAAAGCACTTCAATTCTTTTTCTCCACAAGAGGGAAACTGTTGTTTTCAACCAACAGTTCTAACAGTCCCAGAGAGACTCCATGCCCTGTGTTTTGTTGGTTTTTTTTTTTTTTTCTTGTTTTATATCTAGTGCTGAGAAGAGAACACTAGCACTCTCAAATGTGTATGATTATACAAGTCCTCTCCTTTCATCTCATGTGCTTTAAGTAAACTTCCTCTTGTGTAATATTTGGTCCTTTTTCAAATGCATTAATTCCTATAGAGATCAGTAGTTACAGAATAGACTAAAATCTAAGTCTGAAATCCCTCTCCATTGTGAAGGGGTTTGCAGAGGAGAACAGCAGCGATAGTATCTCATCTGAACCGATTGCAGTAGATGGCAGGAATACAAATGTTGCAGAAAGCCGGGAGTCCTACAGCGCACTGGCAGCTCAACGTAGAGGGAATACGAGCTACTAGATTTCTATTTGTGAAGTAGGATGTTTTGTGTAATCATGGGAAATAGTTGCCTCTTTAAAATTTGTCCTCTTTTTTTCTGTCCTCCATTTTTTTTCTTGTGTTTTGAACCTTTCCTATGCACTACGGTAATATTGCACAGCCAAGTTTAAAAGACTCTTTCAGAGGTCCCCTTTGGGCTATCCAGTTTTATGTAGACAAGACACCGAGGAGCACTGAACTGCCTATTACTTTGGAGCAGAAATGGTGCTGCAGTGAGATTGATAGCAGCCACGTGCCTCCATATACAATGCTAGCTGCATAAATTACAGCCTCTTAACGACACGGCGTAGCTAAATTTCAACTAAAGCATAGTTGTGCCTCTATTATTTCAGTTCTCTCYAATACATGAGTATGGAAATATGTATGCCAGGAAATGAAACCTGTATCTGAGACTRGGGTTGAGAGTGGGGAGAGAGTGTAGCTGCACTGTAAACAAATGAAAATTGCAGTCAAATCTATAGAATTCACTGTATTTGAACCACACTGGATCTCAAACAGCTTGGCATTTGTAACRTGGCAGGATGTTTTATTACGGTGCATTCCCACAAGGTGAATTAAAATAAGGATTAAAAAGMCCCTATAAATCAGATTTTATAGCTGCCTAAACCACCTGCAAACTGTTGGTACTTGTTTTCAAAATCCACCATCATTCTGCTGTCAAATTGATTTCGGTTTCATTAGCAGAGCTGGCATCGCCTGTGCTGGCATAATCTGCTGGCTGCATAAATTACTAGGAGTGTAATTGTAAGCAATGTCTTAATTTTGTCAACAGCATTCCAGAGTGCCAAAGATACCCTTTATGCACTATTTTTAATTGTTTCGGCTGGATGTTTTTTCAGCAAATTTTACCTCAATGGGAAATAACAGAAAGAATTACGTGAGCCTGTAGTAGTTAGTACAGGCAGGAAGATGCTGTACACGAAACCCAAGAAGAACRTTTACCAAGGGACTCTCCAGTATTTCTAAACAGTTTCTAATTCAAAAGGTAACTTCTGAAGTACTGAGGATAAGTGAAGGAGCATGTTTTGGTGGCCCTGTGTACTAYAGAGGCACCAGAAAGTATTGCAAATGAAAGCTGATGGTGGGAGCTTCACGCCAGGTGGGGGAATTAAGCTTTGGTTCACAGTCAAAATTGTGCGAGTGCTGCAGGTGACGGGAACTCTCYGAATTGTGGAGGAAGAGCTTGGTTCCCATGGCTGTGCAGCCACTGCACCATCAGGAGCTTGTTTGCTCAGATCAGTATTTTGCAACCTGGCACAAAGTGTATAAAATTTGTATGAGCCTCCAGCACATTATATGTGACCAAAAATAAACATCCAGGGGTGTTATGCTTCACCCTCTCATTAAGTTTTCACCAATGTTAGCTGCATTAAACATATGGGAGAAGGTAATGGTCTGCATGGTCTGTGTCTTCAATTTGGTGAATTGTCTCAAAATYGTTCTGTATGAATGAGGTGTCTATAAATTCGTAATTAATGAACATGAGAGAAGCTAACAGCCAGCAATCAAGTCTATGTACTATAAATCCTGGGTAGTGCTCAGTAAGTTACTCTGTACCATAACGGATTTTTACAGTTGAAGACTTGAGGTAGAAGATACCTTTTTCTATTTGGTTGTGAGTAAATGTAGGCAGTGTGGTAAGATTCATATTATGATGGGAGGGAATGCATTTGCCCTGTAAATGTGGAGAGTTAATGTTGTGGTGTATCTTTGCATGAAATAAGTCTTAGTAAGGTAGTTGATAGGTTTGTTCCCTTCCTCAGTCAAAAGYGTTCATTATTAGCAATACTCTGTATATTAAATGGAATAGTAATGGATTTGTTAAATGTGAAAGGAAGAGTCCTTCTGTTTCAATTTAAAACCCGTAGCAGATTTTGCTAATGCATGTTTTATATGTAACCGTTYATTTCTCTGAGAAACCAAAGGCAGAGCCAGGGAATCTTAAAAGCTCTCCAGGGCTGTCTGCTGTGCTGTGCTCCAGCTTCTCTTCCTTTTAAACTCTAGTCCGAGATGACTGTTGCAGGAAGAGTTTTTCACATCAATCAGGACTGGATTCTGGTTGCCAATACGCAGAGAGCCAATTTAGCTGTCTACTCGAGTATGTGACCGAAGTCACACGGAGGTTGAAGCCTTACCTAAATCCTATTAAAGCCAATGCTAAGACCCCATAAACTTAATTGGGTTTAGTGTAGATCTACTTTACGGATTTCTTTTTGTATCTTAGCACGTTTGTATTTTTTGATCAGTGAGTACCTTTTGATAAGCTGTAGTTAAACTTGTCTGGGACACTACCATGTACCCTTACCTTCATTCTTTCAAATTAGAGTCGCRTATGTAATGTGTAATCTGGGAAGACAACTAATATGTCTATATTCAAGAAAAACTATCCACAACAAGTGAGCCCGAACTTTTTTGCCCTTAAAAACCATCTCTGTCAATTTTGGTAACCTGGTAGTTGTGTTTTATGTTGGATACTTTGGGTAGGGTTCAGTCCTCCTCCTATTTATGGATTTTGGAATTTACTTTAATGTATGGAAGACTCAACTGGTGAAAATTAATGCATTTTTTTATATTTGTTATATGAGCTGCCTTAGATATCGCACTGCAGAAATTTGGCAAAAGTAAAGCTGAAATACTGTGTAGGGAGAGGCCGCAGCATTAACCTCATTCATAGGGGAGAAATTTCCTATCATTTAGCATCATAAGTTTAAGCAAGTTCTTTTCCATGATGTTCCTGTATTTCCATTGACTTCAGTAAAACAGTCTCCCTCACAAAAAAGTGGCTGTGCTAAAGGTTTTATTTGCACTTTATTTGCATCTTTATTCATTTAAGTAGGTTTATTGAGATAAAGGTAGGAACAGCATTTCTGCCTTGAGTGCGTACTATCATCTGCACTCCAAATGATGTCTCATATTAAATACTCCGTTTTGATAGTGAGCCAAGCTGTAGACGCCCTCTTGTTGACAATTACTTGATTGAATGAATAATCGTACTAAGTTTGATACAAGTGATCTTACAAGTAAGTGCTCACCAACGTGACGGGAGGTTTGGCACTTACAGTGCTTTTCAGTCCTGATAATTGATCTCTAGACTGGAGAAGAAATGAATTGCAATGTTGTTAGCATCCTTGATAAGTTAGCAGAACTATTGAATATATGACTCGTTGTTGGCTTACCTGTGATTTGGGATTGGGGTCCTAGTTCGGYGGGGTTTTCTGGTGTGTTAACTTAGTAAGATGAATACTCCGGGGAAGCAAGTATTGGTTATACCTCTCTTGCACAAGGTGTTGAACTCACTGGGACACTTTATGTTGAGTTCCCAGAGACTAGCCTTCTATGAACACGTTTTATTCATTAACCTAAAACTCTTGTGAAGAAATAAGTGACAGCAATTATTAAAAGTTTGCTGCATTTAATTTATTCCTCTTAAATTCTTCAGTGACTTAATAGCTAAGGAAAAAGTTTGCAAGGTGATAGTGCAAGACTCCATCTGTTCAGACAGATTAAGGGAACCAGAGGACAACTTTTGAAGGATGAATACTAAAGGTATTGTTATTGCTCTTGCTGAGTTTAATTACAGAGAATAGGGACCGATAAATATGTCTACAGGACATATTGATTGCTCTGTGAATGTACACATCCATTTAAAGGCAAAGTCAAAGATGTTTCAACTGGATATGACCTAYCAAGACAAGCATAAAGCTGAAAGGTGAATATTTGGCCAAGTGGAMGGTTAGTTTTGTTTTATGTACTGCTCTAAGGTACTTTAAAAGGTCACTCGGTGCATCAGGTGAGTAACTGTATGTGTTCTTCACCACGGAAAGGCTGGGGTTGGAAGGGGCCTCTGCAGATAGTCTAGTCCAACCCCCCCTACTCAAAGCAAGGTCAACTAGAACAGGTTGCTCCAGGACCACGTGGGTCCCCAACGATGGAGACTCCGCAACCTCTGAGGGCAACCCACTCCTGTGTTTGAGCACCCTCGTAGTGAGGAAGCTGCTTCTTACGTTTAAATGGAATTTCCTGTATTTCAGCTTGTGCCCATTGTTCCTTGTCCTGTCTCTGGGCAGCAGATAAGAATCTGGCTCYGTCTTCTTTACTCCCCCATCAGGTACTTAGACACATTGATGAGATCTGCCTGAGCCTTCTCTTCTCAAGGCTAGGTGGTCCTGGCACCCTCACCTGCTCATTATCTGACAGATGCTCCAATCCCATAATCATCTTTGTGGCCTTCCTTTGCACTTGCTTGAGGGTCTAATGAATGAAAGTTTGGACTTGGAATATTTTAGGTTGCATTCAGGCAAGTAATTTCATTTCCCAGTTTATGATTTTCTTGTCTGTTTAAAGACAAACATTCCAAACAACTTTGCGCTTATTTAAAAAAAARAAAAAAAAGGAAGCTTTGGTTAAAAAGAATTGATAAAAATCAGAAATTACCTTCATTATGTCATCAGAAGACAGTGTAAAGGATTCATCTTCTCGCAGTGCTCTATAATATGCCTTTTGGCTAATTCGGATTTCTAGATCCGGTGAAGTGAAGGGTTGAAGGCCTGAGCAGTGTTCATGTGGGAAAATTAGATCTGAATGGATCAGAGGAGGGATCTGAAACTTTGGTCCTATAGTCCAGAGGAAAATCTTTGCCACAGACTAGTTACTCTGTTAAATTACCATGAACTCATATTCCCAAGAAGTTCTGCCTTTGAGGATACCAGTAAATTCATYTCCAGGGCATCTGACACTGATTTTTTTTAAAAAAGGAAAAAAAAAAAAAAAGTCAGTAAATTTCTGAACAAAACTGTCTTTAGTCACTTAGATGCTTTCAAAATTTCTGCCAAACTTGCAATAAACTCTCAATTAACCTATCGTTGTTATAAAGAGAGAATTTAGCAAAAATAGCAAATTGCCCCAGTGAGACCAATAATTAGAGCTTGTGATGTGTTTTATAATCACTTTGAATAGGGCAATAAGTATGTATATTTTAGTAGCAGAAATCTCATCCTTTTCATTAAAAAAACCTTAAAGGTTGCAAATGTGTTTTTTATTTTCCTCAGAGGTTATCTGGGTTTTTCTCCCTGTAGGAACCAAATGCCCTAAAGACATGCTGGATTGCTTATCCAATTATGGCTGCTTTCCTAACTAATAGTTTTTAGATATTAATTTTTAAGATTTTTATGCGTCTTGAAAATGCCAGCAATATTGCTTATAAATCATTGTCCTTTCCTTTAGCTCTCCTGGATTAATATAAACTCACTTTAATTACAATTCTAGTTGGAGCAACTGCATTTAATCCTACCTGGTTTTTGAGGTAGGTATTTAGTTCAGTACAGCTCATTAAATAGCAGTGATATAGGTTAATGTCATGATTAGATGTAGAMTGAGATACTGGGGGAAGGGGAATTTATATGCTGCTGGAGATATTGCAGCTTGCATTATTCTTCAGTTATGCACAGTTATGCTGTATGTTTTTCATTTGATATTTTCTGCTGTATCATTGTGTGTCAGCTTTGTACCCCATGCTTATGTATTTTTGAAATAACTGCATGCGTATTAATGGTGACAGTAACTAACATGGGCATCGCTACCTCTCGGGTATGACAGTGAATGCGTTATATTTTAAATACGATGTTATTTTCATTTGGAGGTCAGCAGTGGTTGGTGGAAAGGACCAAGTTTCCTGAYGGTTTGCGGGTGTGAGGTTGAGCCAGCAATGTTTGGTGTTACTGATTCCATGTCTTTTTGGCCGGCCGTGATGTATGGAGGTACACTTAACCCTGTCCCTTGCGTGCAGGGAGCTCCTCTGCCGCCTTGGATATCCACTGGAGTATAAACGCTATCGTGTTCATGCTGCGCTAGAACAAACGCAGGGGAAAACATCAGCTGCAACGAAGCTGTATTGAATATGATAAAACTGCTTTTGATTTATGTTCAYGGGGAGTGGAATCCAAATTGAGCCCAAAGGTGAAAATAGAGGTGTAAAAACTCATGTAGCCCACTGCCTCTTTAAGAAAACATCTATTTCTTTTGCTAAATATCAATCCAGGGAAAAAGACCTCTGTGTGTTTCATTTTTCTTTGCTGACGTTTTGATGTGAGTAAATTCATGGTGCTGCAAAGAAATATTGCCAAGCAAACCTCACAGCCGAAGAAATAGTGCGGTATTCTTCCAAAGCCAGCAAATGCAGGGCGGCTTTCTCTTTAGCATAATTAGTAAAAGTACAGTTCCAGCTCTAGCCTGTAAATCACTTTTTCTCTGCATGGGGCRCTTCTGTTAAATGCTGACTATCTTCTTTCTATCAACTGGCACAGCTAACCAGATGAAAATATTAACACCTTAACACTCGGTGAGATATTTGGTGAGTCTGATGCAGAAGTGTATACATTGAACATTTAATTTCTCTAGCCATTCGTTTCTGGGCTACTGATGAACTTGGAATTTAGGAGGCTGTTGTGATACTTATAGTGATTGTTGTTTGGTGTGGGGTTGTTTTTTTTGGTTTTTTTGTTTGTTTGTTTTTGTTTTGTTTTTTTTAGGAAAATATGTTGTGACTTACATTTCTTATTTCTTTGCATGTCTCGGTTCCCCAAGGAAGCGTTGCTTCTGGCATTTGACTAAACACTAAAACACTGTCTTCTCAATGCTTCCACAGTGGAAAAACATTTCTGTGAAAGACCAGTCCTACTGGTTTGAGAAGACAGGTAGCGTTATGGCTGAAGCACTGCCTAAGCCTCTGGCTTCTTTTTTTTTTTTTTTTAACTGCTTTTAAATTTTTCTAACACTTGGAATCACCACAGGAAATTTTTGATCTGAAGGGAAAATAACTGACTCATGCTGATTTTGTACTTGAACCAATTTCAAGAAGAAAACCACCTTCAACCAGCCTCACCAATTTATCTTTAACTGCCTGGTGGTCTGGCCCCACTCTGTTATTCTCCTTTTTTCTTTCTTTAAAGGTGATAAAAATGYTTTCCTCTTGGTCCTGTGTTGGCTGGTTGGTTTCTTGGCCGCGTGCAGGAGTGACGGTCCCAGAGTACAACCCTGTACGGCTCCAAGCACATCCTGGCCCGAACCTTAGCTGCAAGTTTTTCTTTTCTAAGCGTTCATTGGCTTTCCGTAAACATTTAAAATACCGAGGTGATCGATTGCATACGTAATTACAGCCTCTTCTGTAAAGCAAGGTGACTAATCTACCATGGCAGGATTTGGTTTCTTAGAAGAAACCCAGAGCTCTTCCGAAACAGCCAGCAGCCACCCTTTACAGCGCTTGGGTGTAGTAGATAGGATCGGTTATGCCCCGTTTTGTATTGAAAGGCCGAGTAGTTATTTTCAGGGTCACAAAGTGAGAATATGAATGAGCTGGAAACAGGAGCCGAGAGCCCTGGTTCCCCATCTCGTGCTCATAAATACCCTGCCTCCCCCCGTCACCTTTACAGGCATCCTTTGCAAAGGCGTTCAGCTGAACAGAGCACGGACGCACAGGGAAGGTTAAGCAAGACTCATGACTTCTGAAAGTCAAGAAGAAAACATGGGTTTCTCGGTGCYGAGTCCGTCACTCTTCCACCAAACCCCAGAATCCTTTTACCCAGCACTGGGCAGACATCTCCTGATCCCTGCATCTTTGCTCCTGGAAAGTTGTGTGTTTGGGAAAATGTGTGGCTTACTAGATGTAGAAGGCTCTGTGTTTTGAGCCTTCTCCTTTTCTGACATTAGAAGAAGTCAGTAAGCCACTTAYTTTTTCAGTACATCACATAAAATGCAAAGTGCATTTGATAAGGAGCCACTTAGAGAGTTCTTTACAACATGTAGACAAAGTTATGAGGTTGGGCAGCATCTTTGTTGATGAAAGAGTAAAGAAGTAGATTTTTTTTTTTTTTTTGCTTCCACCCTTTGAAATGGGCAGAATAAAAAATTTAATTACTTGYTTGTCTATAAATAATTCAGAGAAGCTGTAGGTTGTGCTTATACACATGCGCACACAAGTGAGATACATATCTAATGCTAGAAAATTGCTTGAGCCTCTCGTAGGTAGGAAATTCTCCAGGTATTTACAGCCAATCGTAGATGTGCCCGTGCATGCTGACAGAGAAATCGTGTGTCAAAGTGATCAGCAAAGGGCAGCAGGAGAGAGTCTTTTCTCTTCTGTAAAGGCAGCCAGGTGTCAGGCTTTCTCTAGGTAGATTTTCCTACAAAGAGGTTGACTTTCCTTATGGACAGAAAAAAAATTTTCACCTCCGCAGGCTAAAGAGCTGATCGCGTGTCGGGTTCCCCTATTATCCGTGGTCTTGCAGCCATTCRTTATCATCGTGTGTTCCTTAATCCCTTAGCCCGCAGTTCCTTCTTTCCTGATGGTTTGTTACGTTTTTAAGAATRTCCTGTACCCTGTATTTATGTTTGTATACCTGTCAACGCTGTCTGTCTTCAGTGTCCAATATGATGGTAAAGTCTTGACACGTGTGTTTGTGGTGTGCGGGTGACGCTGGACTCTGCGTCCTATGTATGGATACTTTAAGTACCTACGTACGGCCACTTCCTTATGCGTGAACATTTCTGCCCAGTCCTTCCCCTCTCCCCGAATATTCTTGAATAATTATTTGCAAGATGAAGTGTGAAGGAATTTGTAGGTGAAATCAGGCGATCCTTGAATACACGAAGATTGATAATAGAACATTTGAGGGAGRAGGAATTGTGCATGAGGACAGGTAATTGTCTATAGAAATCTGTGAATAGGAGCTAGCTACCTATCAATATAGAATGTGTGTTGCTTTATTTCTTTAGGAAGAAATGAGATTGAGTCATATATCAATTAACCTTAAGCCAGATAAGTGGCTGAGGATTAATTTGCTAGATAATACTGGAATTTGGGAGCATGTGGAGGATTTGTTGGAAACTATTTAAAGTCTAATTAATGTTCCTTTTAAATATACAGAGAGATAACGGAATTAGTTGAAAAATCTTTTTATTAGAAAATGGAACATTTTCAAAGGAAAATAAATGTTTAAGCACCAGTTCCCGGCTGCTGGAAGGTGATGTGGTTTCATGCAAGACAAAGGAACTTTCCAGAGTTACATGGTAGAGGATCATGTCCTGGTATTAAAAGGACAGCATTTAAATGCTGAGTTGCTGAGCGTTTTTGAAGGCTGTCCATTAGGATGCTGATAATGTTAATTGGAGCTCTTTTGCCTGGCATGGGGCCTCTACGCTTGTATTTGGAACAGGATTTGCCTTGTGCCCATTCCTGTGATGAGCTGAATAGCTTTTACTGGGGTCCTGAGCTCTTCAGTTTCTGCTGGCTTTTCTTCTTCCAGGGATGAGGTACTGGGAGAAATTGTCAGCAGTTCTCTCTGTTTACCCTTTGGGGCAAAGTGCATCTTCAAAAGATGTAAATATTTCGATTGCTAATTTATACCCTTGGCATTCAGGGTGACTTTTTCAAGTGACTGACGTGCTGTGTGATTAGTTGCTCGTAGCCTCATAATTAGCTGAAATGCCATTTACGTCGCGTTGCCTTGTTGCATGTTTTGCTATGTGTGTAATCACTGGAAAGGAAAGCACTCCTACGGATGCAGTGGCTGCTTAGCTGGGGGCCAGCTTCTCTTTTAGATTGACAACCGGGGGGGGAAGAAAATAATAGCAATTATGTGCCACCTTTACTTCAGTTATAACACCATAAAAATGGAATCTATGTCTAATTTGTGTGCCCTTTGAGAGTCTGAGAGGACCTGACCTAGAAGAATTAGCACCCATGGAGAGTCTTCCCTGCATGCATACACTGATTGATTTGGGTTTTTTTCCCTTTGATGCATTTATCATTTGAAGATCTCRGAACCCTTCAAACTTTTCTGCCAAGTTGTTCGCCTGCAACTCCAAAGAGTTTAGAGGTGGTTTTCTTCCTGTTTCTGCTATAGTTAATATGTTTCAGAAAGCCAGTGCTTTATGTTGCAGATCTAAAATAGTGTTAATATATACCTTTCCACTGAGTTTTTGATTTTGTGACTTATCATCTGGCACATTTAGCGCCCAGGTTCTGCAGCATCCTGCTGACGTATTTCAAGTGCTTTGTTGAAGAGAGATTACATTTATGGGTAAGGGTCAGATTTTTAAAAGGAATTAAGCACCTAAGCTCCTTTCAAACCTAGACGGCGTGTTACAGGAGGCAACATGATGGGATCTATTGTCCACTCCATTGTGTCTGGGACACTTTGACTTGATCAGTGTTGTTATGCTTCAGCTTCTATTGTATCGGTACCGGGTTTAATGTGTTCCTGGGCACAAGGTGCTGGCAGAGAAATTAAGCTTGAGCCAGCCGCTGCTAACAGGTCTGCAGGAGAATCCTTCAGAACCCTTTGCCATCCRTTTAGCACCACGGGTAAGTGGTTCTGTTTAGCTGGAGAAGCCAAATTATGAGAGAGATTCTTTTATCATCACTTTAGTAACAGAAAGAGTGTGATAGTATTTTTACCCATCAGTAGGATGCAGAAGTGCCTCTTCCTTCTGATTCCTATATAAACGGATTTCACATTACTCAATACAATGCACTTTAGTGATTGGAAATGTCAAAGTGATTAGGGAAAGCTGGCATTTTGAAAGTGCTGGAGTGTGTCCTATGGCTACACAGTCTGGCAAGAAGTTTCTAATTATCTTAAGCTGCTAAAACAGAGACTTTCTAACCCACAAATGTGACGTTAATGTCTCTTGTGCAGATGATGGAGGAAAATGACCCTGCTCGGCTTCCTCTGGTTATGTTACGCATTCACAGCAGTTTCTGAGAGAATCTAGTCCATGTGATTTATTTTGGGTATAAAATAAATCTGTCTTACAATAGCTGTAGTTCAGCATTTGCTTGCATTTAGCCAATATACTGAGATCATAATATTGATGATAATTTCATTTTACCATGAAAGGTGATGTTTTCTGATACAGTCTGCAGCACTCGCAGTCCAAACAACTGTTACTCAGAGCTTGACAAGATTTTTTTTTTTTTCCCCCGTTAGGAACAGGTTGAGCATAGCCTGGCTTATTTAGAAAGTGTACGCACAGGCCAAATTCAGAGTGACTCGAGGCCAAGTTAAATATCCGAGCACCTGAAGGCAATGTGCCTGGCTCTTTCAGGTGCTTTACAAAGTGTGTGTTAGACATCAGGCTCCTTTCACAGTGAACAAAAAGAAGCGTGACCCCGGTACCAACAGAAGATGATTCACGCTTCTGCACAAGTGCTTTTAAAACAAAAGAAAACAAAATCTTTATTGAACCTCAGACGAGTATAAAGTGAGCCAAGCAGCTTTACAGAAAATTAAGATATTAACAGTGTTTCTTGCACCCAGCTGGTAGTTTTATGATGATGTCTCTTGGCGTGCGTCTGTGCCAGTTAAAAATAATTCTGAAATGGCAAGGCTCTTGGCCCTGCTGACGCTTTTGGTTTTTTCCCTTTTCAAATAAGGTTTTACTAAGAAGAAGGTTTTCTCTTACTATGATTTATGATGACTTGCCCTTTATCAGAGTACTTGTTTCAGGTTGAAGTCTTTGTAATAGCACAGCTGATGGAGGAGTTTGGGCATGAAGAAGTTATCAATATTAAAAATATCCTTTCATGACAGCAGCACCTTTGTTAAAGAAAAACTTTCATTATTTGCTAAAAATGGTCAGGCCCTGTACTCCTCCGCGTCTCTGTTCTGTTGCCAGGCTGCCTTTATTGAGGATTCCCCCCSCCCCCCCCCCCCTTCTTGCACATTGGCTTCTGTGATGAACAAAACGAGAATGGGTATCTCGTAATGAAAAATAGATACCTGACCTCAGGTCCAGAAAGGTAAATGGGGTGTGGGGTGTGGAAGATGTAGTTCGCATTCAATTAAAGTCACTTCCAGCTGTAAAAATACGTCCCCTTCAATTCCAGCTCTGCCTCTTGCATTATCTTGACCCAGCAATGACTGAAGTCTGCCGGAGGGGCAGAGTCGGGGCAGGAAGAGATCTCAGAATGGATCATTACTGCTTAAGTAAGCATAAAACATCCATGTATTTTCCCACAGTTCTGCTATGGGAAAATAAAAACTGTCTGTTTCTCCCTATTTACCGTAGCGGGTTAGTGGTAATCACCGTTTATGAAGTCACTCATAAGAAAGTAATAGCCTGAGTAGTGCTTTGGGATTAAAGCACATCTTTAAATGATACTATAAGGAATCATTTATGTAACGCAACGCTGATGTGTAGCCCYGAGATGGGTTTGCATCCCATGATTGACCAAACGTTGCTGGTTTTATTGCCCATGGTGATATGTAGTGTTCTCGTATTTTTTCTTTCTGTGGAAAAGTAGCTTTTGTGGCTGGTGATATTTAGCATTGGTGAAATGCACAGGGCAGACTGTGACCGGAGCTTTCCTGTGGCCTTACGCCGGTGATGGAATGTGATGTTCGCACCAGTTCCAGATCAATAGTGGGTTTCATTCGTGCCAAGTGACTGCATTTGCCAAAGGGGGAAGGGAGCTGTGAAGTGATGAAGGTTAAGAGCTGGGTATGTGAGTAACTGGGAAATAGCCAATTGCCGTTTTTCTTTTTAATGAACATGCAGGACCAAATTCAGTGGCGGTATTACGCCARGTTCTTGCATTAGAAATCATGGTGACGGTTTATTTGCATCCTGGGAATGTAGGGAACCAAGTCGTATAGCCTAGGGCCCTCTTGAATAAATGCCGTACAAGATGAATGAAAAAATAATAAAATGGCTCCTTAGCCAGTTTCTATGAGGGTAATTGTGAAAATGTCAGCATACAGGATTGATTTTGTAGAAGAACCTTCTTAAAACATATACATGGAGTCAGTGTGTTCTGCATTGGATCTTATYGTGGTGATGTTGGATGTGTTGAAACTTTTGTAGAAGGAAGGTTTGGACCAGATTTTGAAATATCTCACAAACATGTTTCAGTGTTAACATCAACAGGCAGACACAAACACTCCTCCTTTCCCCTTAAGCGCTCTCCCATGCTGTTCTGTCACGAGATGCGATCAAGTTTCAGTTTTGCGTGCGAAGCAACATCTTAGAAATTCAGCAGTCGAGACGGGAGCGCTGCGGCCCTTGCGCTGCCCAGCAGTGCCCTACACGCCTGACATCTCTTCCCAGTGCCTCGTGATGAAACCCCAGCCTCCGAGAGCGTGCAAGTAAGCGCCCCTCGTTATCAACACGGGGCTTCCAGGCAGATTACACTTGTGTTTGACCCAGGGGTTTGAGTGGGGTTTTTTGTTTTGGTTTGGGTTTTTTTGTTTTGTTTTTTTTTTCCTAAAAATCTTATTCACGCTTGGAGATCTGAAACAGCTTCCCTGACAGCCTTCTCAATACTTGGTAAAAAMCATTAATTTGGAGCAAGGATGGCAATTATGGTCACAAGAGAGCTAAAGAGACTGTTCTGCTGCTTTGGTTTATTGGATGACTGAGCTAATTCATTATTTGTGTAGGAATCTTATTTTTTACTGCTGGATGGTCATCCATTCAGGACTGTAAATCTAATTAATTTGAATACATGAGATTTGCAAGAGGGTGTTTCTGTTTTGGTTTAAATATAAGAAATAATTAGCTAGCAAAAACTTTAGTGCTTTGTAAATAACTTATGGCAGACCCGCAGTTAAAGCTATAGGCACTGTATTAAGTCCAAGAAGAGGAACATGGTGATTAAAAATGAATTCCTTGCTACTTGGACGGTATCAACAGCTTAGCTTGTCTTTGTTAGGAGAGGGCATCTGTCTCCCTGCCTTATTAGATGAGAAGGCAAATATAAACAGAAGAAAGAGCCAATCTAGCCCCCTACATTGCTTCCACTTTGCCAAAAGCCACTGTACTGACTGTTCTAGTGGGCTGCTGCAGCTGCGAATACATCTGCTGCCACTGTGCCTCTCGCCACGGGGGTTGTCCCTGTAGGTTTTCTCTAAAATGGAAATCTGTCAATGTAAATATTGACAAGTGCCATCTTGCCATCTTACTGCTGTGTATTTTAACCAGATTAGGTTCCCCAAAAGGAATGGCGTATGCAGAGGTGCTGAACAGTAGCTGTGCGCTTCGTTTGTATGGATAATAACTGGCAGAGRCAGGCTGATGCGGGGAAAATGGAATGTCCTGTCAGCCTTATATTTATCTGTAGATAAATGGACGTGATCAATTCTTGTTACGTAGTTAGCACCAGATTTAGCACCTAAAAAAAAAAAAAAAATTCCTTGACTTTCCATCATTTTATGGAAGATCCTTATTCTGAAATGTGCTGGAAGTCATAACGTATCGCCAAAAGGCTCACGTGTAGAGGAATGCCCACAATGCCAGGATTCAGACGGTGTTGCCAAGACGCAGTGGTAGGACGGAGGGAGAAGATGATTTGCAGGATGGTTCCAAGAGAAGATGGTGAACATATGGAAAGGACACATATTACAAAGGGTACTTCTGAGACTGAAGGCCTGGACGGAGCCAAGAAAATCTGTGTTTGGCTCCTTATGTTGGTATGAGCCGCCTGCAAATTTTTTTCTTTGAATGGATCCCTGTATTCTTGGTACCTGGTGTCAGAGTGACTGYGTCCTAGGGCAATGAAAACAGACATTAATGACTAAAGTGGGCACCATAAACGCTTCTCTCTTATAGGCATCTCRATATATGCTGATAGCAGCCAAGGAAGCCAATCCTTTGAGTGCTAAAACCACTTCAGCAGCTCTCCAGGAGAGATTGATTACTGGGGAGAAGGGAGCATGGACATGGACATTGCTGTGGCTGCTCCGAGGGCACGCACAGCTCTGTCCTGTACTCATAAAGAGCCCAGGCTGATATTAATGGAAGAAGTGTTTGAATYGCTTTGAGTAAAAATTCAGTTTCTATACATTTCAATGAATGTAATGGCCCTGTTGGCATTTTATATAAACCGTAGTGAAATTTGGAATGACCGCTTTAAAAGGAATAATCTGCACGCTTTGGATAAGACTGCTCACAAGTATATTTTTTTAATGGGGCTGATGGAGATGTAGCAAGATTGGACTGGGCAAAGCCTACAGGTCAGTTCTGGCTTAATTTTTAATGGAAATGTGATCCCTACGCTGGCAAATGTCTGGGTATTTTGATGAGATTCTAGTGCTGTTAACTGGGAAGAGGAGATGGGAGAGGAACAGGGAGGGTCCGTGGGGCTGAAATTCGTTCAGATGATCTATCGGTTACCATGTCTGCTGCTGTTGGTGCCTGGCAGTTTGGAAGCGGATGCTGGGGCTTTTTACAATCCTGACTAACAGAGCTGGCCTTCTTAGTGTGTCAGTAGAGCCTAATGCTGTTTGCCCAGGGCCCATCTCTGCTGCAGCGAACCACCAAGAACGGCAGTTCAGCTTTTTTTCAGCATTTTGATGCTAGAAATCTCCGATAGGGACTTTTTTTGGGGTCCCYGTTACTTGAAAACTAATGTTAAGAGAGTTTTTGAAGAGAACAACTGTAGGACAGTTAGTTTCTTCTGCTCAGCTTTGATTAAAGCCTCTTCATATTTATTTTTAAGAGAATCACAAGGCATTTGCTTGTCTCTAAATATAAGCAGGATGACTCAAAGAGAATGCTGAGGTCCAGCTTTTGAGAAATGAATCAGTGGGACACTTTAAGCACTATTAAATCCCACTTCATATTTTCGAAGTTGCCAACAAATGTAAACAACAAAAATTAAGATGTTGTTTTGGTCTGTATTTTTAGGATGACATATGCTGCTGAGTCTTGGAGAGCACCTCGCAGACWTGCGAGTGCTTTAATGCTGTGCTCCATAATGATTCATATATACGTGACTTTTTTTTTCCCTAACTTAGACTTCTGCTATGCTTCTAAAGGAGACTGACTGATGTCGGTCCCATGTTAAATTGGACACCGCACCTTGCTTGACCACCCCTGCAGAGTTTGTAAGGTATTTACACATCTAAAGAAGCAAATTGGCCTAAGTTGTTTGTTTTGGTGGGGTTTTTTGTGCTTAAACAAGGCATTTGCTCTCGTTTTTACACGCTAAGGTATTTTTTAAAATCCTGAAGAATATTTGTTTACATRTTTAAGCAGGTAGGCACCTTCAGAAAGCTTCTCCATAGAGAACCTGCTACTTATTGCAGCAGTAAGAAAGATTTWAAAAAAMCAAACCAAAACCACATCAGTCTAGTTTCTAGGGTAAATGAGTGTGATAAAGCTTCTTAGATCATTTCTAAGAGCGTTCATTCTAAATCTGAATTTTAAGCCATGTTTCTTCCAAGGACTTTGTTCTTTTTGCTAAGGCTACGATTTTGTATCTTTTAGTCCATCTTCAGTTGCATTGCAAAAGGTCCCTTCAAATGCCRTAAATATTTTAAGTCCAGATTAAATGAGGGAGCATCAGTGCAAGCATCCAGCTTCACAAACAAATCTATTTCTGCTTTTGGAAGTGAAAATGAGCTATTTGACTGTGTCTGAAATGCAGCTGCTTAAGCTTTAAAATGTTATCATTTCTGTCTCTGATTGTGTGGTCACAGTTGATGCAGTGGACCGTAAGTGCTAAACTGAGAGAAAATCAGTTATGTACTTAAGCCTAAGGATCCATCTGAGTATGTGAGTGAATTCTTAAGATGTATATGCCTAACTTGGGTATATCCTCTTAAAAACGAACAGATTTGTAAATGTCGATGCATATGTGACTTTTAAGGAAAGAAATTACGTGTTGACTTTTTTGTTAGATGTCTTTCTATTCACAGTGCTAGTTAATGAAGGTGTGATTTTTTTCCCATATTGTTCCATTACAAGAAAAAAATCCCTTTATGAAGAGGCTATAGAATATTTGCGTATGATAAGCTTCATGCTGAGGGAAGGATTCAAGACATCACTGAAGTAACAAGAATCATTGTTCTGTAGGCCTGAATTTCCCACTTATTGCCTATTTACAGAGCCTGATTCTCAATTGTGCTAAAATGTTTTCCTATAGCCCTGACAGGCATGAGGTGCCCTTCTGCTCAAAAAGTGGATCTCTTTGATTCTTGATGTGTTGGGTTCCTGCTTTTCCAATATTGGGAATAAGACAATTYGTATCAAATTTCAGATGGGAACAGAAGAAATCCAACCACTTTATATCACGCGTGAAAACTTGTATTGACTCTGTGTTTGAAGTTGGAAATCCTAATCAACTAGAGTGCATTCTCAGGTCTGATAAATCTTAACAGACCTTTTAATCAATATAGCTTAGAGTTTGTGCCAGAGCACATAGCCAGCTGGAATATATATGACTTTCGGTAAAGTTACAGAATTCCTGCAGGTGTTTATTTAGATAAGTATCTCTCTAAGATGTTGTATTGTTGCTTTATGGAAGGGATTTAAGCTGACTCTGAGCTTAAATTACTGGGTTTTTTTCTTCCCAATTTAGAGCTTTTTCAGGTGTCACAATCTAGGGCTACTATAATAAATAAGAAGCAGGCCTTTTGAATGGCTGTGCTAATTTTATAGATGTGTATGCATGTGTAGATATACTTGTGCTCCATTTTGCACCATTTCTCACTTTTCGAGTACCGCTTTTAGTCATGTCCATGACCTTCCCAAGTGCTGGACTGAATATCACCGAATATTGCCTATGGGCAGGAGCTAAAGGCCAGCGATGTCGCTTTGTCGCTCGGTTCAGTAAGTTTTGGGCTGAGCTTAACGGAGTTTCTCTGTATTTGCAGCCCTGATGTTTTTTGGCAATCCGCTTGCTCCCGCTGCTGCTTACATGTAAGAACAGATTTACCACCTCCAGGTACCTTGGAACCGACTCCGGCGTAGCTGGCGGAGCTGGTCTATATGTACAGGGTTTTGTGCTGTGGATGAGAGCACAAATTGGTGCCCACTGCCCGTGCCTGGGACAACAGCCTCTCCGTGGAAGACGTGTAGCAGGAGCAGACTAACTCGGGCTGCTCGCCATCTCCCTCTGTGCGTACACAGCCCCTGTTCCAGTCGGTCGTACGTGGCATTGGCTTTTCTTGCTAGCTCCACATGGGAATGATTCTCGTGGAAGCAAAGGTTAGTCTAGCTGAAGTGCTTTCTGCTGTAGAGAGACGCTGTGTTGCCTGTGTTGTGTGCCCTGATGTGCTGTGGAGGTGATTGGTGTAGCTCTTACTCAACATCTTTGTCTTGGGCAGCTACGACAAGAGTCATGCCCTGCACTTGAAAGCAGGATGGAGTGGGGAAAAACTATTTTCACTTCTCTCGACTGTACATCTATAAAATTTTAAACTTGAAAAGCTCTCCCCCTGCCAGGATTTCTCTAAAGAAAAAAGATAACCTTGGCATGCTRCTGTAATTGTCACTCGCTGTTACCCTTGGCGCTGTTAGGACAAGTGTTGCTTGTACCCTGAAGGCAGACAGCAGTGCTAAATTCTATCCGACTGTGACTGTTGCTTTATTACCATGAGGACGCAGGACTGAGCAGACGCTGCAGAAGAAGATATTTCAAACTCCTCTTATACCTTCAGTTTGGGAAATTACATTTTGCCATGTAGTTTTTAATCTGTCGGCATAGACCATACAAAATGACAACTGAGCATGATTTAATTTTATGATAGCGCTGCATTAAATGACCACTTTATGTTGCTGTAAAAGAGGGATTTGAAGTGGTGGTGTGCTTTGCTCTTCCTTCCGCATTCGAGATTCTTATTTCTCGAAGTCTGACAATAAAATGTTAAGAACAGCTTTACTGTTGTCTCCCGGGGCCTAGTTACCCATGTGGAGTCATATTTGGCTAAATAGGTATCACACAGGCACTGAGTCTTCTGCATCATTTTATCAGGACTTGTCAAAATGTTTTATAATGGAGATCAAGCCCGATCCCTTATTTCACAGATGGGACAAACCAGGTGCAGGGAGCATAAGCAATAAGCAGATGGCCAGAATCCAAATCCCAGTTTGGTTACCTGCCCACGGATGAGCTCGCGTCGCTCGGTGCGGCGTGACGAAGAGCTGCTGGACAYGGCGCATCCCGTGCTGTAGCCAAGCGCTGCCCAGCAGCTCTAGCCGGGCTCCCGAAGGCTCAGGAGCGGTGCCCGGGTCCCAGCCCCACGGGGAGACAAGGTGCCTGGCTCCTGGTCCTTGGTGTGGGCAGWTGAGCTGAGTAGATGTGATCTGGCTCCAGAGAGCAGAAATAACGTTGGCAAACTGCCGAATCGGGCTGATCGTGCTCTTCACTCCGTTACCGGTAACTTCACGCAAGGGATGAAGTGGTGGCCGGTCTTGGTTGTTACTGATAAGGTTACACCTCCTGCACTTGGCGTGAGCAGCTGGGTCCCGACTGTCTGTTAGTCTCTCTTCTTTTATTTGTACTGCTACAAATTCCGTGCAAGAAGGCAGTGGTAGTTTCTTACATCAGCATTGCAGCTGTGCAAGAGATAACAGAATCAGAATTGTATTGGGCATATACATATGAAGAGGAAAAAAAAAAAAAAAAAAAAACAACCAGAAAAACTAGGTTTTGTTTCTGACCCTTGAGTAGAAAGGAGAAAAATATATATTCCTGTATAAATCAAGAGTAATGCAGTTGGTGTCACTGAATTTTTATCTTGATAAAACTGAGATAGGGAAGAACTAGTACTACTGTACATGATTCTGGTAAAACCTTGTCCAGAAAATTGTTTACAGTTCTAGGCACTCGTGTTCAAAGAAGATAAACTGTAACAGATGCAGAGCAGAGGTTTTCGGGTGATGGAGGAAATTATTAACAACAGGAGATTAGAATACTCATGCTTCATTAGCTTACCAGAGAAAACTGTGATAATGCATCATCTGGGTATACACCAGGGAAGAGGAGGAATATGCAAAAATTAAGGCTGAGGATGAAATGAGCGTAAGTGCCCAAATCTGGACCTGAGAAGAAGTTTCCTTCTCATTAGAACAAGCTCTGTATTTGTTTCAAACAGGTGCAGGTAAAAATCCACTTGTTATGAGGATGGTGGTCTTGGTAGTCTATTAAACTTAATTAAAAAAAACAAAACAAAACAAAACAAACCCCACCAACACCTGAACAACAAAAGCAATAACATTAGGATTCTAATCTTATCATGATGTTCTTCATTTTAATTAATGAGCAAATTGCTTTAGTCTTATCCAAGTCTCTGGCACTAGAACAGTTTATACCATCTGAGAATCTGATCCTGAATTTTCAGAGGTAAACGGATCCATTTTATCTGCTGCATCATCAGGAGGAGAGATTTATGTTCACGTGCAAGGGAAAAGAGGAGGGCAGTAGAGTTAAAATAAGTACTGTTCCCCAGCGTCCCAGCCAATGAMAAATCCCGCAGTTGCAGAAGGACACACAAACACTGGGCTGCYGTTTCGGGCACTCAGCGAGGGAATTTAAAGCAATGACAAATACGTAGCAGTTCTGTGTAATCACCACACGATCTATTCTCTTGAACCATGGAAATGAAATAAATTCCAAGGTGAGCATCCACTTAAGAGTTCCTAAAGGGTTTCTTGAGACCATGCCAAATTCAATATGTCTTCAGGTGCCTTAAAGTTCATGCAGAGAAAACACTCTGCTGCTAAAATTTATTAGAATGGGCTATTATTGGAGCTCTGAGGACAATTGCTTAGAAGGCACTTGTTTCATCATTCTGTATCTTAATTATTGAAGTGATGGAAGTCAACAAGGCTAATCTGATTTGCGGGAGTAATTGAGGTCAGTGTGCAGGGAAGAGGGAGAGAAAGGGAAGGAGGCTTGCCATTTAATACAAATGAAATGATAACTTTCACTTCGATAAGCAGAGAGCAACCTAGAAACAAGTTGAATAAATTTTCCTCTAGAAACTTATGGGGCTTTGAAGATTTAAAAAAAGAAAGGGTGGGTGGGGCAAACCCCACAGATTTTATAATACTCTGTAACACTTCATAGGAGACTAGGCAGGGAGGAAAAAAATCGTTACTGCACAAAACACTCTACTCCACTTTAATTATTTCACATGTGCTGTAATTAAAGGAATCTTAATAAATTAATACTAACTATTATACAGAACACAAAAGAAAAAAAAAATCTCAAACCTACGAGGAGTTGCGGTGATGGGAGTGCTGGTGAGAGATTTAGCTGCAGGCTGTTTTACTTCCCTACCTCATCCGCGTTGCAGATATCACAAAGTTGTTCACTGATTTTTATTTTTTTTTTTAACTGAACTATAAAATGAAACAGGCACAGCTAATAAACCTGAATTTCTTATTCTGTTAGGTTTCCAGTTTTAAGATGTGTGATGGTCTTAAGTTGGCACACGCTTTGTGGTGAATGCTAAATTCTTCCCCCTCTTTATTTTATTTTTCTCTCCAGGATAAGGTGATGGGCTTTCCAGCACAGATGTATACTGTTTTAAGATTAGTCTATTCCTGCCCACTCCATCCCACTCACATAAACCACATTTAATTCTTCTGCAGCTTTGCATCTTGATTATTGAATCCAATTCCTTTTAGATAACACTGTGTTCTCATTCGCCACCAGATGAAGCCGATGATTTGAAAAAATGGGAAGCAAGAGGGCACAATTACTCCTAAGAACTTTCTTATTTCTTGGCATTACAAATGGCATTAGGGATTAGACATCTCCAGCCTAGCTGATGTCTTCATCACTTTCTGAAATCAAAATGACTTTGGACTATTGAATTGTGAATTGAAAGCTATTTCCAGTTTAATAGTAGTAGTTCTAATACAAAGAAATTAAGGGAATGGATGGTAAAAGCATAATAATAAATGCAATAAATGACAGCTTGGGGCCCCCAAATGTGGCATTCCCATTAAAAATATCTGTTTGCTCATGTGTATCAGATCCATGTACCCAGTCAGCATGTGGGATGAGCAAAATATTCTCCCAAATAGTTCGTGTTTACCTGTGCCGGAAAAAAAAATCATCCTAGAGGCTTATCAGTATGTGTTCACATTGTAAACAGTGCTGGTAGGGTGCTAACTGGGACAATACCTCAACACCCAAGTGCAGTTACAGCTTTCAAAATTGCCTGTGGCAGGGCAGWTACAATTTTCTGTTTGATTGACATAGGGAAGACAATCTGCACCGTGTTGAGCCCTAGCCGTGTTTGAAGCAGGCTTTTTTTCCCTCAGGTATGCAGGACTTGAGAGTTAAATYCCCCCGAGGCTTTTAACTTTGATAGATGTCTTTCTACAAGATATTTCTACTGCTGAGTGTGAAGGSCGAACCTAAATTTTTCCTTTTCTAACTTTTTTTTAACCCATGAGACATGCTTTAAGAGCTGCTTATTTTTAAARGAAAAGGAGTTTCCTTTAAAACAAAGAAAATTAAAAGCTGCTTTTAATGATTGTTCACTTTAATCCACAGTTTGGTAATAGCAGCCTCCGAATACTTTCCTCCTTGTTCGTGGCTCCTTGTGTTGTAACCTGGGCTSGAAGAACAAAGGCTGGCCAAAAAGTTTTCCTGGCTTAAGCAGGAAGAGTGGTCGGTTATGGTGAAGTGGCACACGGTAGGAAAGGGAACCATCCCTCCTTGGAAGGAGCGGTGCGATGGCTTGTTAGGCAAGAGACTCTTAGAGAGGCGCAGGACACCTCAATCCCAATGCTGCGCTCAGTTCTGCAGGGACAGATGCACAGAGAGTGAATTTTTTATTTTTTTGGTTCCTTGCTCCCCCTTCATGGATCCAACGGTGCGATCAAAGTGTCTGTTAGCAGTGTTGGTCAGCTGAAAGATAACGCTTGATGCCATGTGGTTGGGTCTGCGTGTAACGCTGCCTGAGTCATGTTCTTCAGCAGTGATTACAAGAGCTCAGACAAAGCCAGGCTTTAAATATCTGCAGACACCAGGGAGGTTTTGAATTCTGCCTAGTTTTTGGATTGGAAGTTGTGTTCTTTTTGCAGCGAGTTGCTCTACATAGCTACGTATCTAAGAAGGACTTAAATTGATTAGCCAAACCTTATAGCTAAGCCTTCCCAGATGAGAGAAGGGCTGCAGCATTAAAGAAATCCTGTTGCAGACCGGACAATTCAGGTGGAAGAACAGGTATYAGGCTTGCACTATGTTCAGTACTTGCATGAGCAACTAACTGCAAGTTAAGGAAGGCAGTGGATCGAAGTGTCTCAGCTATTCTGCCTCCCCCACCAGTATGAGTGTTTCACATCCTTCCTCAGCTTTCTGGAAAGCTGATCTGTTTCTACAGCTCTGTACTTCRTCGAGGTTTAGAAATCAAATTAAATAGCTTCATGTTGAAATTCTTCTTGCTGTTGGTCAGTTTTACTGTCAGGTTTTTAATGGACCTCTTAGTAAAACTTAGCGCCTGTGTTTTGTACTGCTCCTCTGAAAACACACCCCCTTCAGTGCCAGGTTCACGAGTGAAAATGCTCGTGCATACTTGATCATACCGCTGCTAAAATTTGTTGGAGTTTCTGCTTTGCTTTTAATGTAAATGTGAACTTGGTAAGCTAACAAGGACACTGGTGTTCATATAGCATTCATGAGTGCATGTTAAAAACTGCTATAAAAGGACACTTCTTGTCTCCAGCTAAATTGACAGGTGCTCTTTCAATATATATTAMTTGTACTTGAAAAATAAAGACATACGATTTTCTCTTTCTCAGCTAAGAAAAAAGATTTCTTTTTAATGTCTGTATGAGTGAAAATCTATGCTGTTCAAGAGGTACTGCTTTGTTTTGGTATGTAACTATTGCTTTTCCCTTTGCTTGTCTGTCTTAAAACACAAATTCCAGTGGGTATACACCTGTGATTAACCTCCCTTCCTTCCACTGTCAGTCAGAGCCTTCTTAGTAAGAGGTTTGTTTAGAGTTTAAAAACCATGATGCTGAGAAGTTGCCTGAAGAAGAAATTCGACGGTAATACGTTGCAACGAGTGGGATTCTCTTTTTCTTTTGCTTTTTTCCTTATGAATAAAGTTGGGCTTCGCATACCTTTTTGCAACATGCAGCAAATCAAGAAGTTGATTCAGCTGGACAAAATGAGGCTAAAGGGCAAAAGGGGGAAGGGGGAAATCATCTGCTTTTCATCAGCAGACTTTTTGTTTCTCCGATAATGGGGTATTCCACGTAGTACCCCTTGATGTCTAAACAGATGCACGTTGACTGGAGATTGTGCAAACGGATATCCCRCCTTTGACAGTTATCGCTGCGCACGCTGAGACGATTGTCCCAGAACTCTGCTCCTTGCAGGGATCATACAAGATGGCTTTGATCAGCTTTGAACGAAGCCAGCCGGCTTCACTTGCAAAACCATTCTCKGTTATTAAACTAACTTGACTCATTTTGCTTAAGGCAGATTATGGAGCATAAACTGCCCTACCTGTAGATCTTGGAGGAAGGTAACTTCCAGCCCAAGGGTTATGCTGCAAGGCAACAACATGTTTACCCAACCTGACCATTTACAGAACAGATGTCTTTCCATTGCCTTTGTAGCAGAAGTGTTGAGATCCATGGAAAGGCTGATTTAGAAAGCATTTATTATATTATTAGCAGGTTTTTTCAGTACTGGCATGAACAAAAGCACACCTTGGACCCTCACCACAATAAAGTATGTATCTAGAGATTACTCTGAAAATCAGGGTAGGCTAATTTAATGTGCCTCTCAATTCCCAGTCCTCTAGTTCATATTGCTATTTTTTTGCAACTGTAAGACTCTCTTTAAAAAATGCAACATTCTCACATTTCAGGTACTGGGACTTCAAGAAAAATTTTGCTTAGAAATATTACAAGACTGATGACAGGATGAGCGATGGCCAAACTCCTAATAAGCTTTGACAGGCRGGCTCTGAAGAACCTTGCTGGAATGATTTGAAATGTTTCAGGCTCAGCTTTGTACCCCCTTACCTTGCTGAGCAGAGAACAGTGTTAGCACGACAGGTCTGTGTGYCTGTTCGCTGACCTTCCCAGTACAAGGCTGGACATCTTTGTTTAAACTGCTGGAAAGAGGTATGAGAGAAGAAGAATGATGGCAGACAAATCAAAATTTTAAGTGGCATCCTGAGGTCAGGACGAATTTCTAAAATCCTTCAGCTTCCCAGGGCGGTGTGTACTGAGATTCAGAGATCCGATGTTAGGATCTAGGTTTCTTTTGCACTTGTCTAGGTTGAATTGACACTCCTGGCATGGATTGCATTTTCTTCAAACGCATTTCCTTCAAAAGTAGATTGAATTTCTTCCAGTGGCACGTTGAAGTTGATGGGAATAATTCCATCTCTTAAGCTGTTCCACGTAAATAGGAAAACACTCTCTGTATATTTAAATCAGAAACCTGGGGTTATACAATCASGCTGGAGGTCTGCCATAAGAACATCTGTCTACCTGAGCCTTGTGGCATTGTACCAGTTCAGACAAAACCTGTTCTCCTTCAATATCCCCACTGAAGTTGCGAAAGAATGCTCTGGGCAAACACAATTTGGCAAGGCTTGTCTTATCTAGGTCACGTGCATGAGGAAGGATATTCAACAGGAAAGCTTGAAAGGCGCTCTGATTTGCCTAGGTATTAGAGTGTATAACTGAAAAATACTTGTGTCCCTGGTTTTAAAAAAAAAAGTGTTGTAATACCTACATACCACAGGATGGAGTTACAGACTTAACTTTAGATTTTGTTGCCTTATAGCCAAACTATTAATGTTTTTTTCTTAATACTATGTACTTGCAACAGATGCGTACAACTGTATTGGAGAAGATTCTTCCCGATTGCAAAGGGCAGAACAAGGTTATACCCGGCACAAATCCTGCCTACGTTGTATGTTGAGGGTACAGGTTGTACATAGTGCTYGTGTAGTTACTCTGTCTGCTTTAATCTGCTATGATTTAGGATTCAAGAAAGATAGACTTTCAGAAGCCCAGAGGACTCTGTTGGGAGTTACGTTCCGCACACTGCTCCCATCTGGGAGAATACGCTGAGAAAAACGGTCCCCGGGGTGATGGACCTGGTGCCGGTGTATGGGGTGGTGCAGCCATYGCGTCGTGTGGGGCAGGGCGGTGTTGCTAAAATTGTGGGCTGGAGGCAATAATGAGCTGAAGTCTGGAGCAGTGATGGAAAATCTTCCAGGATTGCTGCTAGGAGTGAAGAGAAAGCATAAAGGCATCTTCTGGGTTTGGGTTTTGTTTTTTTGTCTCTTTGTTCTTGTTTGGTTTCCTGCTGAAGGGAAGGTGTTGTGCCCTAAAAGTAGGTACTCTTGAAATTCTCTCTCTGAATGGAGACCTAATGCAATAAAGCTGAAATATAGCAGRTCCTGGAGCTGCTACTGCAAAACAGCTAGTAACTACTGCTGCTATCACTGGGAGAGGCATTTCCAGAGGCTTCATTTCCAGGCAGCCAAGCTAACCTTTAGCAAAATTAGTATTCTTCAACTTCTCTGTCTGTAGAAAGGTGATAGGATTTAATTACATACTAAAAAGAATCATGAAACTGAATCTACTCGTGTTTGCAAAACACTTGGAAACCTTCATATCGTAGAATTGCCAATATTAGTAATTACTATCTACATCATCCTTGCAGTTTTCTGCCTATCAGTCAAGATGCAGGAGTGCTTTCTCTTGGAAACTTCAGAAATGTCCTTTGTCGTTAGCAGAGCTTGCTTCARAAGAGGTGGTTGCCCATTTGTGAAAGTCTGCAAAGCTGCCTTCACGTGGAATGATGTAAACAGTCTTGCTTCTCATTTCTCAATTACTTCACAAACATAATCGAAATGTAACGTTTGTCGAAAAGCTCATCTTCAATTTTAAGTACTTTACTAAAACCTGAATTATAATTTTAGATTTAAATACACTTAATTAAAAGCTAATAAAAACCTTATTTAGTGTGTTATAATTTTTGAAAGGCTTTTTTTTTATCACCAAAGATTAATTTGAAAATGTGCCCGTGTCTATTCATGAGGCAGGTTAATTCTGAAAGCAAAAGGTGGTTATGGCATTCAAGCTCTGCYTTCTCCTTTTGAGATGTCTGTCTCTCTTTCTTTCCCATTCAGTATATTAATAAAATATTAAGCAAAGTCTTGGATGCTATGCCCTATGCTAGAGAGTTAACATGGAAACCTTGATTTTGTAAGCCTCTAGACTTCTGTATCCTCATAAAATAATTAAATACAGAGAGTCTTTATTACTTGGAACTGTTTTTCCTTGGTCTCTTGCCTTGTCAATTCTCATAAAGCGAAGAAAAGTCAGATTGGGTCAAAACCTGGATGAGAAATCTGAAAGAAARGGAATTGGCATTAGTGAGTCACCAGTGAGTGCTTCTCTCTGACTCAGTGCCTTGCAGCATGGAAGTAACTGAATTATCCTTCGGATGACACATACGACTAAGGTCTGTGAGAAGCGATCCAATCTGTGAGGATCTTGTAATGAAAAGAGAAACACAGAGCTCTAACAACTTAAATACCAGATGTTGTACTGTTTTTTCTCTAATTCATAATATTCTAAGTGTTCTCAAATGATTCTCTATTTCTATCAGTTCTCACCAGGACAAATCTCAATTCGATAGCAATAATGTAATGTCTGAAGCAATTTTCTTCTACTGATTCTATTTCTCACATCATCTTGTATTAACCACACGTCACTTTAATAGTTATTCTGTCTGTGTGTGGACTTCAGATCATTTTCAACTGTCGGCTCCTGTGTTTTGGGGTAGGAGCTTAAAAACCCCTTTAATATTTCATTGTGTATGTATGRGCTTAATAGCATGCTCAATCACATCCTGAATTAGGAAAACGGCTATAGGTTCAGTTTCAAGAGGATATTCCTTAAAATGAAGGTATTTTACACTTCAGCTTATCAATGTCCAGGTGGGTATGCTGCCCTAAGTGGAGATAAGGACTTGATCTGTTCTTTTAATTGGGGTGTATCTATCTTACAGCTTTAGAGTTGACCTGATGTATTTTTTGGAAGGAAATTGCTTTGTWCCCCCYYCCCCYCCYCCATTTGCCATTCTTTGATACACATTGCAAGGTTTGTGAGCTGGATTCCTCTAGGAAAACATTTTTGTGGATTGCCTTTTCCATTCCTTCCTGTGTTGTCTCTTGAGACTTAACGTGTGTTGGAGGTGATGCAAGTGGCCGTAGTGTGCTGCGTTGTGGTTGTTTGCCTGCGGGTGGCTGGGGAAATGTAGCATATACTCCCAAACAGCAGTTGGGTATTATTACCCATATGGGTTTGACTGGAAACTACCAAGGATCTGAAAAGCAAATTTAATTGTAGAGATTTGAAAGAAACAATGATTTGTGTTCGGTCTCACAGCAGAGCTGGGCTCCTATCCTGGTGCCATGCTTCATCAGCTGGAATTTGCTGTTTCAGAAAATTCTTTTCTGGCTTYTCCTGCTAGTTCCTGAGCTGTTTCCAGAATAAACAAATGACAACTCCGTATTTGCAAGGGCTCAATTTGCTTTAGGGACACTTTCCAAGCCATGCATTCTTCTTTTCAGAGTGTTGTCAGCTTGTCTGTTCCCACCTGCTATACTGTCCACCGTGCTTCGGGGAGGACTGTAAGAATAGTATTGACATTTTAGCTAGCTTTCAAAATTACTTTTGGCTGAGTAACATTTTCACAGCATTATTGKCATCCAGAAACCTGAAATTGATAGTACTCCTGCACTGAAAGGAATGTCATGGAAAAAATGACGGAATTATTCTGGTGTGAAGTTCGTACAAATGAGAGCAAAAACTCTCCATAAAATAACATGATTGCATGGATATTAGTATTAGAATATTATAGTGCTTCTAAGCCACACATACCCAAAGATATCAAAAATTTTAAATAACATTGAAAGATACTCCGAGAAAATCAATGACTACCGTTGGTTGCCTCAGGTAACGTGAATGTAACACGCAGTTATTGTGGTGGTGTGAAATCTCTTGGCACCCAAACTATGAATTTCTTAACTTCTGTGGGTACCAGGCAGATAGAAAAACAGGAGTTTAGCACTGGAGTGTGTTAYGGTGAGGATGTAGCTTAACGCCGAGTATTCAAAATAGCTTAATAGATCTGAGCAATCAATCATGGCAATGTATAAGACAACATCTGAGCACCCACCCTCCAGTGCGTGCACAGCATGCAACTATTTGACAGTCAGGTGTTGGATATTTGCGGCCTCAGGGAGGATGAGATTGTAAATATTCCCAGGTTTYGAGGCAGGAAAAAGCAGTTATGGTCACTTACCCCGAGCTTCCTATACACCCAGCCCACTGAAGCTCACCCAGCCATCTGCGTGCCAAGCCTGGAACTTCTTTGTTATAGATGGTGTCTGTTACAAATATATCCGGTCTTCATTCAAAGTCTGAAAACAATGGCAAATTTACTGCATCCCTGGGTAAGTTCGCTAAATCAATTTTCCCATGAAACAAATTGCCTGACTCTGGTCAGGATTTGTCTAGCTTCATGTAAAGTGCCTTTCCGCCCCCCCATTAGCAGGATATCTATAAAAAAAATCTCTTTCTTCCATGGGTACTTCTAGATCATCATATGCTAATAATGGGCTATATCYACTTCCTGCAGTAGATTACTATAAAGCTGTCAACAATCATTTGGGTTTATAGCAATAGCAATTATGCTAGATTTTTTTTGATTAAATTTTGAATGTTACCTGAGTAGTAYAGAAGAATAAATTACCCTTAGAGTCAGAATTACACTAGCTATGTATTTCATTCATAGTTGGAATCATGAAGCATTTATAACAGCATTGCATCTGCTCTAGGTATGCAGGAAGATTGCTTTTAGTATGACAGAATAGAGTCTCTGTCCTACTTAAGATTGCTCACATTGATGCAGAGTGGCTGTTCAAATGAATGTCTTTAAAGCAATTAAAAATGTGCTGAGTCCGAGGTAATCTGGTGAAGCAGCCTTTTGCACATATGGATGGAATACCACGAGAGATCAATAAGTTTCCTGAGGAGCAGTGTTTGGCCAAAGTCTGTGCTGTATAAATGGTCCCGATTCTGCCGAAGGTCTGTGCAGGTATCTTTGCCTCAATTTACTATCAGTAGCTCTCCAAACAGAGAGATGTGAAGTTCCTCATTTTATGCTGATTTCTAATTGACGTACTATTAAGAAATATCAAAGGGCAATTTTWTATGAAGCCTTTAAAAGACATGCCGGTTTTGAACAGTAATGAGAATCTGCTTTATTAATGGTATTTTTGCAGCCTGGTCTGTTGATGTTGGCCTGACAAKTACTCCAAAGGCAAAATGAGAAATTGCAAAATCTAGGTTTTGTTGATCAGTGTTAAATCAGATTCAAGATAATCAAAGCATGAAATCAGAAATAACATGTGCTTAGGTTTAAGCAGGTTTCAAAGAAACACATCCTTGCCTTAAATGGTGTACCTGAAAGCTGTTTCGAAAAGGGCCATTTTCCTGACTAGGCTAGGATATAGAATTGAAAATCTCTTTGAAGCAGAGTCTCTTAATAATGGAGAAAAAACAACACCAAATAAAATAAATGAATGCAGTGATATTTCCAGGAACCCTTCTATAATGTGTCTGTTCTATAGAATGAATATACAATGGAAATGTATAGCTGTGGCATGACACAATAATGCAGTCATATATCACTTGGGCTGCAGCAGAAGAAAGTGGACTAGCAAGATACAAAGAAATAGGAGGATTTGGTGTTAAAAGCAGGATGGTGTGGTTTTTTTTCTTTGTTGAAGCTGTACTATAATGCTTGGTGTGTATTAACCATTTGTCTGAATAACTCGAAGAAAGTGATAGAATTCCTGTTACTGGATTTACTTGAAATTAGGCTGGACAAAAAGCTTTCAGTTCAATCTCCTGAGCAATATTTTTATGATAGGACATGGCAAGTAAAGCTGCATACATCTCTAAGTTCTGTCAAAGTTACTGAAGTGAGAGGAAATTTCCATGTGGTAGTTGATAGAAAAAACTCTTCAGGACGTGTTCTCAACTAAGGYATATCTGGAGAGGTTTATGTACAGCTGCACGGGAGACAGGGTGACAAGTATCCTTTTCTTGTTCTTCGACTAGTCATGCCACAAGTAAAACTCGATATTATATTTTCATTCAGTGAAATATTCTGCGTTTGTATATATTGCTGCCTTAGATTACACACAGTGGCTTGTGTTGTCCTACCGTGAAACAGAAACACATAAAGAGATCTGAAAAAAAGCTGTGTTTACGACCCATACAGCAAACACTGAAAACCACTGAATTTCTCAAACTTCCCAAGGCAAGTTTTGTGTAGCTCTGTGTGCAGAAGCACTGAGGCAGCGTAACAGAACAGTTGCCTCCCCAAAGGAAGAGCTGAGCCTCGTCAGCAGGACAGGTGGCTGACTTGTGCTTGGWTGAGTTCGACAGCAGTTGGGTTAGATCCTCCCCCCCCAGTGAAAATTAAATAAAATCTATGCTTTGAGTCAAATTCTCAACTGGTGCAATTTGGTATGGACACGTCCTGAGTCAGTCAAAACCGCATCGAATTAAGGATCTGGCTCTCCGTCAGCAGACGGAGAGGCAGAAGCACATCCACTTCTGTCGTGCGGCTGTGTCTTCGACGGTCCAGCTTAATGCTGAAAAACCCCGGAAAGTGGATAGATAGGATACAAAGAACAACAGGGCTTTATTAACAGCTAGCAGTTTCTTTGTATCATTTCAATTATGCTCCCCCGTAATGAGTTCAATATACTTTTGTAATGTTACTATAAAGCTGCCTATGGGATGACAAGAATATATGGTACGATGTTACAGTCCTTTCATAACATTCCGGAGTAATTAGGACATAAAATTGAACTGAAACTTTAAAACACATTTCAACTCTGTTCTATATATATTACCCTTCAGTAGGCAAGGACAGTAATTTAATATTGACTTCTGGCTGCAAGATTACCATATAATCTAAATGCTAATAACAATTAAAGCACAGTGTGGTGATTAAAGTGTCTCTTGGAATATTGAAAATACAGGTAATAAATGGTGTAAGGATGTGAAGCAAAGCTGGAATTTAAGATTCTGTTCTGCAGGTGTGTGCTGAGAGAAATAGGCTGGGCTGAAGAAAAGTTTTCTGCGCAGTCTGTGTACTTGTTTCATGCCGAGCCCTCAATCACACGGTTTTGTTTGATATGTTTTTATTCCAGGCTCTATCATATGGAAACCAGACCTCTGAAGCCTAACTCTGTACTCTTTTTTTTTCTTCCCCCCCCCCTCCCTTTTCTATAAGCAATAGTGTCTCGGGAGAGGTTAAAGTAATGGCTTCCCTCACAAATTGAGAGGAATATTTTCTTTTGAAAGTTAGTTGTTATTAATGAAAAACACACTTCAGAGTTTTCTAGGAGGTAGAAGAACTATGAAAGGCAGCTAAAACAAGAAAGAAATGAAATGCATAAACCCTTTAAAAATACACAGCCATATGTGAAAATACGTGAGATTTGTTAAGCAAGATGCATGCCGTGATAAATGTGCAGCACAAAAGGTCTCTTGGCTCAGCTGTTAGTTCTTCCAAAACTGTGTTTGTGTTTATCTTTGCTTGTAGCTTAAAGCAGTTTCCCTAACATGCTGAATTTCAAGGATTTTTAATGGGTTTACTCACAGTAGCATAATGGATCTGGAATACAMGTGTTGGAGCAATCGGGATCTAGATTCTGGATCGGTACCTGCCTTGCACTGGTGGCTTCCCGGGTTACAGCAGCAGGGCAGGTTTTGGAGGGACCCTGGTGACATGGCTGGTGCCGGTGGATCCAGGATCTGTCCTGAGGTCTCCAGTTAATCTGGTCATCTTTGCCTATGTGATAATACATCGGGGGAAAAACTACCTATGTGGCTTCTGATTTCATATTGCCATGYCCACTATAGTGCCAAACCTTCAGAAACCCTTTGAAGATGTTCGKTGATGTGCTTGTGTAGAAGGCAGGTTCAAAAGCCGCTGTAGCTTTTTCAGTCAACAGGTTCATTTCAACTTCTGAATTAATTCTCTTATGAGAACTGAATTTCTTTTTTTTTTTTTTAAGTGATAAAAAAAGCTTTGCAAGATTGTTGTTTTTTTCTCGGTCTCTAAATTTCTCCATCTGCTTCCGCAGATGTAGAGTGACCTAGCAGTGCATGAAACAGTTGTCATAAGCCACGCAGCGGCTGTCCAGGGATCCTTCCCTAGCCAGTGGCTTCTTGTGGGTTTTTTCAGCCTGGTTTAATTTTCTACACCGTGGAACTCACAAGGCTGACAGACTTATTTTGCTCTTTTTCTATTTTTTTCCCTTGTATTTGTGGGGGAGGAAAGGGGCAAAACAAGGCTATAAAAATAAATCAATTACCAACTCTTCCAAGAAGCTGTTGCAGCAGTTCCCCCCAAGCAGTGCTCCTCTCTCTGGCTGAATCGCGTGCTCTGAGCCGCAAATACGAGGGTGGCAGGGGCGTACCGTCACTTTGCAGTGTACCTGTTCATGCAACCGGCCCTTGAGTAATGGGGCCCTCAACACTTCATCAGTTTTAAAGAACAGGGACCCGCATTGCTAGCGTATAAAGTAAACTATACTTTTGGTGCAATGTTTTATATCAGGGAAAGCATTTAAAAGAAACATGATGGGGAAGTGTTATGTTCTACAATAAAATATATAACGAATGACTTGACTTTCCGTTCCCCTTTGTGCTCGGAGAAAGGCAGACAGAAGAGAAATAGTTGAAATGGTTTTGGTTTATATTTTCYGCTTCCTTCRCCGTTCAAATGTCTTTGAAATGTCAGGATTTATATAGGTAGAGATGCTGTTTTGCTTTTCTGTTCTTTCTCTCTTCCATTTCTCTTTTTCCAATCCCATATTTCAGGATTTCCATAGCGGATCCAGGTTTAGCAGCATGAGAAATCAAAACATCACTGTCTCGAGTGGGCTTCCCTACAGACTCCTCCTGCGGGGATCTAGTTAAAAGGCCCTGGCACTGCACAGCAAATAGTGCCTGCTGAGCACAAGCTGCTCGATGCTTTGAAGGGAGCCAAGTTGTTCTCTGCTATCTGTACTATTCTACTTTTCTGTGTGACTTCTGGTTACAAAGGCAAGGTACAGGTGGTAGATCTTCACTAGTGTATATGGGAGAAGATACTTGAAAATATTTCTCAAATCAGCACTTCAACACTGAGGGTGTTGCTATGATGGGGATTGCAGGGAAGTGAAAACAGTTTRAAAAATATAAAATCCTCACTTATGCTCGTATAAAAGTTCATTAGTGAYAGAGCCTGGATAGCTACTCTTCATCTCTAACCAAAATGTCTAAGCTTGCCTCTTCCCTTTGGCATCTTTGGAAACTCAGTTGAGTTTGAACGTAGACCTGCTTCTTTGTTGTGCGTCTGTGTCAAAAGAGAAGTAGGACTTGAACGAGAGGAGTTGTGGTCCCCAACTCTTAGGGATGTTACTTGCTCAGATCTGTATGTTAAGGGCACAATATAACCCTGTGATTTGATAAGGAGCCATCTCTGAAGATAGTTTGTTTACTAGCTCCCRAATTATTCACAAATAGCGGCAGAGGAGGAAATAAGTCTTGCCATCCCAGCACTGCATCTCACTTTATTCTTTTTTTTCTTTTTTCTTCTTTGTGAGGCCATACAATAGGCTGTATGTGTGCCAACATCTAGAATGAGCAGCAGAAGGGCATCTCTGYAGGCAAAGAATAACAGAATGGAGTAGATGGGTCATTTTGATTGTTTAGTCTTGCTGTAGCTGATTGAACAGGGACAAAGATCCCTGTGTTGTTGTGACTTGGGAATCAAAGGCATTGAGTTGTCTATGTGAAATACTGTTTAAGGGGAAGAGTGGGGAAAAATAAACTCAACATCCTGGTAACCACTGGAACAAAACGCAAATAAAATGGAAAAGAGTTTTGTGTCTCTTGGTGTGTTTGTGARCTGGGATTTACAGTGCACATACATTATTCTTGATGAAAACATTTTGACTGCTTTTTGTCAAAGCCCTTCTGTGCTATAAGTGCTTCTCTTCATTGTAAT
Source organism: Oceanodroma leucorhoa (assembly GCA_030449065.1). NCBI lineage: Eukaryota > Metazoa > Chordata > Aves > Procellariiformes > Oceanodroma > Oceanodroma leucorhoa. The sequence goes on from JASVER010000189.1 coordinate 246,004, forward strand.
GGGTTTTCCTGATAGATATCCCTGCCTGAACCATCTTAACCAAAACGATTCCAAGCTTTATTTCTTTAGAATTTAAGAATGTGTKTTTTACGATAATGCTTTTACTGTGTATGTTGAGCAGCACCCAGAGGGTTGAAGCATTTATTATTGTTAATAATACATGTTTAATAGATCTGCTTTCTTCTGGAGATTGCAAAGAACTTGATTAATTCTGCAAGTGGGGATTATTTCACCTGATAATGAAATGCCCACCTCATGGGCAAGAAGGGGAATAGGATGGGACACAGTAGTTCAGCAGAGAAATACAGAATAGTCTATGCAGCTGTARTACAAGAGGAGAATCAGACTGAGGGAATGGAGCCCCAGCCTCCTTCCCTTGTGATCCCAAAAACATTGGATCTTTGTTCAGACTGGCAAGGAAAAGCCTAAGAGCTCTGCAGTGTCCTCTTGCTCAAGGCTGAAAGGAAAGTTGAGTTGGGGGTAAGGAGGGCCAGTGAGCTGAAGTAAACCACAGCCTCCTGGACAACTTGCCCTGGCATACCCACATCGGTACACGCTGACTGTCCGGATACGTGCCACAGGAACACGGGCATCGCTGGAGCTTTGGCAGCCAGATGGTTCGATCCAAGTCGGCTAGAAGTAAGAAGTCCCTCTGTAGGCTGTTGCACTTTGGTAAATCCCGATCTAACATAGCCAAACCAATTAACTGAATAAGAGATTATAATTTATATCTACAAAGATATTTACATACTTAGCTCTCACTGATATTTTTTTTTTGTTTTTCCTTTGAGGATCTGGGTCGTAATCTTTTGTTCAGGTAATTGTTATGGGCACTTGGGTTTTGTCATCTTACTAAAACTCTCAAGTGGAATTCTGCTAATAGGCAGATAAAACGGTCAGGTTTTTCTTCAGGGTATATTCGGTCTCCTGGAGTTCAGAGCCCTAAAAATGGTAGACATTTAGGAGGGTATCTAGTTCCAACAATTTAATTTGTTATATCTTTGGACAATTTTGAACTGCTGAAAATTATAGTTGCTGGGGGGGACAGTGGAGAACTTGGTGGTGGGAGGAGGGGGGAAATTTTGTCAAGAAATGTGGACAAGAAGTTGCCTAACTCGTGTATGCAAGAAAAGAGGGGGAAGGAAAGCCCATGAATTTCCCATTGGGAAGGGAGGGGCATAATCTCAGTAGTGTCCAAACTGATGGACACATTCTTTCTGCATGAGGTCTTCCTTCATTAAATAGCTTCCAAGTGAGTGAATCAGGAAGGCTACAGGTAAAAATTTCAAACGTAAAGAACAATTTTCATGTCGCTGGAACTTGGATATCCAAATAGCCTTTGTTATTTTTTGTTTACCTCTCTTCATTTCAGGCAGGCAACAGACACAAAATTTAAGTGTGGWGCAGGTGGAGACTGAAGTCACGGGGAGACGAGGAAGGGTTACTTGCACATGTTCGGTTGTTTCATGCAAGTTAGGAGAAACTCTGTTTTTTATGCTGTCCATCAAAAATGTATTAGGTGGAGCATCTGCTTGGGCCCACAGGAGAGAATATGTCAATCAGTGCAGAGGATCTGCTGTGAAGGCATTATTAATTTCAGCTGTGTTTAATTTTTCACTCTGCTATTTGAAAGGTGTAYTGCTTGACATCCCCAGCCCAAGGGTAGGACACAGAGTTCATGTKTAGCCTCAGAACATCGATGTTTGATAGGGCGCTGACTTTGCCTTTATGCTTATCTGTGAATACGTCTTGTATAAGATAGCGATAGAGAATTACAGTATTTGAGCCTCCTGGCAAAGTGTTTTTGTAAGACAGACTGGAAAATTTAGCTGACTTGTATTTCTGGGAATTACAGACATTTTAGCAAAAGCAACAGGAACTACTAGTAGAAAATGGTCCCCAGAAATCCTCTGCCATAATAGCAAAGAACTSGCTGAACCTGTAATACGCAAGCTTCCAGGTGTGCGTTCTAAAACATAGTTAGCAATGATATGGACTCTGAGTACACAGGTGAGATGCGGTTGTCATAGCCAATGGAGAGTTTAAGACTATCTGGTAAATGTCAAAGAAGTGGAATATTGCCAGGCTCCGGGTTTGTAAACTGTACGTTGCTTGTGTGGAGCTACAATGTACACGGAAAGAAWGGAAAGTGGGCTGCGGGCTCAATAATGAACTGGATAGTATCCGAGGTGTAAGGAAAAGTGATAGTGACTGTGTTTCTTCAGCTTTGTTGGGAGATGTCTGTAATCCCAACAGCCCTGGGAATAATTGCTGTATGGTCCCTAAGAGAAGGGCTTTGAATTGTGCAAATCCACGCTGACCCTTATCATTGCTAATGCAGAGACTTTGAACCCTTAATTTTTGTTTTAAAGATATTTCCAGGCATGTAGGTTTCAAGCTTTTACTGTTGCAGCTGAGTTTTGTTCCCCTTGTGGGGTTTGTACCAGTCTAACCTTTTGTGTACCGTGAATTTTTCCTGAAAGTGGTTATAAATTTGGCTTGGGAAACTTTGCTTTGGCTGTTAGAGATGCTGTGGTAAACCATGCGGACTGATCACCTATGTCAATTCCCACCTTATTAGCAGAGTTTATCTTGGAATAAAGAAATTTTAAGGRTAAGAAAYGCTTACCTAGTTTGTCAAATGCCATTGCTGTTTATTAGTGTAATGTTTTTTTCTCCTGCATGTTGTATGAGCTAATTGAAAAATAAACTTTGCTTAATTTAAGGTTAACAGATCTGAATTTCTTTAAGTTGAATTTAACTAGAAACTAATTTGGGCTTGCTAAATTGTACCTGACAATTGCATCTGTTTAGCTCATTATGTCTATTAATTTGTTTTGCATTATATTTCCTTTCATAGACTGAACTTGACTGGCTTGACATGAATTTCCTTTTTAGAACTGTTTCTAGTATTTTATTTTCTAATTAGCACTTCATTTTTCATCTAGCTTAACCCTGTGGCCTGATGATATTCTTAAGAGGAGTAACAGGATGGATTTTTCAGCTATTTAAGTTTGGAAAAGTCCAAAGTTTAAAGCACCAGCAACTGTACCTGTTGTTTAATTATTAGTTTTAACTGACTTCAAGAGCCTCCCCCCCCACCTCCACCTTTAGGACTCTCATCTTAGAAACTTATGCACGTGAGCAGATTTATTCATGCGGAGTCTCACAGCTGGCCATGAAACCCTGCCGGTGAATGGCAGAACCAAGAAAGCTGGTCCTGGCTCCCAGCTGAGTGCACTTTATTACAGGCTCCAACAATTCAATATTCAGAACAAAGCAATATTTTAAAACATTCTGGAAAGCAGTAGAGATGATGTACTAAAAATAACAAAGGCTTTCCCATTTAGCTGCTCCAGCTGAGGACTATTGTTTGTTCTCCGAGATAATTAGCAGCTGTCCTCAGAGCTTTCTGAATGGCTTTGTACACGTAACTGACAGTTTAAAAACACAGAGGAAATACAGCAAGGCTACTTAGAACATAACACAAAATACTGGATTAATGAGTCATCTCCCAGGCTGATGGAAGAGTAGGAAAAGTCTTGAATAAAAAGAAAAGTCACTCATTCATCGTCTGTCTTTTGAGCTTGTTTACCACCAGACCACCGTTCTCCCCTGTAAGCTTTCTTGTCATTATGATTCAAATGCTGAATCTTTCTGGTTGGAGYCAAACACTTCAAAGTTGAGACCTGCTTTTTTGGGAGCAGGAGAGAAATTGGCCCCCTTCAGAAGACTAACATGAGCGTTCTAAAACCCATACGTATAGTGAAGTATTACATACCACGATTAAAATTTATAAGACATAGAAGTATAACTTAAAGAAATAGTATTTTGTTTATTTTTAGTTCAGAATTCTGTAACTTCAGTGCTTTATTAAAAATAACAATTTGCCATCTATAACTGATATGCAGTTAATCTGAGTATGATCGGTATATGTGGTGATGAAGTCGTCATCACTGGAGGCGTTCAAAAAGCGTGTGGATGTGACGCTTCGGGACATGGTTTAGTGGGCATGGGTGCTGGGTTGACGGTTGGACTCGATGTTTAAAAGACTGAAAGGTCTTTTCAACCTCAATGATTCTCTGATTCTATGTGAGGCCAGATCCACAAATATTTACACCTCTAAGTGGTCATGGCCTTAAGCTCCGTGAGAGCCCAGCTACGTTCATTTGGTGCATCGCTGTTCTGGTACGGATTGTTTCTGATTTATCAATATGCCATGTGAATCTCTCTTTAATTTATTTTTTTTTTTAAATCATTCAGCAAAGTTGGAATATTGTTTCATTATTGATTGATTGCACTCAGTCCTTGGACATACCTCTCCAGTCACTTTGACCTATCTAATGGTGAGGCAATCAATGACTGATAAGCAAAAGGGAAAATTCCGTTGCTCTGAACAACCAGYTTCCTGGCTCTTAGAAGTTCAGTAACCTCCCAGCCGTGGGATTTGGACATCCTACTGTATATAAGTCATTGGTTGACGATGTTGGGATTTATGTTTTGTTTCATCCGTAGTTGTTTAAATACTTGCCGTGATTTTTCCCTCTTGGACAGCACAGGCTGAGAGCCATAGACTGGCAAATATTGAGCCATTTGTTTCAGCAGCCTTTTATTTGTGCTGRTTTCTGGGGACCTGCAGTGTGGTCTAGAGCAGACAGTTGAGAAAAGTGTGTGTTAGAGTGCACTATCCATATCCTCGCACATGCGTGTCTCAGAACTATATTTTATGGTCCCCGTGTCAGGGAATATAGTGGGTGTTTTCTGCCACATTTCCACAATGAGATTAGCGTTTAAAGATTGGGCTATAGGCAGGAATATGGCTTGTTAGATCAAAATTACTATGAACTGTGTGAAAGGTTTTGATCATCAAGAGAATGCACAAATTAAGTACCTGTGGCTTTGATTTCTCCCATACACTCACTACTTTCTTAAAACAAAAAAAAAGCTAAGGCCATCATTTTGAAGGTACCTGCATGCACATCCTTCAGCGTGGAATGTGCACAATAAATCGGATTATCTCCTATTACAGATTTTGTCCATCACACTGCTTGTAAAGGTTTTGTTTGTCTACTAGATACGCTTTTATGACAGTCTCTCAGTATTTAATATGATTTCAGTCTCTGTTATTGGCATCTGCATATGAAATGCAGACAAATGTCTCTGTGGCAGAGTATAATGTGACCTCAGGATGTGCCGTATGATTACAAATGATATGAAATTTGTCTTCTGAATAAACTTTTATGACCATATGTAAGGATGATTTAAAAGCAGTAGTGTTATACATGGGGTTATTTAGAGCTAGAGAATTCAGTCTCTGGAAAATTTCTGTTAGGAAAAGCCAAAATTTCCTACAAGGGTACATGTTAAATATTTTTTTTTTCTCTTTAATTCGTAACAACCAAAATAATTATTTCTAGCACTGCAAGGCAATAGTAATTCTAATCTCACTTTGATTGTATTTGTATTTAATATTTTAATATTGCAAATGTCAAAGGCTCATGGCTTTCCATGCAGACTTACTTAGACTATGTTGAGATTTTTCACTTTGCTCAAGAAGTGTTACAGGGTGCAGGCATTACAGAGTTCTTAAAATGATTAGTAACCAAACGGTTAAATTATATAAAAATAAATTCTGATGCTCCTTAACATGTCTTTGAAAYTGTCTTAATTATTGTCATTTTTAAGCATGATATGAAAGAAAACAACCTTGTTATGCTTTGCTGGCTGACTTAGCATTTGCATCCTCCCCTAATGCAAAGTGCAAGACCTGTGGAGGAGGATGTGCTATAATGCAGCTGCACCTGGGATTACTCGGTGTGCTCTTGTTGTTCTGTCTCCTGCACAAGATTAAAGATTCTCARTAACAGGTATATTTTTATGCAAATGAGTTCTCAGTAGTCTCGGAGGAAACAAATCTTTGAATGTCTCTGCTTTGTGACAGAACTTTGACATTCTTTTAAATATAGAAAACATCATTATTTCTTATGTTTTTACAAATTAATCTTTAAAATTCCAGTGTCTATTCTGTTCAGAAATCGTGGATTTGTTCAGCATCATTCACGCCCAATACAGTCGGTACAAGCTTCATACCATTTGCTCAGCTGAATTACTCCCCTGTTATTTAGGTTTGTYCTCTTTGGGCCTATTCACTATATTAGACATGATCAAAATTGGAACTTCTATCCCAAAGAAAAGTCTTCTAATTGAAAGCAAAAACCTCAGTTTATTCAAGCTTTCATCAGCTTAGGTACTCCAAAGCACTTTTACTGAGAAATGTGGAAGGATTGTGTTTTGATAATACTGACTGAAAATTAAACATGGTTGTGTGTTGTTTTTTTTTTTTTCCCTAGTATAAAGTGCCACAGAAAATTTTACAAAATTGATCAATGCAGAGCTTTTTAATTTGCCCAAAGCACATTTTCACACATAGATCACTTTCATTTGCGATGTTATACCATCCTTTAAATAATACAATAATGCCAAGGAAATAACTCAGCAATCCTGTCCTTAAACCCCAGCTCTAATTGCTAAAGAATGCAGTCTTTGTAAGAAACTGGTGATGAATGTAGAGCTTTATGGTTGCTCCGTATTCCTTGTGACATCCATAAATGTCGCATTCCTTTCCATTCACCATTTTTAGTTCCTTTCTGTAGTTACTCTTGCAAAAACTGAAATGTGCTGAGACTTAAATGCAACCCCAGTGTGTAAGAGGGCTCTGTAACGCCGTTTATTCATCTCACCTTTTCAATTAGCAGATGCACTACTGTTAAAAACATCAGTGAGCCCCACTGATGCCTGTTGAGTCCCTAGTGATTTAACCTGAATTCTGAGAAATGACTTTTTGTCAGCRGGCCTACCAGCTTAGCTAAAGCAGCCTCCAACCTGAGGACCTGGAGGTCAACCTCCTGAATCTTTTGGGATCTGGCCAGCTGTGGCACTTGCATCTAACAGCTACTCACTCTTACTGAATTATTGGGAGACTTCGTTAACACTGAAATGGCTGTTCCCATATATACCCTTACATAACCTCTGCCTTTAKAGGGGACTTGAAACAGAAAATTTCCCTGTGGCAGGGTGATCCCATTCAAACATTCTACAAGTCTCTTGCAGTTGTTTTTAACTCCGAATAACGAGCGAGGCTGGATTTGCTAACACTGCACCGGAGCAGTGGCCCAACTTGTCTAGGTTTTGTCCCTTTTATTGACCAGTATCAGCCCCTTGCAAGAAAACTGGGGTTTTATGTGCACAGTCTGCAGGCCAYGGTACAGTTCAAAGAGCAGTGACCRAAGGARCTGAGCAGAGAGGTTCTTGCCCRCGCTCAGTACACGGAGACGGGAAGAAAAAGGTCTCTCACACTGGCCTTACAATCTAAGTGAAAGCTAAGTGTACATAGGAGATGGGCCTTTGGATTAACTCATAAATTCCAAAGTGAATATCCCCTATTTTTTGTTTGTTACTGTAATGCCTGCTGATTCTGACCAAGATCACAGAGATCGAGGCTGTACAAACATACGCTGAATGACAGCTCCTGTTGTGCTGCACTTATCTAACGAGATATAAAGCATAGAAGGAGAAAAGCATCTCRGAGTTGCTCACACAGCTGGTCAGCAGCAAAGCCCGAAGGATGACGCTCACGGTGGTGTATCACTTGCCAGCCTAGATTACTCAATATTTTTTTCCCCTGCCCTCTCAGAGCTCCAAAATACAGAAGTGTAGAAATAATAGAGAATGGAGGCCCAGGAGGTATTAAACAGCAGTGGCGAAACACAGTAACAGGCAGAAACAAACAAAGCATCTACTTGGCAGTACGTGGAAAATACTAAGGCTCTTTTCTTTAAAACATAGATCAAAAGGCAAAAAAATTCAACTCAATCCTTTAATATAAAAAGCTTCCTTCTCTTAGTACTTGCCGAATATGGGGACTTGGGAACACTTCTGAGCTCTGTAATCTGGGTATCCTTTCACGATCATGTCATGACTTTGGGCTGGGATAAGACCGAAGTCCACCCTGTCTCCTATTCACCTTTGACCCCATGGGGGATAAACCTGTGTTCGCAGTAGGGGTGAAGCCACGTTCAACACGGGGTTAAGTCTATGGAGCTCGCTGTGGTGCCCATCAGACGTGATTTAAACACTGACCCGGTGGTTTCTACTGAACCAATGCACGAGTCTGCATGGCTTATAATAACTACATCTGGTGTGTCTAAAAAATGTCTACTCTTATTTTAATTATTTTTTATTATTTCTGTCTCAGAAATTTTGGGCACGGAGTGCTATAAGTAGATGTACTATGTACAATATTCTAATATGTTCCTGTGGAGTAATACGGTATTCTAATGAATTCCATGCTTTCTGTATGTGTGTATTGAGATAGTGCTATGCTTTCCTTGTTGCTCTCTGCAGTGGCTGCAGTTTAGTGGCTAGTGAAGGGCTTCTCGGGCGATATGCAATTCAAATCGGTACGGTTGGTGTCAAACTATATTAAATATCAGCGTGATTTTACTACACTAAAACTCACTGCCCTTTGTCTTGTTGCTTAAATAAAACAAATAATCTTTACTTGCATAAGACCTCTGTGGTTTGGAAACTGAGAAGTCGTGATGTTTGGAMTTCAAAAGCAAGATCAAACTAGTTGTTCAAGTACAGAAAAACTGCATCTTTTTCTTTTTTTCCTAGAGAGACATGAATGACTGAAGAGGGTATATTTCATTTGAAGAGGAGGCTGGGGAAAAGCCTTTCTCACCAGAGTCTGAATTTCTAGCAAACATGTCATTCCTCTGCTTATTTATCATCTACCCTTCATAAATGTCAAGTGTAATAACAAAAGGTTTTAATAAACCTGTCAGAATTGTTTCATGTCAGATTTGAGTGAAAAGGTTATGTTTAATAATAATAAAAACAAGACCTAAACCGATAYTAAATTCAGCTTCAGGAGGAGCCCTGGTCTATCCTTGTCTCCTGAGAACTTAGTGCTTCACTGCTGCATTGGTTAGAAAAACAAACTCTTTTGTAACATGCATTAAAACCCCCATCAGAATCACATACATGCACACAGTACCTAGTAGAAAAAGAAGTATTTTAAGCTAGCCATTTCAGTACTGATGACTCAATTTGAGGAGCTGATGACAGGCTCCCTTTCTGAGATATGTCAGATAATGAGAAATATCCTGGCACCTTCGTGCTCTCTGAAATTGTTATTTTTTTGAAGCCAACAAGGATGAGAATAGTTTTTTGGATCCAGTTCAGGAAAGTCAAGTACTTGCCTCACTGCTTGACTTYAACTGGATACGTGCAATTTGTTGCTATTTATTAAAAGCATAGAGTACATCTTATCACTGAGTGAGCTGCTGTCCTCCCACGCTTCCTCCAATGCATTTAATTCTCTCCTTTCCATCCGCCTGCATAATCATTCCATTACAATTGCTTGGGAAAGAAGTAATTGGTTTCAAATGTTCCTGGTTGACCAATTTATATTTGAATACTCAGTTGGGGACCCGGTGTTCTCAACGGAGTGCTTGAAGYTGCCTATATTACTGATGGTTCCCTGAGCGCTCATCTTAAAGATTTCCTTCTCACCACGCTACTATTTTTGCTTGACCTTGCATAGGCATATTCATAAGAGGATGTTGTTGTTAAGATGTTCTGAACTGAATGACTGTAATAATGCACACAGACTGCCCAGCTCAGATCAGCCATTAGCTGGTATAATTACTGCTCTTGTCCATTTTACTGCTATTTAATGATTTGTATTATGTTCGTTCCCAGAAGCACAAAATGACTGGGCCCCAACGCACTGCGTGCTGAATGTGCGTCTCCACAAAGTCTGTGGAGGCAAGACACTTCTATTAACTAAACAGACAAAAGAAACAATAGGTCAAAGGGATGAATGTGGGTAGCGATGTATCTGAGACTTCACGGTTTGTCAGTGGCAGAGCTGGGAATAGTCAGCTGATGATTTAGGATGGTGAGTTTCTTCCATTAGCAGTAGAATTCCTTTACCCTGCCGAGCGGTAGCCGACCGTCAGCTGGCTCAGGAGCGTGTGTGTGATGTACACACACCTGCGCAGCATGTAGAAATGTGGTAGGAAGAGCCTTTCAGAAATGTGGGATTTCTAAGCCTCTTTCACTGTTGAGAAATAAGTTGCTGCCCGTGCCGTCTTTGCTACTCCTGTGCTGTTCTCTCAGATTTCCATTCATGTTCTCATGCTCCACTCCTCAGAAAAAGAAAAGTGTGTGTATTTGGGGCAGCTGACCTATTCCGTGTGGCAGTGTCTCCCTTGCAGTGGCACGTATTAAAGCATACCAAAATGTGAAGTGAAACCCTGAAGTTATCAACCTGCTGATGGTGACTGCTTTCACGTCAGTAGTTTTGGTTGTCCATGTAACGTACACGTGTTAGATTCCTGTGCTTGTTAGAGAATGGCGTAAAGGTGGAGGTTCATTCCATTGAAAAGGGAAGGAAATGTTTATCAAAAAATAAATCTACTGATCCTATTAATAAGTTATTCTCTAATTACTAAGTAGTTCCAAAGAGCTTTTTTTTTTCCCCTAGGGCCCTCGTGAAAAATGAAGCCCAATAGTCTAACTAGCAGAGACTGATGTATTGTTATCTATTTCTTCCTCTCCTTTCTTTACAGCTGTTTAACACTGGCTCTTCATGTTTGATCAAAGATTCATGTACAACTTGGGTTATTCTACTTAGCAGTCTAGTGATCAGCAACTGCCTTCTGGGACAACCAAATTCAAACATGTCATGCATAGTAGTAGCGTGTTGATAACTTGCCAATGACGGGTTTCATGAAATATTTAAAGAGCAAAATGTTTTAGGTCAGGTATATGCTGACAGTAACTAGCTACTGTGCTCTAAATTGGAAGAATGATTATGGTACCAATCAAAGGCAATGAACATCTTCATGTAAACTGTGAATTCTTTTCTGCCCCAAGTCTTTGTATCTCTACGTTAGATGTCTCTGCATCTAATTTTGGTGTTTTGATCCTTGAGTGCAACCCTCAATGCAATGCCAGCATAAGCTCATCGGATTAGATGTCACTGGAGCTGAAGTTCAGTTGCTCATTCAGGAACTGTACTAGGTTTTTCCTTCCACTGATGTATCTTGGATATTAAAAGCAGGGATTCATGGTGCAAGCTGTGTAACAGCTTTAATTAGTACAAATGCTCCTCATTTGTGAATTCTGATGATGGAGGTCATAGCAGTGTAAAATGTCCCATGCAGATCTTCTGTAGTCTTACCTTCACCTTAAACCGTGAAATTAAATGGGACTTCGTTGCATAGTAGTTACTTTGCCCTCTGGTTAGGAGACAAGGTTGCATGTGAGCCTATCTGTGAATGAGAAACAAAGATCAATTTTGTTATATCTAAAATATATTGCCTAGGTTAAACTGTGAGGTGTAAAGCTTGAGTAGAACGCCGAAGTCTGGCTCTGGAACAGATGCAGCACAACAACAAAATAAGAGGCTTTAATAATGACATGAGTTTGAAATGAAAGGATTAGTTTGTTTTGCAATGAAAGCTAAGGGAAAGAAGTAACATGAAGCAAAACAAAATAATTTTGGGGGTAGGAAAAAAAAAACCCTAAAGCTGTTTGGAGAAGTGGGGTTCTGAAGTTCAACGAGAGCTGTAAAGATTAAGGTGGTAGCTTGAATATTGTGAAATATAATGAGGGATAGAGAACCGATTCTGGACTGTTCACTTATAGTGCCTTCATTTTCTTGATGGTGCTGGATGAAGGATAGACATGAAACAGGAGAAGTATGAAAATAAAAATAATAAGGGAAATAAGGGGAAATTAATGAAGAATGTTTCAGAAATTCTTTTGCTCCCTTTGTTTATTGCTGAATATTTAGGGGTTCCTATGATGACTCAAGGATTTAGGTTCTTGACACAAACTGTAAATGTTTTACTTCCTTAAGGAACATTGTTAAAGGAGTTTTACTCCGGGCTTTGTCCCTTCTGCTCAAGGTATGGTTGCTACTGTTGGCATTACTTAGGGAGATTTTTCTTTGTTTACAAATATTATGCTGGCACTGTTACCGCTATCATTTAATACACGATGAGGGACTCCTTGGATTTTTAACCTGGTCAAGATCTATTATGCAGCTGTCACTCATCACGATTCTAGTGCCTGTTTGCAAGGCAGAGTCGCAGCGGAAGCGTGCAGCCAGCCATTGTTTGTAGTCTCTCCGATTTTTAACTTTCTTTGTGCGCAAAGAGAAATACTTGCAGAGTTTCTCAGTGATTTATACTCAGACATTTTTCATCTGGGAACTCTTGAGAATTGTTTTAGCACTATCACACCTCTCTGATTCATTTTTCTCTGGGAAGTCATTTCTAGGAGGCCAAATTGCTGGGCAGAGACACATTAGGAGAAGGGGGGTGTTAGTGATGAAAGAAACAGTAATATTTGTTTCCTGATATAGATAGTGCTGTGACTGTTACTCTTAGCGATAGACCAATTTCAAATTCTGGTATCTTCTAATTCTCTAGGGCATGAGGATCCAGTTCTGTAAAACATAACAAATATGTGGTATCTTTATTGTGTATTATTTAAGCTTTCTCATGTGCTCTAGGACTTCAGTGAACTGAGGTTTTAAGTCTTCCAGTTGGGTTTTACGTCTGCTAGGTGCTACATTAGAACACGACAGGCAAGCTGTGTTGATGTGCCAGAAGACTACTTGGTGGTTCAGACACAAGACAGGAATTTTATTGCTGAAATTTGTTTTCTGGGATGTAGGTCCAGAAAAGGATTTCCTAAAGCGAGAAGGTGCCATAGCTATTCCATTTGTAGTCTGACTGAAAATTMTGAAATAGGCAGGGCCCTACTGTGTATTGAACTCATCTTGATGGAGAAAGTACTCAAAGAAGAAACAGACTTATATAATGTAATTACTTCTGTTTGATCCCAGAGTTATGAAGCTCACTGGCTTCATCCTTGTTTAATTTAGTTGTGGCAAAAAGAGATTGCATAGACCTGATTCCCATTTTTATCAAGGCTATTATTCTGATAGAGAATCTTACTGACTTTTTGTAATGCTGAAATGGAATAAAAGAGTCTCAGTAGAAATGAATGTTAAAGCTTTGGCAACGTATGTTTCTGCTATACATTGCAGTGAAGGTATACATATTTTTTGAGAGTTGCTTTTATTAGCAATAAAGCCTATACACAAGTAGTAGTTACGTGGAAAACTGGAAGCACGGATTTTAGACACAACCGTCTACCACTTAATGCACRTTGTGAACACTTGGGGTGCAACAATCTCGTGTTGGCTTTTTTGAGTCACAATTAATCCTGCGTCATTGTAAGTATTGGCAGACTTGTACACAGTAAAAGCTAATGATTCCAAAATATTACAGTTGAGGTTATAAATAGGAATTTTTTTTTTGCTGTGGCTTAAATTCTAGTCCATGCCCTAGTCATTATTGACTTGGAGAGTGACACCGTTGTTAGTTACCTAATTGGCACAGCTTGAATATTTTCTCTTGGTGTCAGTTCTTTGGAAAATGTGGGTGCTCAATCAGGTGCTTAAATAGAAAATCCATTGCGTATCCAGAAAAATCTGGTTTTATCATTAACAGAAATAGTATAGTTAAAACATGCTTTTTAAATTCCAATAAATCTTTAGTCTCTTACCTTCTTTTGACCTCCTAGGAAAACAGATCAAGGGATTCTATAGCAATGTTATTGTAGCTGATAACTTAAGAGAATGTCTTTATTTTCTGTGGAGCCTACTACTGAACTACAGGGCCATCTGTTCTGAATATTGTCACATCAGTAGACACTTTCTTTTGGTGCTGATTTAGCTTTGACTGGARAGGAAAGCAATTAAGTCAGGCGTGGAGAATTTGTAAGTGCGCACATATGTATTAATGGAGATGGCAGTTTAGAYGACCCACTTCTCATGATAGTATTGAAATAGTAACATGTTTCAAGTAAATATCAAATGCCATCCAAAGAGTTTCCACAGTAAATTAAAAAAAAATCTAATCGCAGTCAATCAAAGGAATATTCAGTTAATTTCCACAAAGGTATTGTACGCTCACTTCATACCAGCATTTGATGATATTCAAGCACAGATTTTCTACAGCTGGCCAACAATTGTTTTTTCTTCTTTAAAGCATTTTTTTGTGAAAACACCATTGTTGAACATTGGCTGATTGCGCTGTTACTTTAAGACAATGTTCAATATTTATTCGTTTTCTATATCTTTATGAAGATAGATATACAAGTCAGTGGGAAGAGAAGTCTCCAAGAATCCTGCTTAGGGAAGAGTTACAGCCTGACCTCATTTCTTTGGAGGAAAGCAACAGCACAGGACTCAATTTGCAGTTGAGCATCTCTTGTTTTCTAATGTTTGAGAATACTGTCATGTACAGATAAATGGACAAATTCTAATTGATCTCTTAGAGATTTGCCTGGAAACTTCCTGTATAACCTTGGTTAGACTTTTATTCTTAAGCTTGCATATTCATCATCCTTGTGAAATGTATAGCTCGTGCACACTATATGGATTTAAATATGCTCTGTTAGGGATAAAGACAGCGCCTGCAAGCATAATGTGTTAGAGATGGCAAGAAGATGGATCTGCCATCTGTGGAGTTTTTGCTCCCCCCTGGCCACCCAAATCTTTCCTGGCCATTATTCCATTTTTACAGGATGATAACAAACAAGGTATTTGGCCAGCAATTGTGTTATTCCATAGTGCTGGTGTCTAACAATGATAGATCTGCTTTTTCTCCCCCTGTCTTATTTAAAGATCTTAAGCATCCCAAATTATTAACCCAACTAGCATCTATTGCCAAAGCTTCACAGAAAATTGACTGAAATGGAGTGGCCGTGTTAATATTTATTTCAGAAGGAAACAAAAAATTATGGTGATTCCAGTATAGTTTTTAACACAATTTGTCCAAAACCCTGGTGCTCTTTTATACTTGTTGCTCTTCTCCATTGTCTTGACTATTCTGGTCCATGTAAAAGGGTGCGCTTCCTTAGAACCTAAAAGAAAATAAGATCCAAGTCTGATGTCAGAGTCCAGTAGTCAATAAGCTGTTCCCAAAGCTCTTTCACAACAATGAATAATGTATGCATTTGTAAAGGCAAGGAGGTTGTATTTGTGGAATTAAAGCAGCAGGCTACGACTACTGCAATTATAGCTAAAGTCAAGGTCTTGCTTCTTCCAGGTTTTACAGTACTGTTCAGTACTTGAGGGTCATGCAAATCATCACTGGGTCTTGGCTTGCATTTACATTAAGCTAGTAGAAAACAGTAATAAGAATGGGATTTGATTCAGTTTTGGGGCTTTTTTTTTTTTTTGTTGTCATCTGGTTTTTAATAGAAAAGCTGATGGAGCTTTAGAACAAGAAGCTGTGTTATACTGAAACCCATTTGGCAGTACTTCAGTTTTCTCTTATGTACTTCCAGATTCTTAAAAAAGGCCAAGCGTATCCTGGTACAGCACGGGTCCTGTAATTGTCTCATATGATGATGACTCCATGCCTGTAAAGTTGATGATTACATTCCCTCTGAATTACTTCGGTTCTTAATGTTGCTTATGTTTATAAGCACCAAGCAATTATTGAGTAGCTTTGTCTCGCCTGAAAGAGCAGAAAGGTAGGTCTTAATGAAATAGAAAGAAAGATAATTCATGAACTCCAGCAGACTGCAGGATCTTTCCTTGAGAAGTGACAGCTAGAAGGTAGGACTGCTTTGAGGGGTGTCCCTGAAGACACAACAAGGGATAAAGAGATGCTGTTAACTGGGGAAAGTAACAAGTTAGTGTTGTTTTTTTTCACTTTGAGTCGCACAGGTGTGGAGCAAGGCGCATAGGCTTGCTGAAGTCTTGCTATGTGTTACTATACTCCTTTAAAAATAGTGGATTTTCTTAATGGTTGCTACTAATGATAAATATTTATTTCCACTTTAAAAAGGAATGCCATTGCCGCTGTCTTCAGAATGTCCTTGAGTACATTTTTAGTGTGACTTTAATCAAATGTCATTTTAACTCTAGTCCTATTCTGCAAATCTCTAGTGAAATTCTATTAATTTTCAATTAAACTTCAAGTAAACCAATTAGCATTTTCATTTCTATAGAGCAACAAAGGCAGAATCTGTAATGAGTCTATCCAGTTGTTCACAGAGGAATAAATGGTCTGGATAGATTTCTCCAGTGTATCTTTCTGTGAAACTTTGTCAAGTATATTACCTTTATCATTTTCTCCTCAGCTTTAGGCTCCAAATTGGATTTCTTGTGGTGTACAAAACTGTATTCAACCACTTCTTTCCCTAAGCTGTATTCCAGTATTCCTTCTGTCTTCGTTGCAAATCTTTAATATTGCACTGGTGTGTGTTTACCAAAGTCAAAACAGCGTCCAGCTGAGGCAGGCACTGTAAAACCCTTCTTGTCCTGAAAAACTTCAGGATCTCAGTTTGACAGAGGGCAGGAGAAAGAATTTTACCTTTTCATTCTAAATACGTGAATAGAAGTGTCTGAATTATCTCACAGCTGGAAACAAACTCAGACCCAGATCGTTTCTGTCTCCATCCCGTATTTCATCCTCTCTTCCACTTTCTCTTATTGCTATTTCCTTTTCATAGACAGATGTGATCCCTGCCCTGAAGAGCTTCATTATAAAGAATATATAGTCCCTGAGAGAGAATCCTGGAGTTCTTCCAGGGAGGGTATAGTACCCTAAACTTTCATCTTCRCGTCAAGCTTGCAGCTGTCTGTAGTGGTCTGCCTCTCCTTCAATGTTGTGCTAATCTAATTGCTGGGTGCTGCGGTCCCCTACCCTTGCTTGTGCCAGCTCCAGTGCTTCTCTGACCCTGTGTAGAGCTGTTGTAGGTCAGCAAGCTTATCAGAAAGCTAATTACTTTTTCTGCTTGGGTTATAGTTTTGTGCTAGCTTAGCTGGATGAAATGGGTCCTCTTAAGCTGCTGTGGAACTGCAGCTCAAATCAGCATTGTAGCCAAGCTGTAGTTATGCTCATCTCTTCCGATATCCTTTAAACTTGAAAGTGTGAGAGAGACTCGCTCTGGCTAAGTTTCATACTGAACATAAACACTTGAGTCAAGAAGCTGGTCTGCTGAGGTTCCCTCAGTAGTTGAGAGAGGACTGTGCTCTCCAAGGGACGCTTAGAGCACGTTAGGCAGTACCTACTGTGAAATCCTAATGATAAAGCTAGTCTCACTGAGTGGAGAGGATATCCAGGGAGCCCAGCTACCTAATTCAAATAATAAAGTTATTTCTGCTTATGGCAAAGAGATTTAGCTCAACCAAATATGAAYCAGACAGCCCTGGGCTTGCAGCAGAAGCATTAGCAGCTCTGACCACTAGCCAGGACCACAGAAAAGGAGCCCATCKCTCACACAGCTGGTACTAGTTAAGGCAGTGATATGCCAAAAMCACTAATTTCTGGCCCTGGCTTCAAGGATGCTTTAGTTTTAAAGGACACAAACCAAAGGTTTTGCTTTTAACCAAAACCAGCCTTAGTCTCTTGGTGATATCTTGTTTCCTCCTGCATTAGAGCTCTGCCTTCCCTCTGCGGCCACAGCACTGCCCCGAGGACCCTTCATGCACAGGACCCTGCTCTTTTTCAGGAGCCCCCTCACAGGGATGCCTTTTGGTGGGTTTTGGGTGTTGGTTTTTTGTTTGTCTGGGTGTTTTTGGTTGGTTGTTTGTGTTTGTTTGGGTTTTTTTTGTAACCCTGCTGACTGTGCAGGTATAACACTTTCCATGCTGTTGTCCTCTTTGCCAGACCACGGTGCCTGTAGGCCGCCCTGTCCTGGTTCCGGCTGGGACAGAGTTAACTCCCTTCCCTGTAGCTGGAGGGGGTGCTGTGTTTTGGGTTTGGCGGTGAAAGGAATGTTGATGGCCCATTGACGCTTTGGTTGTTGCCGGGTGCACCGACAGCCTCCCCCGCCCTTCAAGGTGCAGGGGGACCTGGGGGGGAGCATAGCCGGGGTGGTTGACCCAGCTGGCCAATGGGGTATTCTATACCGTGTGACATCATGCCCAGCTTAAAAACCGGGGGTGGTCCCGGTGTGGGGGCGCACGGTTCGCGGGGTTTTTGGTGCGGAACACGTGGGGTGAGCAGTTGCATTGTGTATCGCCTGTTTTGTATATTCTGTTATTGTTGTTATCATTGTTATTATCACTGTTCTACTTTGTTTTATTTCCATTATTAAACTGTTTTTATCTCAACCCGCGGGTTTTTCCTCCGTGTGCCCTCCCGATCCCCTCCCCCATCCTACCGGAGTGGGGGGGTGAGCGAGCGGMTGCGTGGGGTTTAGTTGCTGGCTGGGGCTAAACCACGACACGCCCTCACCCCAAAGCGCCAGCATTGGCTTGTAAACACCTTACTCTGCTGTTTTTGTATTATTTTCCTGGTTAGCTGTCAGAAAAGTGTGAGTACACAACATATGCTTTTGTAATAAAGCTGTTATCTCCAGCAGAAGCTGACACAGAACATGTTTGCCTCCATAATTCKGATGCTTTAAGGCAGTGTGCAGTGTTCAGAAGCAGCAGTGCCTCAAGACAAATCCCTAATTAAGGAACCCCTGACTTTTCCAAAGCATTCATGAGTTGGGAAAGGAAGAAGAAATAATGTTTGGTATGTTTTTACAAGATTTACAGAGAGCACCTCTGCTGTGTATCCGTTGCTTTGGCATGTCAGGCCACCTGCAGTGAGATTTTCTGCATCCACTGCTAGATGTAATGCCTGACAGCATGTGTATCTAATGAGTGAATGAGCCTTGTTCACCTGAAAAATGGATAAAGGGTTAAGTTACCTGACTTAAAAATTGGGAYGCCTTGCAGCTGGTTGTAGTGCCTGTGAAAGGAGCTCCCATGGCAGCTGTGTGGGAGGCAGGCTCCTTCCCTTGGTCAAGTCTAGTGGCTTGGGCTGCTCTGGCTTTGCTTGGCTGGCTGCTTTATATTTGTGAGGGCAAATCTCTTTTCTGTGAGGAGTCGCTCCTGGCTGTCGGAGCCGAGGAGCTGCTGCGTCGTGCGGGGCCTTCCTCAGGTTTTGCTCCGACCTCTGCGGGACAGCTGGTGGCAGCACCTGAACAGGAGAGAGRAAACCTTGCAAACGGTATTTCTTGAAGCCCGAGACCAGAGTATTGCCTTTTGGTAGTCTGTAGTGTGATTAGCAAGGGTTTGGCAGGGGTGGGGGGCTGCAGGGGTGGCCTGTGTGGGAGGCCTGAGCTGGTCGCAGCTGGCCCAGAACAGACAAAATGGACGCCCTGCACATGGCAGCTCTGTGAAGAGAGGTTTGAGGTGGGTCGGGAGGCACCCGGGCAGGGGACACGCAAGGTGACGCTGGAGGAGAGGACAGGCAAAGAGGAGATACCGGAGGGAGGCACAAAGRGTGAGGTGTTGGGAGTGACGCTGAGGCGCTTCCCTAAGCGCTTGCTTAATTCTTGGTTGTCTGTCTTTCTCAATGCCACAGCCAGTAATTAAAAGTTTATGCTAATTGGCAGTAAATTCCGTAAAATTCCCTGGCTTGAGACAGTTTTTGCCTGTGACACCACGTTTAGATCCAAAGATGAAGAAAAAAAAAAAAAAATGGTGCCAAATACCCCTGTGAGATTTTACTGTTTGCAGATGTAAAGATAAAAGTTTTCAAAAGCTCCTAAACAAGTCTCAGTGGCATGTGCAGGTTCTCAAGGCGCTCAACTCTTTAAAATTTTATTTGTCTATGCTATCAAGAACTTAAATACTCATAAACAGCAAAATGTTTGCTTCTCAGGAGGAGTCCTCGCTGTGTTTTGTTGAGCCAGGCCGTGACTGAAAGGAATGGCTTTTTACTGACAGGGCATCTGGCCCTTTCTCATTACAGCCCATGCAGACCAGCAGAGCAGTTAGAAGTGGCCAAACTTGTAGAAACAGGAGAAATCACATTAAAGTAAATAGAGCAAAGAATGTGTGACTTTGGGCAAGAAGGGCTTTTTACAATATTGTTTTGCTATTTAAGGGAAAGAACAGTGGGGAGGAGAAAACCCAGACTTCCTTTTACTATTCTTAATAACATACTGAGAGAGAAAATGCAGCAAAGAGGTAACCCAGCCAAGAGGTTAGGCGGATTACTAGAGAAAGTACAGCAATTGGTTGACCAGGGGTCTGTCTTGAAGCTTGAAAAGCAAAACCAGAGGGTAATGAAAACACTCGAGTCTTTCTGATATCCAAGGTAAAAGGATGCACCAAAATGTAAAGCAGCGTGTGGCAATGACACACACGCGCTCTGGTGTTGCGGAGTTGTGACTGATTGCTAATGAGCAATGTTATTCCACATGCTGTAGGTGAAAATCTTCCTGTTCAGCACCTATGCCCCGGGGCAGGCATCCAAATGACACGGGGGTGGGCAACCTGACAATTAGTGAGCTATTCTAGGCAGGTAATACATGCTGAGCATAATAAAATCGAATCCACATCTTGGAGGTTATGCGGGTCTTTCTGATGACTCCATGCCTGAGGTAGTATTTCAGTTTTAAGGTATCAGTCAAATCATGGAAAAGTTTCTTTCTACTGTTATCAAAACTATTAAGTAACCGGATGAGAAAAAAGGTAGAACATGTTGAGCTAAAGGTTGAGGTTTTAAGGTACGCAGTTCTACGTTTCATGTTACTTTTGCCCACTTAACTGTTAGTCTGAGTTCAGTCTCACTGAAGCAAAAGACTCCCGAGTTATGCCACTGTGAATGAGAACAGCATCCTTTTTTAAGAAAGAAGTTCTAGGCAAATCCTTATTTATTTTCTTTTGACTTTTTTTTTTTTTTTCAGCAAAAAGGCGTATGCAAGGTTATTAATGCTGCAGGTTATAGGATTGACCTTATGTTTGGCAGAAAGCCATTCTAAATTACTTTTGGGTCATATTTCTTCATATGGTATGGGTTAAGCTTGAAAGAAGTTGGGTTTGGGTTTGTGGTTTTTTTTTTGTGTTGGTTTTTTTTTTTTTTCCTTAGGATACCTAATCACTTAGCTCATTTCTGCCTGACAAGTCTTAGTTGTGAATGCTATTTTCTAAGGACCTAAAGAATTTTTAGAAATCTTAATATGAATAAGTTTCCATTATTTAATAATAATATAATATGCAATGATATGTTGTGTGATATGAAAATATGGAAACTGAGCATTATGTGGGAAAATAGGGACAATCCTAAGGTGTTCTCTTATACTTTTGGGGTTACACTCTAAGGGTTTGGAAGTAAGAGAAATCTCTGGTTTAGATTTTAAGTAAACAGTTAYCGCATCTAGATGCGTTTCAGTGCTGTCCCCGAGATCTTGATTCTCCTGACTTGTCTCTAGTCTGCCGACTTTAATTAGAGTGGAGTTGGTGCAGGGTGCTGCACTCCGGCTGCAGTAACAACTCATGCTCACTTTGTCCTGCAGTCGGTGTTGACAGAAGGTGCATCACAGGAGAGGACTGGGCTCTGGGTGGCTTTTGCATTTTAGCAGCTGAGCCACCATACCTTAGTTTTAGATTATCTGTATAGTGAAGAATTTTAAAATTATGGCCTTGGGCATACTAACAGCATTCTGTGACCTCTGGTATTTGGAACTATTGATAATAATAATAACTTGGGAGTCACTTTGTGGTCCCCTGATGAAAGTGAATGTGTAATTAGATATTTGAATTAATTATGTTGCACTTGAGTTAACTGAGATGCCAAAAGGCTAAATGAGTCCCCCAGGGGCTCATGACAAGTTGGTGGCAGAGCTGAAAATAGAACATAAACRTTTTCACCTCCATGCCTTCCCTTAGCCATAGACAAAACTGGTAATTGCTCTTACTTTACCTTTTTTTGAGGAGGGGCCATGTATTCCAAAATACAGGCTAGGCAAAATGCCAAGCATTGAAGAAGGAACAGCTTTGCAAAAAGCAGTATTTGCTGAGGTTGTCCTCAGTGTTCCTCTGTCTGTCTCCCACAGACTGAGAGGGGATGCTTTTTAATGGAAAATGTACAGTGCGGTCAAAGAGCTGCAGCGCCTACCGAGAGCTCCATTTGCAAATTCTTCATCGAAGGTAAGTTATATAAACACACTTCTGTAAATCACTTTAATTTATATAATTGAGGTGAACAAATTAGAGAAAACAACCTTGTGACAAACTATTGTAATTATAGAAAATCAGCCAGTCAACTAATTGAAGTAACAATCTATCAACAAAACTTATATCTTTAAACACCACGCTACATACAGTAATTACAAGGGTAAAGCTGGTGAAATGTTGTCTTCCCCTTTACAAGGGGCAAGAATAAGTGGAAGTCTGAACTTTTTAAGGCTCTGGTTTTGTAAGTTCTGTAAAGGTAGGCTTCTGTCATGCTTCTGTTGCCGCTTAAAGCAGTCAGCTGTAGACAGAAACTCTTTGAATATTGGACGAGATCTTAGAACCAGTGAACTCTTTGGAAAGTAATTTTTGTTTGGTTTGTGGTCCAGTGAGAATTCTTGTGACACGAATTTTAATAGGTTGTGACAAGTGTATCTTATGTTGATGTACAGTGGTTTTCCCCAGATGTACTTGGAATACTATTTTCTGAGCAGCAGTAATCATAGTTAATTATTATTAAAATTGGTCAGTTATTAATTATTACTATAATTGATCWTTTTGAGTAAATAAGCACTTAATTTGCATTCATGCAGAATTTTTTTGTGCTTATCCCTAACACAGGGAAGAATGAGTGGGAGCAGAGGTAGTTTTGCTTAGCTACAGTTATTTTTGACATAGTGTATAATTAAGTCTATAATTCCATTTAGTACAGTGCAAATGCAGTAAATGAGACTATGTATAAGCATGACTTCCCTTGTACAAGTATCCCAACCTTCTGACACGGGTCATGGTGACTGGAATGCAAGAGATGGAGTTTTTACTTTCCAGGCTTGTGCCCTGCTCTACAAGTAGGCCCATCAAGAACATTAAGCCCATTTGCACAACAAACAGCATTACTGATTTAAATAAGGGTGGAAAARTGAAGGAAGAACACTGCTACTTCACTTTTGGACTGCCGAGCATTTCTCCATGGGAATGCTAGGGAAGAAATACCCCTTGCTGCAATGTTAACAGAAACTGTGCCGCTAATATGCTCCATGTAAACGCTTTGCAAAAAGCTGATGGTATAAACAGCAGAGAAGTAAAAAAAACATGTGGGGACTTGTTCAGGTTCCCAGCAGCTAGAACTTTTATTATCTTTACAACACAAACCGAGACAGTATCAAAGACCATGCCAAGACACAGTCACCATGATAAAGCATTTACACACATGATCTTTCYTTGAAAAACAGTAAGAAAGAGAGGAGAGATGATGAACTTCAGAGAGCTGCCTTTAAGCTAGGACTGTTTATACACAACCTGTCAGAAAACGATTTGTCCCTTGCTCACACAGGAACAATATTCACTTGAGCAAAGTYTCTAAATGAAAGCCAGAGCAGTAGCCAGCTTTGAAACTTTGCTTTGAGTTTTAGCAATTGGACGGCTAGGATGGCACTAATGCCACACATCATTAATGCAGTAAATGTATGCATGCGTGCAACAGGTGTTTTAGAGTCTGTGACTCTGTTGGYCCATTTGCCTTGCGGCCTAGATACACGTGTGACAGCTACAAGCACCAATAGAGGAGGTTATTTTGAAAGGCTTCAGAGAAGCACAGGTAAACTGAGGTGGTTCATTCCCTAGGTGTTTCCCATTCTTTTCCTTAGGAAATTGCCATTAAATGGAGGAAAGGCTAGCAAATTGAAGGCTAGGGTAGGTGATTCCTTTGGTGATTCCTTCACCAAAGGAGAGCAGTTGGGAGGAATTCAGCAGGTAGCTGAGGCTAGGGCAGCAGTGGATCAGATCAGAAGTGTAAGGGATAGCTCCAGACTGTTGTTCCGTTGTTCAGCCCCAGCCTATGTGTAACATTTGGTGCCTTTGGAGTCTCTAAAAATCAAAAGAGGTGTGGGGTTTTTTTTGATTTTGCATGCCTGGAGTATTATGCATTGAGAATGTAGTGGGTAGGCCAGTTCATTCTGGCTGTTTTATAGGATAATGTATGTTGCCTTGTGATTTGGCAAGAAGCAGGTTAAATACATTCAAAATACTGTCTGCTAAGCAGCTTTCCTCGTGGCTTCAAAGTTACACGGTGTGTTTTTTGCRAAGGGGATGCTGACAAGGGGTGGAGGTGAATTGCTTTTAGTCATTGAATGCCTGATTGAATGTGCTAGATGGTGTCGGTTTTAGGCAGGGTTTTTTCTGTAATTCTGCAAACATTTGTGCAAAGCAAAAACTATTAAAATAATCCTCTAAGGAACTGAAAATCCAAGTAAAACATAGCATCCTTTGATTAACTTTTTCAATGGAAACAGAATTAGGCCACTCCCCAACACTTTTGCATATGATTTAAAACTTTTGAGCTAGTTTTACTGATCTTATTCAGTATCTCATTTCATAACCAGTTCCATTAAAATCAGTAGTAGAGTATGGRTGTTTAAATATTTTCTGATATATTTCCTAGTCTTGAAACATTCACATCATAATTCTCTTTGTCCTTGTATTTAGTACATGCAAAGTTGTTATGAAAATATATTGGACCGTTTGAGTGATTCTTTCCTATACCATTCTCCTCGCATTCCCTGGTACAATTTGGCTCGCTCTCCTCTTTGTGATAAAATTCATAGTTGGAAACTTTTTGTAGTCTACATGTTTATTTTACCCTCACTATTTTTGATATGTATCTGCAGAAGAGGAATGGCCAATGTGTAGCCATTCAGTAAAGGTTGACTCTTATTTTAGTAAGAGTTATGCAAACACTTTTAACTTGTTTACTGAACAAACATATATTCACAAAGCTTTTGAGTTAAACTGTTGACTTCTACTACAATGTAAAGTGGAAAAGAACACAGGGATAAAAGTGGGAGAATAAAAAAAAAGAGGGATGATAAGAGAAAAAAACTAGCACTTTTAAGAATAAAGCTGGTTTATGCTCGGCCACAAACTCCTTTCTTGGTAATATATATTTAGAATGATTTAAGAATACTTTAGCATTTTGGGTGCATATTGCAGGATTTCTCAAGCTATGAACTTTTTGTAGGGCTTTGAATAAATGAAATACTATCTTAGTTATGGTCTTCCATTACTGTACTATCTGAGCAACTCTTAATCTTTAATGTACTTAATCTGACAACATCCCTGTGAGTTGGGGAAATTCTATTACCCTTTTCACAAGCGAAGAACTAAGGAACAAAGAGGCTCAGACTAAGATGTTCTGTTTAGGCTCCTTACCTTTATCTGAGTGAGAGCTATGTTATGTAAGTGTCTTCACTGTTTGCATTTATGTTCGTTAGTGGTGCAGTACTAATTGTGGCAACATCTAAATTCCTTGTTAAAAAAAAAAAAANAAAAAAAAAAAAAAAAACCAAACAAACAAACGAAAAAACCCCACCAAAAAAAAAACCAAACCAAAAAACCCACACACTAGGAGGGTCGGTGAGTAAGGAATGTTTTGGGTAAAGTCAGTCAAAGTGAAATGATTTTGTTTTAATACATGGTATGAATTAATCCTTTTTTGCAAAAGGTAAATAGAGCCTGAACTGCCTTTTAGAGGAACTTATTAGGAGTTAGGGGGATTATATGATAGGACACCTGGGATAGCGCATTGAYACATTGGCTTTGTGTAGGAACCGGGAGGGGGGAGAAAGCACACTCCTCTAGTACCCAGACATAGTAAACCAATCTCTGATCAACTCAGACTGCCTAAAGTTTGCTGAGACTTGTTGGGCTGGTGAACAAAATTGAGTCTCCATTTGTGGGGTTGTTCCCTGGAAGCAGAACCTGCATGGTTTGGGTTGCTGTCCTGCAAACATGGCTTACAAAGCTGCCAGAATGTAAGTGTAGCCACCACCCTTTTCTCTACCCCAGCTGAGCTGGCACCTCTTTAAAACACCTTTACAAATGTGTTAATTTTTTCTCCTACCTTTGTCTGTCATACAATTTGATTGTACATTCCGGATGCAGCCCTTATTTCAAGTGTGATTTCTTATAACTAATAAACTGTATAACCAGCTTATGGTTTTCTTTATATATAGTTTGAACTTCATGATTTTTTTGACCCAGAAACAKGAAAGCTTATAGCAATGTCTGAAGTCTTAGTGCAGTGTATTACTTCAGAGTCCCAGGAAGACGCTTTTTTTTCCCAGGTCAGCAAATGCTTGTAGGTTTTGATAGATATTCTCAATTATGTCTCCAAAAATGAATTATGAATTGTGAAAGGAACAGAATGCATGCACTCGTAAGTCTGTGCGGGGTTCATCTGGGTAGTCGCAGAGCTGTTTCTGAAAAGAGGAGGTTATAAGAGTTGGGGAAAGAAAAAAAAAGTCTTATTACTTGCACTAGCAGTACTGATGAAGGCTGATGTGGAGTGCATGTTGTATGTATTTGTAGGTGTATTCATGTTGACGGAAAATGGTTTGTCAGCATGTCTTTTCTTAAAAAACAGTTTTTCATCAAAATGTGACTTCTCAAGGGAAATGACTTCTTATAAACATGGTTTGGTTTACTTCAATATGAAGAAAAATTCCCTATTTACAGCATACAGACACTATTCCTACAATACTGTTTCGTCTTGCGCGTGTCCAATGAGTGTGGGACTGACTGAGACTCAGAACTCGGATTTTTACTGCAACCTGTGCTAGGGCTCTATTTCAAGACGTTGATCAAGTCAAATAACTTGGTTTTATTTTCATATTTATTCAGTGGAAAAATGAAATGTATTTCTTCAGTTGCTTTGAGATTCACTAATAAATGTTGTATCCATTGGCTATTTATATATTTATATTATAATATGCTGAATAATTTGCAGATACTAGATAATAAATTACACTATGATTATTTTATGGCCGAGTTCTTTTTCAAGGGATTCTGAGAAGACTCAGCATCAGATTGCCATGCTGTTTCTGTCATAATTGGATGCTTTAACTTTCATAAGAAACCTGCATTGTCATGCATGAAACTTCTTTTTTTTTTTTCTCTTTTTTTTTTCCTTTCTTTTTTTATAGAGATGAGATGTCAAGGAAAAGGTCTCCTGTAGGTCAGTCAAACTGTGTAGTATGACTGACTTTTTTTTTCTTTTTTTTTTCTCCTGAGACTATTTTGTGTATGTGCATGTTAAGTAGGTAATGTCATATCCTAGTCAGAGGTCAGAGAGAGATGCCGATACTGAAAGCCTTGTCTGTCTTTGTGGGGCTTTCCTTGAATTTTAGATCAATCTAATGCTGGGAGGGAGAGGAAACCAAGCTGCTTGTGCCTGAGAAAAGGAAAAAGGCTAGTGATATCGGCTGTTCTTTATCAGTGGAGATAAGAGGATTGTCTTCACAATCATCTGTTCACTTTCTGTCTAATTTGCAGCCCATTTCTTGGTGCTGAAAACCAGCCTTCTCCTTTTACAGCCAGTGGAAAAAACCCAGACAATTCTCTCCTCTCTGGTTGTAGTTTTGTTCTTGCTGCTTTCCTCTGGACTTCTTTCAGTTGGTGTGCATCTTTTATTGGTCTGTATTTGTSCAAGGCAAATGCAGTTCTGTAGCCAAATTATTYAACCAGTAAGTTSTGTGTCTTRTCTCTTCAGTTTTTGTAGTCAAGATCTTCCAACATGGAATAACTTTAAAGAGAAAGTCCTTGGTCTGTGAAACTTAGAACACCTTAAGTGAATCAGAGCTTCCAAGAGCTTTACTCTTTTTAGTATTTTGGCTCTATGCATTATGAACATTACTTTTTTTCTTCCTATACTTTTAATGCAGCAGGAGGAAAATAAATAAAATACGGTCTTTCTAAATAAAACGGTAGCAACTGAACTTTTGCATTATTTGGTCCGAGTCACTTACAATCTAGTTTCAAGTAGTGCAAGCCACGGTCTGAAGTTGAAGTACTGTATCGGTTTTAAACCAGCTAGTGTCTTATGGAAAGATTAAGAGAACTCAAATGGAAGTAGAGCAACACAGTTAAGGAATACAGTTCTAACAGCAAATGGTGATTTTCTATGAGGATTTATTTTATATTCCTAATGCTTATCATGCTGCTCAGCAGTGCAGATCATTTTGGCACTTTGCAGTTCCATTAAAGGTACAGATCTTCAGAAACGAGGGTGTGTAGTGTTGACAGTAGGCTGCAATTAAAACCTTGGATATTGAAGGGTAAATGAGAAGAGCTGGTTTTGGGCATCAAAAGAAAGAATGTACTAAGTATACCTACTATTTAAAGCTCTATAGTGTTTTTTGCTGTATTTACCCATTAGATCGAACAGAGCTGTGTAACACAATGACTAAGCAAGCAGCCTGTTTGGTACTTCAGCTAGAGTTTTCTAAATGAAGTTATTTCTAGGCTGTTCATGGGCCATGGAACAATTACCTCCTAAGGAGAAAATAAAACATCTTGAGTGTTTCAGACAGCATCTCTGATACTACTGYGGCCAGGAAGTCTCATAATAAAATGTTTTAACTAAAAAAAGAGGTGTGGGGGGCGAAACACCCAGAGACTAAGCCACCACCACAGGTTCTTTCTCTGAGAAAATGCACYGTATTTTGGATTGTTTGTGACTGTATTTGTGTTCACAGGGTCACTCTTAKGTTTAACAGGAGCTGCAAATGCTCAATGTTGAGAAGAGAGTTTGGAAAGCAGTTTGAARTGCATAGGAGCAACCTTATCAAACCCAGTAGCATACGAGCATGGCTGTTACTGCTCTTTGAAACATTTTCAGTTGAATGAAACTTTCCAAAAATACCATGCAGAGAGTAATGAACAGAACTAATAAACTATTTTGCCCAAGCTTCTGTACGCAGCACCTGAATTTGAAGTTGTGTGCTAATAAGCTTGGAGGCATATTTTGGGAAGTTATACTGACTATGGAAATATAGTAAAGCTTTTGAGCTTTGGGATTTCATAGGTTTTCCCCTTGTCTTTATCCTGGTAGTGGCCATTTACAACTGCCTTTTTTAGCCACAGGAAATCCCTTTGCTGGAACTGGAGAGGTATGTGAAATGTATTCCCTCTAAAGGCAACATCTGTGCTGCTTTGAATCATCAGCCAGAAAGGGTGCTGTATATGCTAATCAATGTGTGCTTCTTTGTGAATAATTATGTTAATGGGAAGGAATGATAATTATTTTCAGGTGGGAGTAGGTGCTGTTTGACACCTAGGGAAGTAAGATTGAGACCATAAGTTATTGCAGACATCTGCAAAGATGTACTGCTACAAGTTGTCTTTTTCTTTCTGTTTAGCTGCTTGCCTGAGTGTGTTTAGATTTAAAAAAAGAGGAAAAACCATGCACATCAATAAAGTCTTCAGTTAATCAGAATTTGATTACAATAAGAGCTCAGGAATCAGCATACAGTGTTGTTAATTATTAGAAAGATGATGTTGTATGTTGAAGTAATTGCAGTAAACAGCCCAGCTGGAAAAAAATTGTTCAGATTTTCAGCCACTGAACTGTATACTTTGAGCTTGTTTCTATCCCTGTCTGTTAATTGCTTCATTGTTAATTTATTTCTTACTTTGTATTATGTAAATGCCTGACATTTACCAGCTAGATAAGTATGTCATTGTCTTAGGAATTTTTTTTAGACACATGATAAAACACTGTTCTCTGAAAGACTTCCTAAATCTCTGTGTCTTGTTTGTGCAGTTAATAGTATCCTTTGTATGTCTTGGCTATTTAAGGTACTATTTTTTCTGGCCCGTTTCGGGTGAAATCAGTTGGCCTTGGCCACACACTGGGTTAACGGTAGAGCCAGCAAATGACTCCTTTGATCCTGTTGAGTGTCTGTCTAGWGCTTTTGGAAAAAACCCTTTCTTTCAGAAATCTTTGGGCCCAGGCATTTTTGCCTCTCCTTAAACTTAGTCTTCCTTCCCCTTACCTTCAGTTCAGGGTTGCTGGACTTCAAGATGATTAAAACCACTATTTACGTATTAATCTTCTCTTCAGTAAGTAATGAAGTTCTCTAACGGATTATAAATTTCTACCTCACTTCACTAGTGCCTCAGTGTGTAAGCCTGTTGAGGTAAAACTATTAATGTTCAGGCTGAAATTTTACACCCCTCCTGAATTTTGGCATAAACATCATCTACCAGGTGTAAGAAACTGATACAATTGTTTATTTTATATCTTCCTGCATGGACACTTTCACCTTAAGTGAGATCACCGGGTAGAGCTTAAGTGCGTTGAGAAGGTAAGCTGTTTCACRCCAGCTGAGAGGTATGGGTATGCACGTAGAGCATTGCCAAGGATCCCCTGATAAGTAGGAGTTTGTCCTTGGTAGCACAATGGTCTGTGAATGTCTTTCCATGTTCTAATTTGAGTTCTTGAAATAGGTTTAAGTAGTTCGGAAGCCTCTTGTTGTTCCCTCGCCRGGGGTTTGCATTGCAAATAAAAAACATGGATGGGGTGTGGGATGCTAGAAAGAAATTAAAAGAACAAAGGTTTAATTCCTCGTGACTTTGTGCAGTTTGCTTAAACTTTGCCTGTGCTGGAATTACCTGTATTAGAGATACTTTTTTTGCAGCGTGAGGTTATGGACATTTTAGCTTTGATGCTGGATGCAGTACAGTTGTACTTTTACCTGGGTTGCCTGATGGACCCCCCTGAGGCTGCGTAGTCTGTTAGCTCCAGCAAAGAACCATGGTAATGTGAACATCAACAGCTGGTGCTCGAACAACATCAATTATGCCTGTGTGGCACTGTAGCGTAGCGATACACCTGAAGTCAGTGGTGAGACTTGGGTAGAAGAAATATTAGCTTTTTCACCATTGTAATTCAGAATCCTCTTCATGTTAAGTAATAGATGGCAATATAAAATACTGAATCTGCTCATCTTTTATGACCTTGGCAATAATAAAAGATTCCCTCTGTGTAATGTTAGAATGTTGAAATACATATTCAATATAGCTCATAAATTAGTTAGTGGGTTTCTGCAGGTGTTGAATTTCAGTTTGAAAAAATAGAAGAAATAAATTGGTTTTTTAAATCTTGTAATTTGATGGTCTAAGTAAATGTTAAATCCATGTATGTGTMTGCAACTTGGATCAATAATTTAGTTAGACCATTTCTGATATTAAAATGACATAGCCAGCATTTTTGAAGAAATGGAATGCTATTGATTTATACAGTAAGTACAATTAAAAAAACCCGACAAATAATTCAAATTTTGTTAGGGTCTGTTTGAGCTGTTTTGAATGTGCATCCTCTTGGGCTAGAAGGAATGAAAATACAACTAATTATTGATGTGATTGTGTATTCATGTGTGCTGCTAAAAATCAACTAAAACTTTTTGCTTTGAAAAGAAATTGTTCTAAATGGTAAAATGGTTTTAAGAGTTGCAGTACACTCCACCAGGGATGGAGTAGAGAAGCAAATTAAGCAAATTATTAATTGCATTTAGAGATGGGCAGATTTAGTATGCTTTAGGTTGAATACTGGTAGTGGCCAAGTCTTAAATATGAGATTGTATGGCCTCAGCTGGTGCTGTGAACTGTAGCCTAAGATTTGGATTTGGTTTCCAGCTCTCTCACAGAACTACTGCGTGACCTAAGGGAAGCCATTCCTTAAATCTGTCCAAAAAGGAATTAAATGTCGCATAACAGTTRCAACGACTCTGAGCTTGAACTAAGGAAAAAATTAACCCATTTCATGAAGGGTATTTAGTGAAATCTTCAAGATCTTTCCAGAGTTGGTCCCAAAGGGGACTGAAACTCTTCACCGCTTGAGTAAAACTTTGAAGCCATGCAGTCTTCCCATATAGGTATTTCTTAAATTATAGTCATATTCTTTCATTGCAAGAGGAGTTCTTATGGGAGAATTTCATCTTAGTTTAGAATTGACCAATAGAGAGCTCCTTATTTGATCTCAATTTAAAACTTACCTTGAGATAACACTAGAGWGATAAATTGCCCTTCCCAAATATTAAAAGCAATGTAATGACTTGAAATAGATAGCACCATGATGTGACTTTTTCTTTAATAATAAAGGAGACATGTTTTCATTAAGTGTAGGCATAGAAACAAAATACTTCGGCTTTTGGCTAATAGGTTGAAATTGTAAAAGGGCTAATTGTGTGTGGCACAGTGCCTTCTATATGGTAAATTATAAATTTTTGCGACTGCAGATCTGTGACTATAGGGAGAAAAATCAAGTTTTGGAGGGGTTGTCTGTATCCTTTTATTATTCTACTAATCCATCCAGTTTCTCATACTTACCTATCCATTCATCCTGCCCTTATCTCGAGGGCACTTAAGCTTTTGTTGTAACCCATATGGATAGCCATAAACTCATAAATTATAATTTTGCAGTAAATACTAGAAAAATATCCATCAGTCTGCCAGGTCCTTAGCTTCAGGCCTGAACCTGGGGTTTATTTTTTCARTGAAACAGAACTTTATTAATAATGCTCTGTTGCTCACTCTGCATGTTAAGGTGTTGGGGGGTAAACACAATTGTACTTTAAGTTACAGACAYTTAAAGTCACATAAAATGGCGAGCAGTTTTTTTGGAAGTGGACATCACTGCTTTAATATGAAAAATGTTCATAGGCTCTAAAGAAGTAATTCCAGTTCAGATATAATCTGTGAAGGGCCTATTAGTTTTTTGATTGCTAGGCCTATAGGAGGATTACACAGCAAAGCAGAGAGATTGTATTTGTCAAAAATGACAGAGTTTTTCCAAGAAATCCATACTGCAGGAGCTATAGAAGAATCAACCTACTTTTCCATTATTGGAAAAACGGATTTATTAAGCATTTAGAGAAGTACTTATGTTATAAGGTAAGGTTGGGAAGGACAGACCAATAGGCCAAACTGAAAGGTAGCTGAAAATGCACCTTTCTTTGAGAAGGGTAACAAAAGCTTGCTAATTAAGTGTGAAAATGCTGTATGAGAGAATATTAGCACCTGTAAGGCTAGTCTGCAGCATTGATCTAAGACTCAAAGATGTTAAGAAAGCTGCGGTGTTTACTGGGCTTTGGGTGGACTCCCCAGGACATTGTATTCTGAGTGGTAGAAATGCTGAGTTTCCCAGTCCGATGTTCCCAATGCCTGATGGTGTAAACACAAAACCTACCAAATTAGACAGGTGGGGATAATATAAAAATAGAGATAACTGCGGTTATCAGAGAGAAAGGAAGGCTAAGCAAGTAAATTAATAAATACCAGCAGAAATCCTCCATTAGCTAGGTGGATTATTCTGGAAGTTGGGGAGGACAGATGACTACCTAGAAAGGTGGTGGTGGGTTGTTTTTGGTTTGTTTTGGTTTTGTTTTTTAAACAGAAGTTTGTCCTGTTGGAGTCTGAATTGGATTCTGGAGGGGAGAGCTGGAAGTCATATCAGAAACTAAACGTAAACTCTCAACTTTGATCTGTGCATTAGTGACTTGCCTCAGCTGTGTGAATAGGTTTTATGAGAGATTAAAGAAGGGACTCACGGATAGGGCACTGAAATGTCAGTGAGGTCTGGATTCAGGGGGGTGTTTTGCTACTGCCACAGTGCCTCCCAGTGTTCCCAGTAAATCACTTAGCTCTTATAGGAGCTCCTGTGGTAATTATTTTTTCTGGCCCTTCGTCTATGTTTTCAGATGATGCACTTTCAGAATCTTTGCTCAGGATCTTGCACTCATAATTTTGGTCTCTAGAAGAGACTGAAATACAGAAAATAAACTTGTTGAATGGATGAAGAGGGCTTCAAGGATCATAAAGTGGGAATTAACTGAATAAAGATGTCATATAGTGAGTGTGTACAGTTAAAATTGTTGTTTATCTGGATTCCAAAGGCTGTTAATAAATTGCTAGAAATGGAGAGGCAAAATGGAGGACAGACTAGCTCCTCAGGCATGAGGCTAACTCAGGAAGCGMTTGAGAACCCTTATCCTGAAGGGCATTGAGGATACTCAGCTCTCACAGGCTTTTCACCTCTCTTGAATTCTTGTAATAGCACTAGGACTATATGAGTATGGTGCAGTTGTCTGTGGAAGAAGTGAAGAGTTTTAATGTATGCAATTTAAACTAGTTGAGCAGATTTTGGATAGGAATGATGGAGCAAGGGTAGAAAATGATGAAAACTTCTAATAGATGAGCGTCATCAGAATTTTGAAGTGTTTTCTGTAGGAGATGAGGAGTGAAAGGGGACTTCTTGGATAACTCTGTGTAGGAACAAACTAGTTTGTGGTTTGACTCATAGCATAATCACACCCAGGCCAAGACCAAGATGTTTGTACCAGTTAATTTCTGCCTAAATCTTTATAATGCCCAAGCAGTGAATTATGACTGTTTTATAGCATTATCTTCCCTGAGAAAAATAAAGTTGGGCTGAATTATCTTAATAAGGAAGCCTTTTCAAAGGGAAAATATGTGTAAATTCCAACGCATGCAGTTTGACTTGCGTGCCCGTGTTTGCCTAAAACTCACATCATCTCTTCTGTATCTTCTTATCACCAGGATAATAGGAAAGACAATCAGTGTATTTGTACAGGAAATCTTGTGTATGTATACAGATTTTTTTTTTTTTTTCCCCTCTCCTGAGAAAAACAATAATTACATGGCGAGGAACATTTGCCGAATACACATACCTCTATTACAGAGGTCATGAGTGTGTTATGCAATAGCATTTGAAATAAGCATTTCACCCATTTTTATGAACTTCTGCATGGAACAGGAAGCATAAAGGCAATATTTGGCAACTCAAATAAGATATGTGGAGGGAGGAAACATTGGTCAAACTGTCCCAAATAGCCTCTTTGAGCTTAATGGGTGAATACCGACCTGTGTACAGAGCCAGCCGAATGCATCTAATCACCTTATTCAGGCTTAAGCTGMTGGTATGCAGACCCAAGCCAGGATAAATTCTGCCCTACAGGGTGACCTTCATATTTTTTCACTGGATTAAACTGCAGAACTTGATTGTCTATTTTGCAGGAAACTAAGTCGTCTTATGTTATTGGTAAATGAAACAAAATTTTGCATTAATGTCTTTGCTATAAAAGTCAGAACACAGAAAAATGTTTATGTACAGTCTGCATACTGTTTGTCAGTTATGTCTCTATAGGTGGCAAGATCATGAAACATTGTCTTTTGGCTCATGGTAGAGTGGAAGATGCTACCAACTTAAATAAAACAYGTCCCCATGCTCCCCACAAAAAAAACCGCAAAACCCCACACCTGACAAACTGCAGAAATACTGTCAGGCTTGCTTATCCCTTTGAGAAGAATGGGTTTATTAAATCATAGATCAAAGATAGGGAATTGTTGATTTTATCTCTCTCACAGACAAGATCTAATTTAGCTGATAGAGCACTGAACCTGAAGAGAATTCTTTAAGTTGTTTATTTTCTTCACAAATACATAGCTAATACTTAATTTGCAAAACATGTCCTCTGATATGTTCCTTTTCATACCTTTTATCTGTCATGAAGGTTATGGAGAAATGTTGAGAGAACTTGTTGCATTTTTATTCAGCTTCTGGAAGCAACCTAGGCTTTTTGAAGGCCGGCAATAGCCACGGGTGTTTAATTCCAGAAACTTAAAATGGGTTCTGAATGTTTAAACCCTCCTGGCTTTGCTGGAGATTCTGCATCGAGTGCAATAATTTTCCTGCTTTTAAAAATCTCTTAGTAGCTTGCTTGTATAACAGAGCTTACAAAGGACACCTGTGGTCTCCAAACTCATAAAGCTTTTCATGGGACCTCCAAGGGCACTGCTGTTGCAGCAGAGATGGGCAGGAAGAGGAAACTATGGTGTTTCTTAGACCACAAGAGCCTGGGAAACTTATTACAAATTGTACAAATAAAAAAATATTAAATTATTCCTTCTACTCAGCAATGAGAAACCAAATTTTTCCGAAGCAATTTTCGTCTTTTAATCAAGATTTTGGTAATATTTTACCACATTTGGTATTTCATTGAACAGTTGAGGACTCACAGAAATAACTCATGCCATGAGTTTAGAAGGCAGTGTAACTATGTGAATTGAATTGACTGATTTATATAAGCATTTCTGTTTCCCTCGTCATTGTATTAGCAAAGTGCGTTGCAAATGCTGAAGAACCCTATGAGATGGGAAAATAGTTACTTCCACRTGATAGATATGTAGCTGAAATAGGAGGAAATTAGTGGCTTGTTGGGATATAGATGGTAACATTAGGTAATGAACTCACACTGAAATTTCATTGTTAACTCTGGTAACGCCCTTTGAATTTCCCTGTCTAAAATGAGGACTCTAGAAGGAAAACACTCTCCCTTAGCTCATTAGTGTGAGCAGAGAGTGGATGCTTGTTCTGCTTTAGCATATAGTCTGTGGAGTTATTTTCTCACACTAACAATACTCTGGATTCCCTTAAATGATGAATGCGCTGGAACAGGGAGCAAATGGAAGCATAATGACATGTCAGTTAGAAATGAAACAAAGTGAAATTAAATACAAATAGAAATACCATTTATATTAAGTAAAAAATAAAAAGGACTAAATATCTCCATGAGGATACGTTTGGTAAAATGTTTCCATTTAGCTTGTCGTTCATCTCGTACAAATAATAGCGCGTTCCTCCCTCTGACCACCCTGCATTGCGGAAAGCACTGTCAGATACTGCAATCAGATGTGTGTAAAAGAGCGGTTTTTCATTTTCTGTCAATTATTCAGTTGACTGAATCTGTTGTTTGTAATTTGATATCTGGGTGTCTACAGATCAGCCATAATTCAGGTTAGATGTTTGCCTGTTCAAATGAGAGTAAATGCCCTGACATGGGGAAATTGGACATGTGTTGGATTTTGTTTGGTGTTTCAYGTTTTGCCATACTTGTGCTTCTCAAAGCTAATACTGCACTGTAGGATAGATTTTGCTATTCTGACAGTGATCTTTGCTTGTATGTGAAGCAAACCATCTGGGACACTGAACACTTTCTTATATTATTGTGTGGTTTTTTTTGTTTGGAAAATAGGCCTGCTTGCTACTGTTTGGGTTATTGTTTTTACTTGCAGCGTCTACTTCAAAGAGACCAGAAAACTGCTAGTGCAGTGTAAATTTAAAATAGTAAAATAATAGTGTACTGTGTTGAGTAGTTGTGAGTACCAATCATCTTTCACACAGTGTTCCTTACAGTAATGGTCCCATGCATCCCAGAATGTTATGCTACTGGTATGTTTGGGATGTTGAAGTTGTGGGAAAGGTAGACGGTGTGAATCAAAGTCTGCATGGTAAATCACATTTTTGGGTCTTTGTGGGATTGAGATCTTGGTTTGCAAACCCTCTGCAGCACAGGTGAACTCTACCAATGTGCATATACAAATCCATATGCAAAGGCAGCCAATTCTCAGCTGGGACTTGTGTGTGCTTCTTGAAATGAGTAATTGCAACCTTCTGACCATGCTTTTAGTAGGTACATTTATGCAGCACCTCACACTGCTGCTTCTTTTGTACAGACTGTTAAAAGAGGAATTTTCAGAGCCTTGAGAATTAAAGCTCCTTGCACTGATTTGATTGATGGTCCTTTTATCAAGTGCTGTGCTGGTATGTTGTGCATACRACATACAAAGTATCGCACACATTTTCCAATTGAATGACTCTTCTCAGTGAAGAAAATCCATATTCTCTGCTCTAAACAATGTAGACCAAAAGTCGAATAAACAGATAAAAACAAATGGAGTAACCAGGGATTAGCAGACAGTGCATTATGTTGATTACCCACATTGTCTTCAGCTTAATAAATTCTATTCTGCTATAAGTCAGTTCAGTTGCATGTAAAAATAGGGAAGGTGGAAAATGAGACTGAACAAGAGGGTTAAATGACAGTGTGCCATTCCAGAAGCAATTAAAAAAAAAAAGAAACCAAAACAAAAAAAAACCCCACAAAACACAAACCTTGAGGAAAAGAAGAAAAGGAGGTTTTGAAGTGTAAAATAAAACACACAATTCTGTTTTAATGTGGGAAGCTAAAATAGTCTGTCCARTCCTCATCACTAAACCCATACAAAAGCAGTTGATAAAGTACTTTTTAATGCATCATGTGGCATTCACAATACTGCAACATAGACTTGCGCTATTGAGTAATCACTAAAAATGGGCAAACAAGAAGTAGCAGTAATTCTCAGTCATAGTTTTGGCATCCCATTCAATGAATCCAGGTWAAGATCCCTGAGACTTGCTATGATTCAGTATGTGCTCGGGCAGATTCTGTTGCAGAATAAGGACCTTTAACTTTGTGTCGTAAGTGAATCCCTCCTGAACAGATGTGTCTTGACTCACAAGAAWAATCTTGAATCCAGGAGTTTTTAAAGAGCTGTTTGGAAGGCTCAGTTAATATTRGCCCCTATTTATTTATCTGCTTTAGTACACCTTGGTAATTATGGAATTTTCAGTAGACTGCAAGAAAACTGAAAATGCACAGAACATCTAAATGGAACAGCCTGATTAGGCTGGGGGGAGAAGTCAAGCATAAAATAAAGGAAAAAGTATGAAAGGAAAATTTTGCAACGTAGCTGAGCTGTTTATCTTGTAGTCTGTTAATAATTTTATTTCTGTACTGAAGCTAGGAATTGATACCCAGAACTCCYGAGCATCCAGAATTCCAGCTGGAGCCAACAAGAGGTGGAAGTGCTCAGAAACCTTGGAAAAGTGGGCTGGTATATAAGGAAGTAGTGTCATCTAGTGGTTAAAGAAAAAGACCGGGAAATCAGGACTCCTAGGTTATATTTTAAAAATTACTACCTACTTGCTGGTTGATGAATGTACTTGAAAAACTCAATATCCCATTTCTCTGGGGAAAGGAAGGAGGAGGTGGACAGATAAGGCAGCTTCTGGCCCAATTGACTTCTCAGTTTTGAAAAAGCAAAAGGCTAAATGTGGAAGATGTGTGTGCCACCATCAGAACTCTYTTGTACAGAGGCAATTTGAAGCACACTCAGTCCTGTTTCGGGAAACACAGGGAGGATGCCTCTGSTGCATTTGTATTTGAATGTGACCAGAACAGTTTAGAATTTGGCAGTTTTATATCCCACGGAGTGCCAAATCCAGGCACCGGGTAAGGAACGTGCTTGTCAGTCTGCTTGTGGATAATGGAGGAGAGAGAGTGCTGTTTCGTATATATATATATTCACTAGTAGGCRGCTTAGAAGCAGTTTGTGGTGGTTCAGTAGTAGTTTTGTTCATTGCTGATGATCACTTCCAATGTCAGCAGTTTGTGGAGGACTCCCAGCTGTACCTTTTGTTTCTATCAACTATAATCAGTACTGTCTCCTGCTCTTCTTGGCAGCAAACAAGCTGGGATGGAAGGATACAGTGGTAGAGCTGAATCCCAGAAAGCTTGAACRTGTTGCAGTTGGGGGAAGAGAAATGCTGTAATGGATTTCTCCTTTCCACAATAGCCCTTTCTGAGAAGGGTCTCAGCCCCGGCAGGGCAAATCTGCAGCCTTGTAGTCACTGTGGATCCTTAATGCATTTTGGGTGCCTGGCGTTGTAGTGCACACTTGCCCACCTAGGAAGATCCTGTCCTGTAGGCCAGTTGGAAGTGGACAATGGCGGGACAAGGGTGGCAGAGCATTGCGTATAGTTCAGAGTTATTAACAACTTTTCTCTCTGAATTTTGAAGGTTTCCACTGAACAATTATGGCATAGCTAAGCCTGCCTGCTGTAAACTGTTGGCACCAAGGAATGAATTTGYATGAGTTGCCCTCCAGCTAACACAGTGCAGCAGCCCTAAAAYGAAATGACATAGGGTTATTGGTCCTTGTGTTTTTGCATTCGGGGTTGACTCTCATTGCTACCGTGGTACTGGAGTGTATCGCAGTCCTTTATCAGAGATGACACCTGTATGGTTTAGGAAAGAGTGATTGATTTCCTTATCTGTAGAGTAGAAAAAGGTATAGAGGGACTAAGGGATTTTCTTAAATATTTGTGTCCGTAATTCTCATAAAAATCAGTGGAAGTTGTGCAACAGGAATATSCTTGAAAGAGGTTTGTTCAAGCTCCCTGATGGCATCAGAAGCTGAATCCTCATCTCATGTTGCAGGCTAGTGCTGTTTGCTTCTGTAACATTCACTCAGAGGTCTGTTCGTTCATTCAGATTGGCTCTAGCTATGGCAGATACTCTGTCTTTCTTAGGTTCGTTGACTTGCTGTGCTAGCGGTATTTCATTGGCTCAGTGATCCCATCAATAAACAGCCTATGTGATTCCGCACAGAGAGGGACCTGCAAATAAACTGTGTGAGCTGGGGACATCTTYATAGCTAGTCTTCGGGTGCTGCATATGGGATTTTTCATGCAGATAGGGTCTCCACAGCTCTAAATATGGGACTGCTTCAGGACTCCTTTCATGTTGCTCAGTGTTTTTATGATGGCCAAGAGCACATGGAAATTTGCAGGGGGAAGGCTCCAAGAATTCTAGGATGTGTTCCTCCACCTCCTGCTGTGTGGAAGCTTTTCTTGACTACCTGATGGTCTTTTTACAAAACAGCGTAGACATTTTCATGTTGGCAGTAAGAAAATGCTGGACTGGCCGACCCCTCTGAGCAAACTTTTCTTACCAAGCTGGTGTGGCGAAGCCTTGTCTCGGTACGCGAGCCTGAGGAACACAGCAGCCTTTGGACCTGCAGCCTGGGCAACACGACTGAACAAAGGGAGCAACATAAAGGGCAGCCGGCTGCAAAGCCTTTTGCATTCTGCTCGGCACACAACTTCAGCTCAGTGTTAGATCTACTATTATAATTCTCTGTTAATTACATAGTGTTGATTATATAACTACTTAGCAGTTCCTCCTCTTTTAATGAGCACAGCTGTTTTCTGTCCAGCTTCAACAGGGAAAATTT
Source organism: Oceanodroma leucorhoa (assembly GCA_030449065.1). Lineage (NCBI taxonomy): Eukaryota > Metazoa > Chordata > Aves > Procellariiformes > Oceanodroma > Oceanodroma leucorhoa. The sequence continues at coordinate 286,814 of JASVER010000189.1, forward strand.
CCCATCTCTAATTTAAAAGTAATACACTCAAAGAAAACTCCAGAGGGCTCTTGGCTCGCRCTGTTTCATGTGTTTTAACATTCACGGTGCCTACAGGCTTCCTTCAGCCTAGAGAGCATTTATGGCCATTCCTCTTACCCTTTTAAATGAATCTTTATAACTAATGAACTTTATTAATAGTGTTAAAAAACTAACAAAACCCTCACCTCGTTGTTAAGAAAACCACTTTATTTAGGCAGACTGATACAAGCTGTCATGGGACTATGCTAATTTGGCTCCATGCACTGTATTCACTGTTTTCTGACCAAGGGCTTTCTACAGAGTGGGCCAACGGGCAGTTTTCTGCCAAAAACTCTCCAAAGAGTGAGTGCTATAAACTTGTATTTGCTTACGCTAAGGTAGCTGTGAGTTACCGCTTTCCAGGAGACAAAAAATATTAACATCTGCTGGAGACCGGAGAGGCTGAGGTGCTGGAGCATTAAAGTGAAGTAACCTGTAGGCAAACAGCAGCAATATGCYGAACAAAGACCTTCAGGTCATTGCTTGCCCCCAGGTTCATGCCAGACATGCTGCATCGGTGACAGTAACATCTTAAAGCGCTTGCTGAGAACTCAGTCCAATTTTATGCGCTGCAGCAGCCGTGCAAACATTTTGGGCATGGACAGTTTTTCTTTGGAAAACATATTTTTGTCAGAATCGAAACRTTTCCTGGGAAGATGTAGGCTTAGATAAAGTTTTAGGTGGAAGAATTGTCAAAACAAATCACTTCAACTTTCTAGCTTGGTTTTCACAATGTCAAATTCATTTCACTAAGATTTTTGTAACTTTTAATTTTTCAGGTACRTGATMATATGCTGGCATGTTTTGACACTGTCAGAATACAATCATTGTGGCTTGAACAGAATGCACAAGAATGTTCGATTTTAWTTTTTTTTATTTTAAATTTTGGTCTATAAGCAATTTTGAAGGTGTGACAGGAGGAGGAAATGGCTGAAGCAGGTCTGTAGCGGTGGCAGGAAGTCTGTAGCAAGAGTTGAGCTTTATTTCCTAACTGGAGGTCCATTATTTCTGCTTCATGGTTTTCTGTTCTAATCTCTAACAAGATCTGGGACTTTCTCGATCTGTTAACTTGACCCTAACAACTATATTTTAGAAGTTCAATAACTGATAAATGAGCAAATGTTTGAACACACTGTGGAGCTGCAAATTGATTGTAACCACCCGAAATAATTTTTGTTGATGTGCTTTTAAAGTACTACTCTCAGCCAGTAACATCTATTAATTATTTATTAGTCTGTGTACCCTTCRTAGGTGTAACCTTAACAGAACTTGAGACTGCTTGATCTGTTATTGAGAGCAAAGACTATATTCCTAGAAAGATGATGATTTATCTGGAAGTCGCTCTTTATCTTCAGCATTTTTAAATACTGCACAGATAAATATGCCTCTTTAGCTAGAGTGTCCTTTTGTTTCCCTAGTACGCTTGATTGTAAACATACATCAAGTTGTTGCCCTCAGGGGGGCCCTGTTCAGATGCAGCTTGAGTTACATTATGGTAATAATGTTCATTCTTTGCATTAATAATTACACTGAATGCCTCCTGTTCAGCAAAGTATTGTATTTCTTTGATGTTTTCCTTGCTGTTGTGAACTGCTGTGCTGTTACTGTGTGTTTTATGCTGACAATGCAGGTCACCCATTCTCCCTGTTTTTTCCTTTTCTCCATTACTTGTGCCTCTGGATAGTAACATATCATACCAGGTAAAACAGAGTTAGGGTCAGCTAATCCACTCGGTTCCTAGATCTGACAGGTAAAGGCAAACGGAGCATTGGTGTTGACTACTGCGCTGCTCTAGTGAACTCTTCTAACAAAACCAGGAGTTTCCAGACTCAGTTGCTTCAGGCAACAAATTGTAACAGACTAAAGTAAAACGGCTAGTGAAAGCACAATGTTTACAAGAGTAAAAATCAGTTGTACCCGTTTAAAGAAACAAAACAAACCGAACCTAAAGCAAACACCAAAAAAGGCAGGCTATTGTAGCAGTTGTGTGATGGCTTTTTTTGTTTGGTTTATGTGGAGGTTTTGTTTGGTTTTTGTTTTGGGTTCCGTGGTTGGTTTTTTTTTGTTTAATAACCCTTTATATAATTCCATTGATGTTACTGGCAATGTACTAAGACTGAATTTGGCTCATGGTGACTGATTTAACAAAATTTATTTGTAATATTATTCAATATTTGCATTCACTAATGCCCAGACAAACAGGGATTCCTGTGTTTCATATGTAACATCCTTCTATGTCTTATTTTGGACCTGAATGAGCAAGTGTTTTTTGGTCCTGTAAGTTGTTCCCATTTTGAGAACAAATAGAGAAGAGTCAGGTATWTTTTGTGTAATCTTTTTGGTTTACAAAGGACGTTCAAATTTCCCTAAAGAAAACTGCAGAAAACATTAGAACATTTATTATTAATGCTTCATAACCTCTTTTTACATCAGCAGCGACCAAAAATTTTTTTTATCTTTCTTGTCTTTTTAATATTGTTCAGTAACTGTCCCTACCACCCATCCCCTGCCTTTTCCTCTTTTTAGATTTACAGCTGCAGTATCTGCATTAGCTACATTAACTCAAGGAAACTGTAGCTAGTCAAAATTTGCAGTCCACTCATGTTTTGTCGCTTACTTCTTTTGGTTCTGTTAAGTGGTTAGAATGGGGGAATTTCTGTTTAATTTTTACACAATGCAGGAAAGCACTGAAGCAACCATCATGAATGAAGTTAAGCTTGGCTGAAACCAAAGTGAACAAGAGACTCCCGTGCCCTGAACCTTTACAGCCTGTCTAAGTAGGAGCTGGAACAAAGACATTATCCACTTCTGCAAAGGAGGAAATAAACTCAGATGTTAACTTGCCCTAAGATCAGAATGGAGTTTGTATCAGTTCTATGAAATTAAGACACTTTTGGATTTCTAATCTAATGCCTTTACCATAAATCATTTTTCTTTGCTTTGAGAGGCGATTATTCTGCGTGGATTTTGTGTTCCTGGGTAGCTTGAATCCATCCAATGTTCTCCTGGTGCTTTACAAATTAAGGGGGGGGGCATGTCCATATTGTAAGTGAGGAAGGTGGACCACAACGATCTCACAGGGGTTTGTTTGTTTTTAATTTGTTACTGTTAATTTGCTCCAAAACTTCATGGAGATTTTTTTTTTATATTGGCAGGATGAATCAATTTAGGTTGGTTCGTGTATTTAACGTATTGCTGACTACTGCCACTAGCTTCTAGGTAGTGTGTTAAAACTGCATGTGTATTTGCATGTGTTTGACAGAGGGAGCCCCTAAAAGGTGGAAAAAATTCCCACTAGTGACACCTGAGCATCCTCCTCCCAGGAGGAAASCAATCTAGTGTAATAAGACAAAGCCCTGCAGCAGTGAAGAGGGTAATAGCATTTACAGAACCTGTTTGCTAGATTTCCTGGGCAGAAAATATATAGTCTGTGACCGGAGATCATCTTTTAACCTGGTTAACCTAGATCTAGAGATGGAAATGGTAGTACTGGGAAAGGTTGTTTAGCCCTTGCATATTGCAGCTTTCAGTTTGTTGGTCAACTTGAAAGTCAGCCAGAAAATAAAGGGCAGAACTTTTCTTTCTCCTGGACAAGATTAGGGTGCAGAATTGCTGAGGAGAATCTTCTTTACACTATGAACAGTGGAAGGGATGGGGAAGGCTAAGAACATGGCCACAGATGAAACCCCTTGCTGGCTTAGAAAGCCAGAGGCTTTGTTAAAAGCCATGACCTTTTTAGCTCTGAAGACAGCTGTAGAAAGAAAAGGTCCTTTGGATCTTTCTGTCCTTTCTCCAACGCTTTGTCTCTCCCTCTTTCCTTCAAAGCAGCAGTTTTTCTTTGTGTTTTTTTTTTTCCTTCTCAGTTCTGCTTAGCAAAGACTCTCCAGGGAGCCAGTGCAGAGTTGAACTTGGCACAAACAGCCAGGAAGAGGCTTGAGCTCAGTGTCTGTACAAATGTCCAGGATAAACTGCTGTATTAATATTTCAAATTATTTCCTAATGCAGTATGCACTGTGGCAGGGATCCAGGGAACAAGGTTTTCCTGGTGAAATCTGTCTTCTCTTTTTAATACGCAGCTATAAACAGTTTATTTTTAACACTGTTGTGTGGAAAGAGCAATGTTTTCGTTAATGGAAAATCCTGACACCCTTCTTTTGGCCTTATACCAATTTTGTTTCTACGTCTGTGGAATTATACTGACTTTTCTTGGGTGTAATACTGGAGAATCTAGCCCTGTTGTTTTACAGCTTTATTATTATAAATCTCTTCAGAGTGGGAATATCTTTATTAGTTAGAACTTCATTCTAGTGAACTCTCATATCAGACAGGTTTAATTTTGATTTAAAAAGCGGGCTTTGGTTATGTTGCCCTAACAGCCTGTCCAGTGTGAGACCTCTAGGCTCTTGCTTACCTCAAAACAGGCATGGGGTTTTTTTGCCCCCCCCCCCCCCCCCCATGTTGAGTTGAGTGGGGATAGAAGTGAGAACTTGCCCTCTTCTGAAAAAATGGTTTAAAATGTTTTGTTGAAATGTTCTTGCATGCACGTTTTCCATAGGAATTAATTTATTTCAATTTAAAAAAAGGAAAACAAAAATTTCTGAAATCAAAATGTTTTGTAGTCAAAGGAGGTTCTTTTTGAAATCACTGGGTTTAGTGCATCATTTCACGATGACTGCTAGAGGTTTTTGTTTGTTTGAAGTTTAGAATTTAATGCAGTGTTCCAGGTGACATGAAACAATTTTCAATTTTTCCTTGTGGAAAAAATAATTCTTCTTTTTTTTGTTTCAAGTCACAATGAGGAAAAATGCTAATATTTTCTCTGGAACAGAAATGCAAAATATTAAGTCAGGTGAACTATATTTTTTTTATGTATATATTCTGCTAAAGCTAGTATTAAAAGGAACTTTACAGCACAGAATGGTTGAGGCTGGAAGATTGTCTAGTCTGACCCCCCTGCTCAAAGCAGGGTCAACTAGAGCAGCTAGCTCAGGGCCATGTCCCATTGGGTTTGGAATATCTCCAGGGATGGAGATTCCACCTTCTCGTTGGGCACCATCTTCATGTGTGTGACACCCTCACAGCAAAAAAGGTTTCTCTTATATTTAAACATAATTTCCTGTATTTCAATTTGCATCTGTTGCCTCTTGACCTTGTCACTGCAGAGAAAAGTCTGGCTCGATCTTCCGTAGTCCCTACCCTCAGACATTTATTCACATTGATAATATTTCCCCTTCCCCACCTAGAGGCTCTCTCGGCCTCTGTTTGTATGTATATGAATGCCTTTCCAGTGCTTGGGTATCATGCACATTCCTCTTTAATCTTGGATTCAGGAGTAGGGATATGAAACTGGAGCCCTCAGAAGACCAGGACACAGATGCTGATAGGACAAACGTGAGACTAAGAAGGCATCACGTGTGAACAGTGCCTACTACTTTTCATGGGTTTCCCACTGTTAAAGCGTTCTTTTTCTGCAGACGATTTCTATTTCTAGAGTGGGAGGTAATTCTCTAACGAGAATAAATTTGCCAGAACTCKTAGAACTCCCTTCTTTTCTAACGCTTACGCGAAAAGCAGGGAATGCTGACACTAAGTGTGTTTGAAGACCAGTGACAGCTACCTTAAGGTCTGACTCAATAGCTGTTTAACTTGGCAAAGTCTTTACCTTGACTCTGTTTGGCTTCTGGAAGCATTGGAAAATGYTTACTGGTTTGTACATGTAACTAGATAAGTAATTTCATAAAAAATATGTGGTGAGGTAGGCCTCACAAAGGCAGCTATTACCCTTTTCAATCAGTTTTACCAAAAGGATGGTATTTTTTTTCATTACTGTAGGACTTGTCTGTTCCAAGTGATTCTGAACTTCGATATTAAATTTATTCTTGGCCTTGGGTTTTATCTTGCCTCWTGTGACTTCTGTGACTCTGGAGGAGTTGATTCTGACTCAGCCACTGTAAGATCCTTCAGGTCCAAATCCTGGCTGTGAAATGTCCCGTTTGTATCATTACTACCAGAATTCATGAACACAATTGAATAGAACTGTTGTGACAGCTCTGTATTTGCTTTCCTTGTGGAATATTCCTATTTGCATACATTCGTAGGCAGACGTTTACATAATATACATGCTTTGAATTATGCTGTTAATCCCTCAGAGGGATGGATTTTCTTAACCCTTTTGAGTATCTAGGGGTAAAAAGCAGGGGGGTGACTTCCATTTATGCCAATTTGAGTCTGGGCCACTGTGTTGTGGTCAGTGAAATTGACTGTTATGAGCATATGCACGGAGGAATTCAAACGGAAATCTTCATTCTGACAGCTAAGACTCACAGTTTCTCAGGATGCGCCGTTTCCAAAAACCCTAAAATCTGTCAGCTGAACCRTGGAAAACTGAATCCCCCGCTGGGTATGCCTTACCACCTGCCCCAGCTGGAATCGGGAGTGCCGCACRGTGATGGAGACGGTGCACATGCTAAAAGACGCTGCCCTGTGCGAATCCAGCTCAACCCAAACGGACAAGATGGGAGGAGGGAGRTTGTACTTGCCTGCTGCCTCGCGGCAGATAAGGTTAGGATAGAGGCAGGAATAGAGGCTAGATCTTCTGACTTGTATTTAAATGGTTATCAGCTAGACAATTCTGCCTGTGAGGAATATAGCTTCCAGATTCATGGACAGGTTTGGGACTTYGGGATGGTCTTGAAATGAAGTAATGGTGACAGGCTTTTTACTGGAGTGTCTGGGGGGGAAGTGAGCAGTGCGCTTAGGGGATGCTTAGAGAGATTATTCCTTTTAAAAGGGTATGTGGTCACATCAGAGAGGTGGCAGGAGAGAAGCTTTAGCGATTGGTAAGGAGCCACATCACGATCCTAGATGACGACTTCAATAGAAATTCCCCCCTCCCCGTAGTGAACCACACATAAAAAARCTAAGCGTTGAGTTGTGCAGGGACATGCCTTTTCTTGAGTGAAATCAAAAGCTGAAGCTGTCCTTGGGGAGTTGGGGTTCTGAGATCTGCAGCACTTATGATCTGGGTCCTGGGTCTGAAAACTGTGGTGATTGAACTAKTGGTTTGTTTGTTAATCCCGAATGATCTTGGCCCTTGCCAAGGGTCAGCCCTGCTTCCTTTTAGTAGCCCTTGCAAGATTTTGGGGAGCTTTTGGCAAGACTCCTTGCGGCCCTCAAATTGCTTTTGAAGTTTTGTTCAGCTGGCGGAGTGAGGATTTGACCAAGCTTTATCAGTAGTCTGATGTGAAAAGGCAGCTTTTGACCCAGCCCTGAACAATGCCTAAAAATCAGTGCTAAGACGCTCTTGAATTCACACCTCCCTGATTACTCCGTGTTGCAGACTAGATAATTTCTAGCTAGCATAACCTTGATGCTTTTCTGTACTACTATAAACTATATTCAGGAGCTGAATAGGCACGGGATGTTTGTTGTGCTGTTTACACTGCTAGAGCTTGGACACTGGAGGGCTCATGCAGCAGCACAAAACCACGTACTTCTTGCTTCCTAATTTGATGAAAGGAGAGCACATTCTGAACCACGGTATTGCCCAAATGAGCAAAACCAAGAAAGGCTGGCTGCAAATAGAAACAAAGCATTTCCCCTGTCTCCTAAACATTAGTGTTTCTCATCCATTTGATTTAACAAGGGCAATCACCCTGCCACTCTAATTATCTCTGTCAGACTCACATTGCACATAAAGTAGGCTTCTGATTTTTAAGAGGAAGAGTACCCTGGTGCCTGCGTGCCTTTTAGTCCATCGTGATGCACATCTTATCAGAGGAAAGCATTTGGAGGTTGCCTTGATAATACAAGCAGATTCCTGGCATATGGTGAAGGGCCATTTTTTATTATTTACACAATTAATGGAAAGGAAATGTTGACTGTGTTTTATTAGAATTAATGGTTCATTAGCCTGGGCTGTCATCACCTGCTAGCGCTGTGGATCCGGATGGCAAAGTTGATGAATTATTCTGGTTAGAAGAGTAATAGTGGGGATAGGGATTCACAGAGAAATACTGAGTATGAGTAGGGCAGACAAACTGTGGAAATAGTTTCTGAGGGCAAGGGGTCCAAAAGTCTGACTCTGCACTCACCCTGGGGGCACTCCACGGACAGCTGGGCTTGTGGCAGATGTTACCGCTGTCTGTCTGCAACGCTAAATGCTCGCTGCTGCTCCACTGATAGAGCTTACCAAGTCCTAAATCTGCTGGCAGGGCTACTTGTGAGTCGTCGTTTATTGGTTTCTGTCAAAATGGGAGCAAAGTTAACAGMAACAAGTTACTGAAACTTTCAGCAGATGATTCTACCCTCCCCGAGCGATGCGGGTGGTACTCTGCCAGCGTTGTGGSAGAGAGGAGCGTTTCAGGAGGGTAAACCTCCTTCCAGCACAGCTGGATCTAGAAGACTTCCCTCTTGAAAACAAGTTGCAGGGGAGAGAGATGCATGTGGACAATGCTTTCYCATCTTCTAAATTGAAATTCTGATCCAAAACCTCAGTGTTTGAAGACTGAATGTGCTGKGTTTACTGTAGTGGGTTTTGACTATTGAGCAGCCACCAGCGTTGATCCCAGGTTTGGTTTATGTGAGGAGGAGGAGGTGGTACCACAAGCCCAGAGGGATTTTTACCTAACTCATAGTTCTCRCATTGCTGTTGGATGTTTTTGTAACTTACTCTCGGTCACAATTTACCATGTGCAAGAGGGGATTTGGAGCATGTATTTTATCAAGCTACTTCTGTGGACTTAGAGACCTGTTGTTAGTCTTTCATGTTTTGAAGCAGGAGCTGTCTTTTCACACCACGCTGTAACAGAAGCTGTGGGTCCCAGTGCAGGGAATAGGAGGATCCAGGAGGTCCACAAACTGTATTGACATGGACCAGGGTAAGGYGATAAAACTGAAATCAGACCTGTATTGAGGAATCTGTTTCACAAACAACCAAAACCATAGGGTATTCTAACGARAGGTTTAGGTTTGGGTGTTATTTCTACCTGGGAAAGTAGCAGGGGTGAAAAAACCCTGAGGGTTTTCAGGCACATTAGAGAGAAAAACAAAACTGTCATGGACAAACAGAACGGTCTGCAGCACTCGGAGCACTCGATTTTGGCAGAGATGGCCTTTCCCTTCTATGTTGGAACTGCTGTGAGAGTGGGTAGAGAGTTAATGTAACATTCATAGCTGGCCCCCACAACAATGYAAATGTAATAATTTTCTCTCTAATACATATTCTTGGTATTAATAGCAAAGAAGCCAACAAACAAAAAGTAATCTATCACTTAATGTAAAATTGCCTATATAGACAGAAAAAAMMCCCACTACTCCCTGTGCTGCTTTTCTTATTTCTGTTTTATTGTTTCTATTTAATGAACTGGCAAATAAATTACAAAAATCTGTTTTATAAGCCAGTTACTTATTAATTCCATATTTTCTGCAACAGGTCCTTAGATTAATGAATCAAGGAGATGGAAAAGTCTGCTAATTTAATTACACAATTACCATTGCTGTAATATTTATTTTAAAGACATGACATAGCTAATGGATATTTTATTTATTTATTTAAAGTAAGTGATCTTAAAATTAATATTTGCAAAATTTTTTTATTTCTGGCTCTTGGTATTTCCTCCACTTTTTTTTTTCCTTAGTTTAGTGAAAAATATTAAAAAAGAAGGATTGTTGACAYGGCTAAAATAGCTACCTTTTTGTGCAGATCCCACTATGGTTACARACTACAAACTAGTTCTTGCTCTGAAAATGTCTTCATTTAATGATAAGTGGAAAAAAAAAAAAAGTGGTGTTTCTGAATGAATACTGAACTCCGCATGGCTAAATACCACACATCTCTCTTAAAGACGCTTGTGTGCCACCTCCAGATTATACTGTTTGTACTTACCATCCTCTAGCTGTAACCTTAGGTTTAAAAAGAAAAAAAAATCCGGTTCAGCCAAGGCAGTAGCAGCCTCATCCACTCTGTAGTTAGGACTCTGCCAGAAGAAGACAGCGATGCTGTATAGGTTATGCTGAAGCATCTGGCTAAAGAAAGTGTTATTTTGGTAAAACACAAATATGTTTTTGAGAAACAGTTAATTGTGAAGGAGGTAGGGATTTTTGCTGCTCTAGTTGTCTGCAAAAAGGTGGAGAATTACGAGCTATATTTTGGCATTTGCACGGTTAAATGCTGTTCCAAGGGATATTGATGGGAGATTTGGCAGACACAGGAATAGGCATGTAGTTCCAGATCCGGTGGTCCTCTCCACAGGCTGCAGGCATCTGCTGGGTGACTGAGAACTGCTTCAGGATGGGGCCAGAGGGCTGCGTTTCCTCCTGTTAAAGGCGTCATCACCTTTGAATATTTCGAACATGAAAGAAATTTGTCTTTTTTCTACTTTAACTGTATTCATGTGTTTAAGCAAAAAGGAGATAGATTATTTCTATATATCTATATTCATCATGTTATATATAAACATTTAACACCTAATTAATTTCGTACCTGTTTGAAGCTTCCCTAATGAAACAAATTCTTAAAATGGGACTTTGAGTAACTGTTTTCCTGCTGAAAAAGTATACACCAAAAAAGGAAACATCTCCTATTAATCTTGGGAGTGTAGGTTATATTATTACTATTAATTCCAGTAATTAGGAGGAAAACATAACAAATTACTCTTATTAAGCCTTTCAGACAGGATTTTCTTTTAATCTACAGGCTCATTTRTATCTATTTATTTTTATTTTTTCACCAAATGAAAGTAGCATTCTCTGCACACTCTGAAATGACCTTTATTTGTTCGCTGACAGATACAACACATATCTTAAAGTGTGGTTTTTTGTTTTTGTGKTTTTTTTTTTTAACAGTCAGGGCAAGATACAGCAGGAAGGTACTTTATTTTTTTGGTATGTGGAAGGACTTCTGCTCTCTCCATATATTTCTTCCTTACTTCGCTGAATAAGGGGATATCCATGGTAAAAGACAAAGATCCTTCTTTGGGGGATCATATTCCCAGTGGTCCAGGAAAATGCAGACATTCCTCTTGCCTTTCAACCTAAGCAAAATGCTTCATACTCTCTCACTGATTTGAATATTTTGACTTGCGTATTTAATCTGTTTGTTTAGGTGATAGAAGAGTAAGGACTGAATTTTTAAAGTCGTTTGCTGTGAAAATTGGACAGAACTTTATTGGTTCAATGGCTAAGAGCTTTTCTCTGTTTCCAAGCTATGTATTTCCATATGCAGTTGTACAAGCCACAGTAGAAGATGAAATACTGCAGCAGGAGTTTTCCACATACTTGTTATCCTCTCTCCTCCCTACTGAAGTCAGTAGTTACTATGACAGTGTCTGCAGAGATGTTTGTAGTTTCTTTATTTACACAATATACAGCCTAAACCAGTAACTGGGACTTAGAAAACAACTGTATTTTTACTTCTGTAACATCATAATCCTTGAGTTAAGGGACAGAGCAGTGGAAWCATTCCTTAAGCCTCTGAAGCATTGAGAATTTCAACAATAAACTAACTCTCTGCAAGTTTACCAGAACTATCAATCACCTAAAATGAGATTCCCCCCCCTCACATTTAGTCAAATTAGATGAACCCTCATTTTCTCTTGGTCAAACTTTTAAGCCATTTTCCAGTTTTTATTTTTTTTAAAGTTAACCTTTAAAACAAGGTATTTGTTSTTAACATAGAAAGATGTATGATGTTTTTATTTTAGTCTTGCCAGTAACAAATCTTCTGYGAATAAGGTTTTGATAATTCTTTAAAATAGGATTCTTTACCAAATTAGTCAACCTAATGATTTTTGAATGATGCCATTTTCTAAGTATTCTGCCTATGTCATAGGCTATCCAGAAAAAGTTTTTAAATATGAAGAATATTGTATGTAACTTCTTGTGAGGCAGAAGATTAGTAGTAAGCCTGTAATCTTCTACCAATTTATTCACGTTCAACAAAATACTGCATAAAGTGAGTAGCWGATACAACTTCCAGTAATTTTAACTTTTTATTTTGGTACTTCTTAAACTACTTTTTAGTCATCATGAGTGCAAAGCACAAAATAAATCTTTCTTCAACTCTYCTGTTCTCTGGTTCTCCTTTATTGGAATAGATATTAAGGTGAGGAAATTACTGAAAACTTAATTCATGCACTTCTGTAAGTGTTTTTCTTTTTCTGAATTTTCTCTTCTTTTGGTGAAGAAAAACCTTCAAATTTTCTTAAGAAAATAACTTCTGGATGCTGAGATCCATAGTTTTCAAAGTACTTATTTTCATTTAAAGAAAGGCAAGTGCTGAGACTTTATGAAAATGAGGCCTTTTGAATTGTGCTCAGGTTCCTTGAAGTTAACGTCAGGGTTATTTGTGAAAGCCTGTTAGTTTTGAGAACCAGATATTTGTTCACAAGAAACTGGGTGATAGTGGTGTGGTGGTTGGTTTGGTTTTTAATTTCTGTTTTCATGAGAAGGTAACTTTTTACTAGTTCTTTTTAGTAATCTTGCCATCTCAAACTAAGGATCTCTAAATTCSAAGTGGCTGCTCAAGTCTTTTGAGGGATCTCCTGCTGTTTGTTGTTCCAAAAGCATTTTGGATGATAGAAAATACTTCAGAAACACAGCAAGTTCTGAAGCAGTCAGTTGAGGCATCATTTTAACACAACTGAAATACATGACTACTTCATTTTTCTGGGAGCTCTAGCTATTACTAACCATGTAATCTGCCTCCCTAAGAGGATTTTCATGTGTAAATCTTTGTTTATCAAAACTGTGCTAGTATTTAAATATTTTTTTTTTTTGAGAGGGGGAGAGGGAAAACTTGAGAGAGTTGTAGACGACCTTYGAAAGAGAAAAATGCATTTTGAAAATGCCCTGATTTTTCAGAGTATGGTATTTTCATAAGCACTGTAGATTGTCTTGTGGGACTGGGGTTTAAAATACTGCTTTGGAAAATGGGACATGATTTTCTCCATTGTTTCAGAGCTCTTTTAGCAGTTTCAGTTCAGTCTTTAAGGCTTCTGAGTATAAGCATAACAAGCAATTGTTTCCTTTTGCTTTAAATCCTGTTTGGAATAGATAGTTGTCTGTAAATCTTTTCTGAATGTTAAAACAAGTACAATCCAAAAGTTTCTTGCACAGCTGGCCATGTTTGTCTTTAACCTAATATTAAGCATAGTTGCTGCTGATAATTTAGATTTTTCCATGGGTTGAATTCCTTTTGGTAGCTTCTTTCTGTGGTTATCAGTTTTAGGTCAAGATCTGACCGTAAGTTTTGCTGTGCATTATGGAAGAAAAGAGAACATTTTCTTCCCGGTTCTACTGAAAAGGTTGTTCAAGAGTTGACATGGAATACATAAAAAAAAATAAACTTTATCTTAACTCCAGAACTGTGAGCTGATCAGCCTGTTTCTTACAAYGTGAGTGTTGTCTCTCAATGTCTTTATGTTTTTTCCTGTGTTATTTGTTTATCAGGCAGAATTTTAACATTATCTGTTGTTCCACTTGCTTAATCTCTTCCTTTTCCTTCTGAGTTATGCCAAAACTAAGAAGYTTGTTTCAGAATCTCTGCAGCTGCCTTATCATTGTATTCCATTTTGTATTACCTGAGCATCTCATACTTTTTTTGTTTTTTTTCATTAGCATGCGAGAGAACTAGTTCTGCAATGTATAGTGTGGTTAGAAAACATCCGAGGTGTTTAACTTGGAAAGAGTTAATCTGTTGCTACAGATGACAAAACTACTAGCCTTCTGCTTGAATCAAAGTTGATAAGTATTGCCGCTTTTAAATTAATAAGTACTATGTTAAAAGAGTAATTGGAAGTTGCATAAAATACGGATTTGGGACTTTGGGTATAAATAATAGAGCATATATATTTGATAAGAGCTTTAAAATAYTTCTATAAAAAGTTCCACTCCTGTGATTACTACAGTATTAAAATATGTAATGTTTGTCATATAATCCCACCTGATGATTAGGATTAGTAGAATAGCATTATTTTCTAAACTGCCACGTTAAAGTTTCACCATTATTAAAAACTGTATTAGAGATTTGTCCTTTAGAAGTAGAGTTCAAATCCCTGTGAAATGCAGGTTACCTGACATTTGTTTTCCTGTTGTCCACAGCTTTAGAARGGATTGCCCTAATTCCACCAGTACAATAGAAAGTCATAGAAAATGAACAGTCGTATGGATAAAAAGGTACAACCAGAGATCTAAACAAGGCCAGAGACATCACTGTGTTATACCTTAGCTTGGTAGTAATTAAACATAGTCAGGAATATTTAAGTTAATTGCTGTTTATCCCTGTCAGTACACTGAAACAGAACTATTTTACATGAATGCAGCAAAAAGGTTTCAAAGAAAAATGTTTTGAGTTCGAGCTGCAATAAAACTGATGGAAGAGTTCTTATCAATGCTATAAAAGCTCAGGAGTTAAGGTTATCACTTGGTGTGTGGAAAAAAAACTAAATTAATAGTCCTGTTTTGCCTGAGTCGGATCAGACTTGAACATTTGTTTCACCAGCTATGGTTCCTTTCTTAATTGCTTACTGGCACTTCTCTGCTGAGGCTTTCTTCAAGAAGAGCATCTGCTACCCCTTTTATGTCTAAGGTGGAGGTAAAGGTGGTAAATAATTAGGAAACCCTCTCCTGCGCCATTCCCTCATGCAGAAATAGGGTAGGTCATTCACAACCTCTYTTTGTGCGATCCTAATAAAAGGAAGTATCATCAGTGGTGGGAGGAGGATGTGAAGAACTACTATCCCAGTAAATTAACTTGCATATAATTGTTTGCTCTTCTTGCTTTTGAAATGGCACAACCATCCACCGTTAGCATGATATATCAGCACTATATTAAACTAATATAGTTTGCATTCCACCTTTGTATTCATCCACAATACACATTAAACCTTGTTACCATGCATTTAATCATAGCTACTGTGATTTAAGCGTACTTGGTTTTCCGATAAAACCTGGTATAAAACAAAAGGGAGGGGGAGGATAAGGATAGCGCAGTTTGCAAATTGAATTGATATAACCTCCCACCAGCTGCATTAACTACTGAGAAACAGAAACTCCAAAAGGGAGTTGAGACAGCATTACTATTCCTTTACTACCTTTTTTTTTTTTCTGTCAAACCTTATGAGAGATTTGAGAAAAAGCATTTTACTACATGTGAATTGGTAGAAAAGTCCAATTCCATATCAATTTGTGCTTCCTCTGAAAATCTGAGTTTCTGAAAATTAGATTCTCTGATTAGGGTCCTGTAAGAATCACGCTCACAGGCTCTCAAGCCCCCAGCTGTTAAAGATGGACGGGTAGTCCATGAAAGAKAGCTTGTGGTAACTTAAAATATGCTTCTCTGTATTTGGCTTTAATTTAGAGGACTTCATACTGCAACCTGCAATACATAACGTGTTTGATATCGTGTGATAATTTTGCAGAAGTCTGCGATGGCTTCAAAAGATGGTCCAGAGCTGGTTTGCAAATATTTGTGTTACTGTAAAATGTAGCTGCACAGTGAAAGCTCAGAGAAAATAATAGCAAAGGATAGAAAAGAATCCACTCAGGTGACCGCTGTAAATTGTACTTATGAAGGCATTTTCCTTTTCTTTTCTGCTCGCTGTATTTCAGAATACATTCAGCCAAATAGTTGATGTTTGGGCATTGGAATATGCTTTCCCCTTTAAGCAAATCACTTAAAGACATGTTTAAGGCTACCATAACCTGTACTCGCATTCAGAGGTTTCAAGATCTCTAACATTAAATGCTTTCTTGGTCGTGTTCCTTCACCAGTGATGAGAGGACATAGGCTCTCGTTCTTCACCTTTCTGTTTCTTCACCGCGGATGGACGCCACTCCAGTGTGTGTGGGCCCTATGCAGCAGTGTTTGCGTTGTACCAGTATGAGCTGGAGAAGTATTGCCATTTGGGACTAGTGTGGGGCACAGGCTTTTTAGTCTCCCAACTAAATATAAGTCACTTTAATATCTTTCTTTCCAGGTTAAATTATCCCAAGGCGAAATATCAGATTTAGGAATAAATTCTATTGTTACATTCCCCAAAAGTGGCAAGAAATTACCAGATTGGGGATTGGTTGCACTTCTTTTTTTCTGATAGTTTCTTAATTAGATGGAGCGACATTCACTTTGTTTTTTTTTTTCCTTTGTCCATTGTGGACAGTTATACCACAATTATTTAGGGAGTGGAGAGATGGTGTTTTTTTTGTTTTTTTTTTTTTTTTTTGCGTTTTGAGGAATGTGATGTGTCCAGGAAGTGGGTTGATGCTTGTGTTTCAATGAAAAGCTTATTCCATTTGTCGTGGAGGTGAATTTATGTTACATAAACAAGGTTTTCTTCTGTTATCTCTGAATGCACGGCTATGAACTTTAGAGTAGCTCCGAATACATACGCTCAATAGCTTTGCCGAAGAGTAACGGCATGCTGTGCTGCGGGTTATCCGGGTTAGGATGCATCACAGTCGGTGCGTGAGATATGCTGCAGAGCTTTAAAGAAGCCAGTTTAAAGTCCTTGCAARTTCTTTATGGCTTATGATCAGAGGCTTCCACTTCTTAGTAAGGTGTTGCAGTATTTATGGACAGGAATAGAGTGAACCTAACCATGTCGTTAGCTCCTTTTTAGCCATTTAACTTAACACAAAGAAATTACCAGCCTTTGTTAATTGCTGTTGAAATTTGATCTAAGTGAATTTGTTTGGAATTTAAGATTAAATTAATTTAAATAACTTTTGACAGAATACTCTTTTGAAAGGTTTTCCCTTGTAAGTTCCCCACCAAAGTAAATCAGTTTCATTGAATTATTTACGAGACAATTTCATAGGGAGAGCTTCAAAAACCCTCCAGGCAATAATAAAATGATCTTYACTGTTACAGTCACAATTTGTTCTGGATAATTGGCTGCCTTTTGCCATTGGGGAATAGTATGGTTTTACGTGCTAGATAGGTGCTTCTTCCTGCAAAGAGGAAAAAGTGGTGCCAATCATATGGACTAAGTCTGTGTCTGAGTTTCCATTAAAAAAAAAAAAAAAAAAGAAAAAGAAAGAAAAAAAAAAGAAAAGGCAGCCAAACCCCTAGTTT
Source organism: Oceanodroma leucorhoa (assembly GCA_030449065.1). Taxonomy (NCBI): domain Eukaryota; kingdom Metazoa; phylum Chordata; class Aves; order Procellariiformes; genus Oceanodroma; species Oceanodroma leucorhoa. The sequence goes on from JASVER010000189.1 coordinate 303,945, forward strand.
ATACCACAAACCTGCCATTCAGATTTGAAGTGCACTGCAGAAACAAACTTTCCTGTGTTGTTTGCTTGTTTATTTGTAATTATTTTACCTCCCAAATGGGTAACTTACTGATAAAGGGATAGCACTTAACCATACCATTTTGTTCTGTCATGTAGGTGTTTAAATGTAGACTGTATGTTTGCAAATGGCTGTTTACAAAGCCTAATGGAAAATAGTTTTTTCTTCTGTGGAGGGGAAARAAAAAGTTAAATGTAGATTTCATAATTTCATTGAAGTACTTCAGGGGAGCGGAGCCAGCTCATGCTTATCCTATCCTTTTCGTGTTCAGTGGTTGTCTACTGCAAGCYGCTGAGGGAAGCATAACACTGAGTTAAGGGAACCGTTGATTTGAGCTCATATGGGTGCTCTGATGTTGTCTGCTCCCTCTCACTCCTCTACTCCTGTGTAGTTTTTTCTACAGTTCAGCTGTTTTGATGAGATTTCTGCAGGTTATTGGAAAGTGGTGTGTCATAACAATTCTGTTAACTGCTGCGATGAAGAAGACTGAAGAGCACTTGCACCTTAGAATTAAAGAATTATGTCAGCGTATAGTCAAAATTTCTGAATTTTTAGCCTAAGCATTTTGCCTTTCAACCATCTAGTGAAAAAYTCGACTTTTCTAGAGCAAGCAGACTTGTACTGTTGAAAATTCAACCAGAAAAATTGTAAAAAAAAGAACTCCTTTTGATTAATTAAAAAAAAAACGCCCAACAACAACAACAAAAACTTCAGTTTCTAATGTTCGGGCAGCCTATGGTTGGATTTTGACAATGTCTCTTGAAATAACTTGAGTCCTTTAGTGGGTTGCCTCGTTTCCTTCAACAGTGMCCACCAGGTTCTATCAGAGCAATAGCCAAAATATAAAACACACTTGTCCCTAAATATTTATTGTTTTTGTCAGTTCAGTGGAGTCTTTGCCCAAAAACCTCCCCTTTCCTAGATGACTTTACTGCTTTAAATCCCCACGTAACTTTGTAAGAGATTTTTCTACCAGAGTTCAAACAGTAACRGAAGGTGTTACCTCCTGGTTCCCTGTGTGATGGTCAGTAGCATTCTTTGCATTACAAGAAATTCTCTTCCGTCCAGTTTGTGGCCTTTGAGAGGACCAAGGCTGAAATGCACTGGARAGAGAGTAATTTGCGATGGTGGAAATGCTGTGCATTTCTCAGCTAACCATTGCAAGCTTGAYGGGTTTCCCTTCACTGAGAAGGAAAAATGGAAAAGCAAACTTTGGATATTTTCTGTTCGAGTCTGAATGATGTCCTGATGYTTTGTAGGAACGTATCTGGTAAGATTTAATGAAAGTTGTCACGTCAGAAATTGCTCATCCTTTAAAGAATTTTCTATTACATTTTAATTTTAAATAAGCTTTTCAGTCAGAATGGAGTTCCTGCTGAAAACCAGAAATAACCTCTTCAGAGTGCCTGGTACTCCCTYGTGTATTGACATTCATTTTTTGCTGGGTGAGGCCCTTCTAGTGGTAGAAATCCCTCTCCAACCCAGGGGACAATGCAGATTAAAAGTTGATGGTCTTTTAAACCGCAGGCRGGTGTGTTACATCTTCGGCTATGTATATAAAATGTAGCTTGAGTTCTTCTTTCTAGCTTTTATCAGTGTTTGTTCTTTCCCCTGTTTTCATTGTAATTTTTTCATTTCTACTGAAGTAAAATCAAAACAAAACTTTTTTGTTTTTAAAAGACACTTAAAAATCAGCATAAAGTTAAAAAGCAAAGAGGGAAAGGACTGGGAAATGACCATGCTGTACTTTTTTCATTACTGTTGTATACTGTGGCAAATATCGTATTTCTTTCGTCTTATAGTTTTTTGGTTTTTTTTCTTTTTTTTCAAAAACCTCTCATTCTTTTCAGAACTGTTCGTGATACGTGCAGTAATATTAACTTAGCCTGTCTTTCCCGACAGTCACAATRTTTCATAAAAGATTGTAACAAAGAAAAATGAATAAAATACCTGTTCTCTGATAGCTCATGAAAAGTCCTGCAGAAGATGATTTATTTAGTCTGGGATTTTCAAAAGATCCTTTGAACTGGGTGCCTAATTCTCCTAAACTACTTGAGTGAATCCTACTCTTTTTTCAGTAATTCAGCATAAACATTTGATCAAAACTGCCAAAACTCTACATGTGTTATATGCATGTAAATATTAGATTTAATATTTCAAATCATATTTTATATTAATTTGATWATGTCTGGCAATGCTTATAACTGGTACGAGAATCCATCTTCCATACAGATTTCTCATTGTAATTTATCATTATTTAATGAAASCTTAAAATAAAGTGTCCAAACTTATGTCATATCCCTTCCAATGCTTTGAATATTTCATCTTCGCTGAATGAGCTGCATAGCAATTTGAGCACACCCTTTAGACAGATATCAGAGCTTCCTGACGATTTTTTTCTGCCAATATTCGCTGCCTGCCTTCAGGCTCTGACCACGGTTGATAAAATTACAGAAAGGATTATAGTGTTTCATTCTATTAAATGTCAGGGTGGAGAACATAAAATATGTCCGCTTATGAGCAGCGCTCATCAAGGACAACCTTGATTATTCAGGCTTGTTTGAGCAACAATTCCCAGTCTTCAGACCACATTAGTGGATGTGTTTGTTTTCCTTCCAATGTTCAGTTGATTTTTCTTCTTTTTTGGGGGGTGGGGGAGTGAAGATTAGAGATTGTGCTTTCCCCATAACTTGGGACACAGAATCTCTCCTGTTGCGTAAAGAGTTTTCTGTTGTTACTGAATATTGCCTAATTTGAAGTTTGTCATTTATGATTTAGAGAGTAACAAAGCCATTTCTCAGAATGTGTGGCATATTGCGTCAGACACAGAATACAATGACCTTGTGTGCCTGCATTCTCGTGAGAGCTGGCAGCAGCCGTAACTATCAGCTTTCTGTGGGTTCTGAAGTAAAGACGATGTTGTGTTGGTATAATTACTGTGGCTTTATGCATTAGTATAGGGGAAAATGCTGGGTTTAATTCTCAGGAGTAGCTGTATATTTGTGTATGTGTGCRTGTATGTACTTTCGTGCAGAGGTTTGCGTTCCCAGTAAATATTCTGGGAGATGGCCTTTGCGGGTAAGATTATATGTGCTGGTAAACTGGAGCCTGAAACTCCAGGCTCTGTAAGAAATACTTGCCATAATTTGTAGCGCATTGGCYGTTCTTTGTTTGTTTTAACATCTAAGTTACCTCAGATAGATGYGTTTTCTGTTCTTCGTGTACTGGTTCTCAGAAGGCATCTTGCAAATGCCTAAATGTGTGTGTTCATTTCCTGACACCCGGTGGAATTCTGAGTTTGCACACAGAAATGTGGAAACCATGTTATGTGTATATTGATGCTTTAGGAAAATACCTTTTTTTTTTTTTTTTTTTAATGGCAAGGAGAATACTTGGGAATAATAAGAAAGTCTGAGCAAAGAAATTCAACTTGTTCTAGAATTGTATCATTCTGAGTGAGTGGAGAATCAGGCCAGATGCGTCCTGGGAGAGCACTCAGCTTTGCTTTAAACAAGCTCCTTTGGCTCTGTTAAAGTGCTCATGAGACGAAGCTCCACAGCAGAAGAGAAAGCTTCGCATCAAATGCACTAAAAATATTCCATATAAGAAGATGCAGGTTGGAAAGTAAGACTTATATTGCTGTTTACAAAGATCTTTATGGTCACATAGACATGAGAAAGAAAAGTAATTCCTGAGAGCTTTGTTGCGTGTCAGCTGGTAACTTTTGCCAGTGACAGATTTTTAAACCTGTAATATATTCATAGACATATATATTCATATACAGAAATACGCTCAAACAATTCTTTGATTCTTTACTTTGAGCTGGGGCAAACAAAAACACTTTGAAAGGAGACAGCGCTGTTGGGACAGAATCCCAGATAAGTAATGGGGCATTTGAAGGTGAAAACTAGTTGCCCCTGAGAAATTTGTTACCTTTGGGAATCTGAAATGTAACTCAGCATGCAATGCTTTTTGACTAAGTATGACCTTTAAAAGAGGAAGAGGGGAAAAAAGAGAAAACCTGTGTGTTTGAACGTGAATTTCAACATCTGTTAGGATGTGTAAGAAAGTTAGTTGGTGGCATTTAGCTTCTTTCTGTTCTGCAGGCTTAAAAGGGCTTGTTCAAATGCAGCTGATGGGAAGAACAGTTTAATTTGCAGATCAGGCCCATTTTTTGGCCATAAAAGGGTAAACAACAAACAGCTTTTTCCTCTCTCCTCTATCCCTTTTAAGTAGAAAGCTGTCAACCTTTTCAGTTATTCCCACTTAAGAACAATTGCCCAGTTGCTTACAAGTTGGCTTATCTTCTGTCATTTTGCTTTTATGTGAGTAAACAGTAGCTCCATGCCTCTGAGAGCTAATGAAGCCTGCATGTCTTATTTGAAGGCTGTATTGTGAAATTCCTCATTTTTAAATATGGAATATTTAAAAAATAAAAATAGAAATATAAAAATAAAAAATAGAAATAAAAAAAAAAATTGGTGTTTGCTCCTTATTAAACAAACAAGAAATCGCATTAGTTATAGATGATGTATTTGGTGTCTAAAAAGTCATAATCTTCTATTTGGGTAGCATTGATAATGCCTGTTGTGAATGGATTCTTCTGTGGTTGTAAGCTTAGAGGTATTCTGAATTTCTGGGTGGGATGGGATGGGGAAAAGACATTAGCAGAGACTCCCGGCTCTTCTGTGATCTCTCTCCCTTTGTGAAATTTGTTTGAGACTGGTTATCAATTGCTCCTTCTCTTGAACRGAGAAAAGATGCAAGTGTGCACGCACGAATCGGGACTACTTCAGCTTCTTCAGTCTAAAAACAACAACTTGAAAACTTCTTGAAATAMGCTTTTTATAAGGCTGAACGAAAGGCATTGTGTTGAGCTTCACAAGAAGTGGGTTTGGTTCCYGAGTCTGTCATGGGAAATATCTATTTCAGCTTGAGGGAAAGTGTAGCTATTTTTTTTCAGATGTGTTCAATGTTACCAGCTCCCACTGACATCAACTAGTCTTGAAAGTGTGCAGTAGCTCTGCTTGGTTTGACCTTGGACTCCATCTACTGCAAAGCAGSAGCTTTCTGCCCATCCTGGACACTGATCACACACCATGGCCACGTTCTAGAGGCATCAGGACGCAACAAACAGTAGTTTACTGTTCTGTTATCTTTCAGTCATTTAAAGAACTGTTTTTTAAAGTATTGGGCATCACTATGTTACTGGCAAAGTATTGTTAATACSCTTAAAGCCAAGCTTAGTTCCACACCTTGATCACATTTGTCTTATAGRATATAAATGGTTGTCTTTCCGTTTCCTCTCTTCTTCAGTTTAAGACATAAATTGATAGTTTTTCATTCCCTATTGTGACAAGTACGTACTCAAAATGCGTTCATCTCGCTGTCAACAGACCTGGAAAAATTCTCTGCTGGAATTGAATCTGAGATTTCTGAATCCAAATGTATAAGCCCTTGCCACTACGGTTTTAAAGATTCAATTACAGTAGAATAAAGGCATTAATAGATCCACACCCCTGGAGGGAAAATGATGCTACCTGAGGCCAGTCTGTGTTMCATCCTGTTCCGCAGACATAATCCTTCAAAAGCCGTGTTCACAGAAATGGTATAGTTTCTTTGCCTTATGTGCGAATCAAGCATACTTGATTCTCCAGTGGATTCCTTGCTGTGCATTTTAAATCTGATGGAGTGGCATTAATTTACTATGCACGAAAGGTATTCTCTTTCTTTTAGAAAAGAGGAAAAAATAATCTTTCTCAGACATTTGCTTTTGTTGAACTTTCTTAGGGTCTACAAGATGGAAAAAAAATAATTACACTTTTGTTCCTAGTTTGCTGCTGTTGTGCTATAATTATAGCACAAGTCAGTTGTTTCCTTAGCTTTTAGTYTTTATAGTTAGATGCTGGTTCCAGCCAAATGGTTGGATGGTTATAACACAAGAAACGTCTTTCTCCATCTGAGATGTTTTGGACGCTAACCTAATACAAACAATAACAYAATATTTAAGAAATGAATGCTTCCWGGAATTTCTCTTACCCTTAGTGGGAAATGCTGAATATAGCATATTGGGTGTTTTCTTCAAGACTGCAAGGAGCGCTTATGTGGAAATATTTTTAGGGATGTAATTTGAGAGAGAGATCTTGCCCAATCCCGAATAACAAACAGMAGGGGCGCTTGGGGCAGGTGGCAAACATTTGGGTCCTTGCTCTGCCTGGTTCATTCTCTGTGCAAGTGTACYGATTGATCACTATTAGGGGTTCTCTTATTCATTCCAAAACAAAGCAGAGTCACGAGAACTCTTCGAGGATGAGAAATGGGCTTTTCATCCTGTAACGCTCTGACAGATAGGAGGATGTCACCTCTCAATTTGGCATTGCATAACAGCATTGGTCAAACATTTTGTAAGTAACTTAATCCAATTAACATGCAGCTAATTTAGGATGACAGGAACTGTAGCTGTGCAACTCCACTCCAGCTTTGTTGGTTAAATTAAACATTAAGTCGTTGTCTTGACACCTAAAAGGTGTATAATCAGTCACCAATTAATTAGCATAAGTATGTCAGGTACTCATTAGAATAATTGACTAAAGTCTGTCTTGTTGAAAACGGCTTTTTGCTTAATTTTATGCACTTAGTGAAATGGAAAATACAGTCCTAAAAGACGTAGACAGATCTCATAGGTCATCTGCATAATTTGCTTGCCGGGTTAATWTAGGCACATCCTCGAGTGCTTTCTGTAGGTTAGCTGACATAGCTTACGCAGTAAGTTTCCACCGCTTCCTTCAGAAAACGTATTTTGTATTATTGTKAGGTGACTGTAAGTAAAAACTGCGTGTTAACTCTGACTAACTTGAAATACCAAAATAGTTTAGTCAGCCAGCTTCAGAGGAAGGAGCGTGTTAGGAGAGTAGTCTGCACAAGTCCTCCTCGGACCATCTCTGACAAGAACTGCTTTTGAGACAGGGTTTTGCAAAGACAGATTATCCTTCTGTGTTTCATGCTTTCATCCTCCTTCATTARGAGATATTTTTTGCTATGTCTGTGTTGTACGTGACTGTGCAGCTCACGATATGTGTACAAGCACAGACAAAGGGTAAAAGGTGAAATGGCAGCATGCAGAGGAGAGTTATGCCAGAAGATGTACTGTGTGAGAGATTGGGCAATTGAACTCAGTACTCTGTATTATTTATATAGTATATAAGCGCATGGGTATTTAAATTGGCTTTGTTTATGTGAAGGAACTTTTAAGAGACTTCTTAGCTTGGGTGTAGAGCYATGTAAGGTGATGAGAGCTGTGTGGCTCTGTACCGACTCGTAGTTAYCTTGGGTTAACTGAGGAGTCTTTGCACTGCATTTGACTGCAGGGGGTCGGTAGCTACATCAGGTTTTGGAACTTGTGCGTGTTCCGCATTGTTGCGCTCYGTTAGGTGTCTGTCTCTCTTCTCTRTTCCTATTAACCTTGAATTATTACRTTATTATCCTGGTCAAATGTCTAGATCTGGCACTTCGCATCTGCAGCGAGAAGGGGAAACTATGCCAAATATTCTGGGCTGGTGGCTGCCTCTGCTCATCGCCCTTCCCAGAACGTACCATTTGCTTATGTTTTGCTCTGCACACTGTGCAGTTCAGTTCTGAGCACTGACGACAGGCAGCAGACATCACAGCAACGCGCTGAGCAGCACAGGCTGCAAATAGTCTCTTGTTTTAATATTTCAGGGGCCCCTCTCTGAAACAAATAGTGCGTGTGTTCTGTTTCTTTTTGGCTAGCAACGTACTGTCAGCTTTAGTTTTAATCTATGTTAGAGGAATTAGTATTTGGTTTGTTGGTTTAACTCATTAAAGGAATTACTTCTGTAGCTTTGCTCTAGTTCAAGCAACATCCGTCACTGAAGATGATTTTCTTCAACACTGAGAGACACAATAGAAATGTGTTTGTTTGTTTATTTTTATAACCATCCACAGTGGTGTATGTTTTCAAGGTGAATACCAATCATGCAAATGTCCATGTTTATTTTTCCTGAATTCCCCTTAGAAAGGCAGAGAATTGTCTGACAGGATCAGATGAACAACCTATTTAAGAATACTAATACCACCTTATTTTCATTCACAGACCTCAAAAAACTTTCTGAAGGAAGTTAATAACATTTTATATTTTACATGCATATAGTAAATAAATAAAACAGTGAGAAAAGGAAGGGAAAGTGACCTTCCCTGAGGCCACCCAATAAATAAATTTGCAGCCTGGGAGAAGAGCTCCTGTCACTTGAGCTCCTTGCCAGAGATAGAAGATTAGAAACGGCAGAATTTGGAATAGAAGCCTCAGTTCAGCGCTTTATCCAGCAACCAACACAGGGTCTCATTTCCAAGAGTGGAATTAAAAACATGCTCTGAGAGATGATCTAAACTATCAGTTTTCCTAAACTCTGAATTAATGGGTTTGAAAAAAAAAAAGCTATTTGAAAGCTTTTGAGATGACGGACTGCCAGTGTTTGTTTGAAGCATCCTGCACTGCCTGACAGGTGATTCCTTTAGGAAAAAGGGTAGATAAATTCCTCATTTACTGGGAAGTGAATCTGAAGAAGTAGTGGGTGCCTGGCAAGGCTGGAGAAAGGAAGTGTGAGAATAACCACTCAAGGGAGAATATTGAGATGACCTTCCTTTCTCTGGGTTCCTTTGGTAATGAAGGCAAAGTCTCTTTGAAGGGCAGCAAGTCTGAACTTCTGTGGGCGGGGTTTGCCAGTCTGGGAATTGTTCTGTACCTTCTATTACATGAGCCTCTCCATGAATTGTAACTTTTAAATATTAAATAGGCTTCAGGTCAAGATAGCCTAGTTTATGAGGTGGCGGGTACAGTGACAGAAGAGTAAATACCTGCGTTTTATGAGTGCAATTTCAATCCAAATTCCAGGTTTGTTACTCATGCCAAAGATGTACATAAAATCACTGTAACAATCAAAACATGAATCAAGGCTCATAAAGCAAACTTGAATTGGTAATGAAGTTTCTTTCAAGAGTTTGTTGCTGCTACCAAATAAGCATCATCGTCTTTTTCACAGCCTAGAAGACAGACTGCTGTAAAAAAGAGCTGTTGCCAGTTTTAGTTCTACAAGGTGAATCGCTATAACTCTGAAAGCCTTTTCAGGAGTAACAGTATTTATTGGAATGCCTTTCCTGGGCGTTTTCTGCATTTAGGAATATTGCAACATGCATAAATAGAATAGGAACTTTCTGTGGCTGAACTAATGCTACACTTTATTCAGACCCAACAGAAACTCAGAAATGCAAAAAGAGCATGATAGGAACGGGCATTACAACTTTGTGAAATATTTTGAATGGATGAGATTTGTAACTTCAAAAAATGTTCCTTGGAGTGATCAAGCATTTTTATAAATTTGATTATAATTCAACAAATGGCTATCAGATTGCTGGAAATGCTTTGATGGGAAATAAGATTTCAGGTTTTTTTCCTGAAGTGCCATTGAAAAGTAAAATTTAGTTGAAACAAGGGAAATAATTGAAATGGATACACCTAATTTTATTCTGTATTATTCTGCTGTTATATATATATATTATAATATATATGAGATATATTTTATTATTCTGCTGTTATTCCAGGTTTTGTTTAATTAAGTTTTACCCACCAAATTACTTGTTCTTCAGATCAGTCACAAAGAAAAAGAAGCAATTATTCACACTGACTTAATACTGCCTGTAAAAGGAACATAGTCACACTTGAGTTTCCTGGTTCCCAGAAACCGAAACTGGATTTTGCGTTCCTTAAAAGACATTGTTAAAAGTGCCCAGTTCTAAATGCTTTAATGGGACTAAGACCGTAACCTGACAAATGGAGGGGGTGGAAGAAAACTCTGCTGGAACTAATTGTACCAAAAGAAAACTGCAGAAACCTGTGGTCCACCTTTGGAAGTCTGTTCATGAAGTCTGTATGTGAATATGTGCATGGCAAACTAACTCAACAGATTCCATTAAGGGAAAATATATTTTAAAAAGATATAAATAGAATTTGAAAATATTTGCTGGGAAGGGAGAGGTAAATAGATATGGTGGGAGAGGAAGAAGTGGGCTACCATTATTAAGCTTTTGATGCATCTTGTGTTTTAACCATTGTGTTTCCATTAACTTAAGAAAAAAGAAGTTTACAGAAACTGAAGTCCTTACTGTTCTGTCTCCAAGGTACTGATTATCCAATAATGTTTTGTAAAATGTCCATAGAAGTTCTTAAACTTTCTGGCACTTAAAGTGTCTTACAGAGCTCTGCAGTCAAATGAACAAAGTGTTTCTGTTAAATGTATGTGACTTAATGCTTTTGAGCTAAGCAGAGTCTGTTAAATCTTGCTTTTAATAGGGAACCAAAGAAAAAATAATTGCTGAATTCCCCTGCAGAAAGTAAACAAGTTTGGTTTTTTGGTTTTTTTTTTTGTTTTTAACTACTACACAGGGCACTGGCATGAGTCATGCAAATCTGAAAGTGATGTTCTTGGTGGAAAAAAGTTCTCGGGACACTTGATTCAACACTAATATTCTTTGTTTAGACCTGGTGGTGGTGGTGGTGTTAGCATACAGAACAGTCATTGATTTATGTGAAGATCATGTAAAGGTCTATTAAATGGCTTGACAGCCGGAACAGAAGCAATTCCCTGATTTGCATTTTAAGGGAGCTGTAGACATGTGCTATTTGAAAGTAGTTCCTCTGCTACATTCCTGATAGATGAATAAATACTTGATGTGACTGGAAACAACCAAACTTTACTTGTGCACAGTTAGGTTGTCTTAAAAATTTCAAATAAGTCTTACAATTCAGCAAGGGTAAGATTGTCTGTTTATCTAATGCATGTCTTTTAACGCTTTCAACAAACTGCCATTTTTCTCACCTTTGAGATTGTTTATAGTTGTTCCAAATGTTTAAAAGTAGAAATTTTTCTAGTTTTCCATGACTGGTGTTTTTCGCAGCTGCCTCTTTGTTTCTGGGACTCTGGAAGTTGAGCAATCCAAAGAAACTGCCCCTTATGCCAATGCTGAAGAAAACATTGCTTTGGTTAGCAGCAAATATCCAGATGTAGTATGCTTAAAGATAATTTATTTGCTGTGGTACCTACAAAAAACACATGTCCGTTGAAGATGTGTTGGAAGTTACTTTAATGACAATTACATGAGTAACTACATCGGTGACTTTCTTTATCTCCAACTTGTGTGTAAAAACATTTGTCGGGACAGATGGTGCTGACAGGAGAAAGGTCTTGCAGGAAGGAATTCGGTCATTTTTAAGAAGCGAAAGAAGCAGCTGTGAGTTTGATTATTAYGAAGGTAATTAGGAAAGGGCGGATTATCGGCACTGAGTCACTTGGTGTGCACCAGTGACAGAAATGGTCTTTTGTTGTGCTTCATATTGAGCCAGTGATGGCCAATGTCTGCCCCGTGTTAGAACCAGGGCGATAATGCTTTGTGGTCACCAAGATTCATCGCCTCTGTTTGTGGCACCTGAGTCTTCTCACAGATGTTGCAATTGTAAGTCTTCTGCGTCTGAGCCGCGTGTTTCTCATCCTGCYTTTTGGAGCCGTGCTGGGCTCACTGCCTACCGTGAGAGCTACTGGCACGGCATTTCGTGCATCTTGTTTGTCCAGCACTGAAACAAGATCCTGCATACTGCAACTGGTARAGCAGAGCTAAGGCTTGGCAGATTGCTATTCTGTAACGTTCAGGAAGGAAAATCAGTGAGTATCTCGCATGGTGTCACAGCATACGTTAATGTCATCCATAATTTTATATCAAAATCCTTCCAACTAATGTTCATGTTAGGGCCAAGACTCAAGCTTCTAGAGGTAAATGGGTCTATATTATGTAGAATAAAAGTTAATCAAATGGGCAATGATGCTATGGAAAGCAGTGCGAAAATGTAGATGTGCACTGTTAAAAAAATTTGTGTTGAGAAAGCTTTCTTCAAAGAATTAGAGGAAATAAATACCATGTTTAGTATATAGAGAAAAACAGCAAATGCATAGTGAAATGAGTGAGTGCATATGGCTGGCTGTACCAGACGAGGGGTGCACACAGAGGAAGGGTCTTTCACCACTTGCGCTGTTTTATGGCAGTTTAGGCCAAGAGAGTCCCGAGTGTCGTGGTCACCGGTGGAGATGATCCAGCTGAAAACTAACCCTTTTTCTGATTTTGGTTTTTGCTGTTACATTACCCCTCAGCTTCCTAATTGTCTTGCTGTGCTATCACAGAAGAGTTGATACTAGTGCCRGGCTACACATGGGAAAGTCAGGTCTGGCAATCAGGAGGTGGACCTGTATCAGCCCAGGCTTAAAAGTGCTGAAATGGCTGTGGAATTGCAGTCAAAGGTTCAGCCCGTTGTGACAAGCCGAAAATTTCTGCTCTGAGAGGTGTCTATTGCTGTGAGCGAAGGTGAATTTTTAATGCRTATTTTCTTTGGTCTCAGTTGGAGTGATGTCCAGGCATATCCTCAAGATAAAAAAGAATATCCTCCTAAGATCTCTGGGAAGCATGGAAATATTCTGAACATCACTTCAGAGATTGACTTGACTGCATTCTAGAAAGATTATGTGACWCTTTTTTCAGTTCACAGTGAACTGAGGAATGGGAAATCTCCCAGCTTACATCCCTGTGATTTAACCACTGTTGCCTTCAACTTGCAAATGTGTGGAAGTCACCTCCATATGCAAAACCATTGGTCTTCCTGTGGTAGTGAGTCTTGAGTAGTATCCTGTCCTGGACAGACCTTATCTTTGTATTTTATTTTACTTTTTATAAAAAGTCTCTCATAGTCATATTTTTGATGCAGAACTACGAAGCYGGTGTTTGGTCAATAATACCCAGTTGAGTTCAATCATGGCACCTATTTTGTCAGCGGCTGCAAATGAAGCCCATAGTGAAAATGCCACTTGAACAGTGATTCAACAAATGCTGCTTAGTGRTCTTCTGCTTAATAAAAGGTATTAATGGATCTCTCAGAAAAATATAGCTGTAGATTTGGTTTACTGAAAAAATCTTTTAACGTGATGCTGATTTTTCACAATTTAACATTTATGGGAAAATTTAGGATCTCTGCATTTATAAAATAACTCAAAATGAAGGAGCACAAAGGTAATTGTGGATTTTAATAGTTCTCCTTCACTACAGTGTGAATTTCATTTGATCACGGTGAATTCACATAATTCTCACCTGYGTGGCTGATGGAAATGTCAAGTTTCAGGGTGGTAACACAGCTTGGTGCTTTAGCTAGCCTCATTACATTGTGGTGTTTAATCATCATCGCAATCACATCACAAAGTCCTCATTTTGTGTTTGATCGTTTTCGTCCAGGGCCTTGATTGACATTACACACATAAGACTTGATTCTTATTTGCAGTAACTCCTCTGTGCACACACCTGAAGGGGGAGCAAATTATTTACRTTGGCTTTAAGCCCTCTCTTTACATTAGTAGGGTGGTGTAAAATAAACTTAATGTAAATAAGTCTGACTAGATGTGACATGCCCCAGACTGAGTCTGTGGTACAAAGTTCAGGAAATGAGTCCTGAAGTCTGGACTCATTTTCTATTTCATCTGCTGCTATCCTTGTGATACAAGGTTGGTTTTCATAACGTGTGCAGTACAAGGCAGCAGTGCGCATGTTMGCTTAGGGGCAGGCAGCAGGATAGTCGTAGTGGGAATGGTGTTACAACTCCATCCAGAAGCAGAACACATAAATGTGGGTCGGGACCACTGCCTTACCCTTGTTGTACTTGTGCACTTGCTTCAGTGTTTGTGTGGTACTGCACTCTGCCGCGTACAGGTATCTGGAGCGTCTTCTGGGGCTGCTGATGGGCTCSTGTTTTAAAAAGCGGTGACCTACTTGAGAAAGTTGTCAATGCAAGAARAAGAGATCATTTGATATACACTCTGCAGGCTGAATAGGGATTAGAGGCATTTAACTGTGAATCTTGTATCCTTCAGGTTTTATGGCCAGATCCTTTTATTCTTTTTAATCTTCACAGAATAAAAGGGTAGGGGGAAGGGAAGAGGAGAGGAGATGATCTTATTACAACTTTAGAAGCTGTCTTTGTAACTGAGAATATAAGAAACTCCAGTGAAATCAGAATGAGACAATAAATTGTCTCCACTTACATGTTACTACCTTGCCGTTATTTTCATTAAAYGTTCCCAGGCACAATTTTAGTTACTTAAATCAATATGATGACCTACTTTAAAAAAAATCAGTTGGAAGAAAATACACCTTTAATTATATTCAGTGATGGCTTTATAAACTCTACAGAGTACGTAAATGTATAAATGTGCATATAAGGCTCCCACATTAGCAAAAAGACCAGCAGAATGGTGAGGGGTGTCTGTAGTCTAGGTATTGTTTTTGTGTAGCCTATTTAAAATCGCTTTGCATCCAAGTTACAGTTCAGGGRAAAAAAAAAAGTCCCTACATCAAGTGTACTTAGGCACACTGTTTATCATAAACAATACACTTTGGGGAAATCATGTTCCCATCAAAGCTGGTGATACAATTCTCCTATTTTTGGTGGGACTGAGGTTTCAGACATTGTTCTGGCTCTGAGAAAATTCCAGATAAGAGTTCAGTACCTGCAGTATCTTCACTAGTCATTGGAAATAATCCATGTAGTATTTTTTCTTGCAAAAGACTGAGCAGTGTAATTCTAATCCAGAAGAGTGTTTGGGTCAGGTAATTAACTTCAGTTGTGTGAGTACTATAATTTAATTAATTTGGAGAATCCACGTATTGTTTTATTACTCACATTCACTCCCTGAGGATGTAGAATAGGAATATATCGAATCAGTTCTCATTTCTGGTAATACTGAACCAGCTGCTTCACTAAAGACAAGAAACAAACAAATGAGCAAGCAAACAGCTAACCACTAATCCGGTTCGTCCAGTGGTGAGAAGGTGAATAAGCTCAGGTCTGTCATAACATCTTGTATCTACGCTGAAGTTCAAAAATTGTCTAGAGCACAATCTCACTTTCATTTTTATTTTATTTTATTTTGGCTTACAGGCAGGCTGATTTCATTATGACAACTGCTATTCTGTAGAAGTATTAATAATCCGTGTTTCCTATGTGGCAACATAAATTTTATCAGTTACCAGTAACAAGTATCATAAAAATAGTTTGCAGTAGTTCTTTCTTGGCAGCTTGATAAGCCACACTGCAGAAATAAGACATTCTCTGGGGCTTTTTTTCATTGCTAATGTAGTGCATGGATGCAGAGCTTTTATTTTTAGTGTATCTTAGAATTGGGTAAAGATATTATTTGGCATTATCACAGCACAAATGCTTTTTGTTCAGGTCTGCTGCGATTCCTGTAAAACACTAAATCTTGCCTTCCTAATGCGTGATCATACCCTGCTGTAATAAATGTTAAAAACAAATGAAAAAGAAAAATTAAAGTTTACCATAGTTGAACTCCTGAGATGTATTGCAACAGCACTTTAACTTGAACTTCAATTTTGCACAAATAGCTTTCTATTTTAGGTGCTTTGCATTTATGAAAAAAACACCCTAAAGTTCCATTTATATTGAAGATGCAACACTACCAATATGCAGCTAGATTAGTTACTGTCATCTATTTTTTTTATACTGCAAGCCCTGTTGGCAATCCATGTCAGTTACAAATTAAGTTGCATGGAGGTATAGTTCTCAATAGAAATCAATTTTCAGCACAAAATGCCTTATTTGCAGTTTTATGGCTTAAAACTACTTACATGAAGTGATTTATTGTTTGCAGTTAGGAGAGAGAGTATTGACTGGATGACTGTCTGATTTTGCCTTTTTTAGTCTTTATTGGTGGCGTTTGCTTTCAAATATTAAATGTAGAAGAATACACTRTTAAATAGAAAATTAGTCTCAAACTTTATAGTATACTAATCTGTTGTCACATAGGAATTTGCATAATATGCAGGATTTTGCCCGGTGAATGGCATGATGTTTCTCAAATTATACAAGCTATATTTCAAGCTGCCAAAGAGTGGAAAGGTGAAGACCAGGGGTTGCTGAAGGTAATGCAAACTGAATCTTAATTACTGTATTTATAAATAATGATGGCAGGGGTGCCATAGAAATATAATAAAAGGGTAGCTGGATTACTGCGTAGGCCAGGTCCTCTGTAGCCATACACTTGTTTCAGTGAAGGGGTGCCGTTTGGCTTCAAGTTAATGTAAACTGTCTACTTTACCTGAGGCTCAGTTCTAATATAACTGTATTTGTAGCCTGGAGTAAGAATATATCTTGACAGAGTGTGTAACAGAATGTGAAATGGAAGTCCATTTCTGTACTTTATCTGCACTTGAAATTAACTGCTTGTTCGTGTTATTAGTGGGGATTTAATCCAAATTTAATTTGTGGAAACAGAACTCCTCTCTCTTTAGCGGTCTACAAACAGAATAACAGCACAGGGACATAGGGCTGTGCAGAGCTGGGATGTAGGTGTGTTTTGGTGTTGGACACGCGCTCCTTTGGAAAAGAATAATGTCACTTCGGCAAYAGCCTCTGAAATTTGACCTCACATCGATGATACCGGTGTTCTGCTGGTGAGGTTTGGGCTACAGTCAGGCTTTTGCATTTTATGCTTCCCTTCTCAGCAATGTTTCGTTCTGTTTGCATTTCCAGTTTTGTAGAGTAAATGTCTGGTTGCATTACACATTGCCTGATTGTGAGATGTAACATGAGCAGCTGAAAACAATGGGGAAAATGTACCACATGAAACGCATACTGTCCTAACAACTGCATAGCCTCAAAAAATGAAGTGCTCTGATTGAAGGAAAACAGCTGTCTGCAGCCATRCACTTCCAGTTTTTCATAGGCTTGTATTTGACTGCTTCTCATATACCACAAGACTATTTCACTATCATGCGGTCACTCACAATCAATACAACAGTAAAGATTTTTCTACTTTCTTGTGCTCTTAATTTCAAGGCTATTCATTACTGTCTTCCAGTGCTGCCTAATATCTGTCCATTCATCCTCATTCAAGTGGCTTTTCTTCTTAAAAGATGGAAATGAGAGACACCTCTATATCTTGATTAAAATCTCCACTTTTTTTTACTTTTTAACTAGCACTCTGTATTTAATAATCCTCGCTCTGAAGCATTGATTCCTTAATATTGTGGAAACGTACTTTAAAAATTACTGCTTCATCATTCTTCTTGTTCTAGTGTACAAAATCATTTCTGTGCACCTGGTGAGGACTTCATCATATGTGTAATCTAGTTGAATGACCCTAGCGTGGTAGGTGAATTTACTGTAATAGCATCCCCTGCAATAATTCCTTTATAAAAAGTCTCATGCTGGGACTCAGTGTTAAAGAGCGTTGTTGTATGAGATGTTGCTAAATGAACTAAATATTTGATGGACATGGTCACGATATGCGGTGTTGACATTCTGAAGCTGATGGCTTAATGATGTAGTCGTGAAGTTCATTAGTGTTATTTTCACCAGTGGTACCTACAATCCACTGTAACAGGCCACGAGYCCCTTCCATCAGGTGCTGTACAGACAGGATAGCAAAGTGGCTCTCGTCGAATACAATCYAAGTAGCGGTGTTACTGCCCACCACCACCCCAGAAGCACAAGAACAGCGTACCTTTTAAGAAAACAGACGTTGYCATCTGCTGTGGGCTGGGGTCCAAACCAGAGGCAAAACCGGAGGTTTTTGCCTTAACACAAAGCATGTTAAGCTCAAGCTGAACGGTAAGTGTAGGAGTAGCATGTGTTGAAAAGAGTGATGTCATGTAGGGAAAATTTAAGGCATTAAACAAAAGGCTACTCAGTAAGATAGACTGTTGTCAAGCTTATGTGACTGTGGATTGTTGCAGCTGGGACATCTGTGTGGGAAGGAAGGACGTTGAGGTGGGAGAGAAGAAATTTAAGAGCATTTTCAGGACAAGTGTAGCGAGTGGCTTGTTCTGTCAGCGTGTGTGCTATCTGCCTCTCCTCTGCTTTATGGCGCAGGCATGCGAGTGCCTGCATTGGAAGGAGTACGGAACCCCACAGTAGTATACAAACTGGCAGGCACTCAACCTTTTCTTACACTTTAGTTGAGTTTGTCAGCCTGTGAGACTTGCTTTCTGTTGTTTACAGGCTCTGTTTTTTTCCCTTTTCATTACTTGCATTTTATTTTCTGCAAAGATAATGTGCCTCAAAGTCAAGCACAAAAGGAGGCTGGTTATAGACAAGCTGCTTTTTATCATCTTTAGGGAATTATTGTCATTTGTAAATATATGACCTACTCACTTTTGCTCTCTTTGCATCTTGGAGATGAGTATCTAGTGCAGCTGGGAATCAAAAAAAAGTTGCAGTGATGAAAATAAGATGGTATAGTAGCTGCAAGCTCTGATTGCCCAGCTATAGTCCTCCATCGAAACAGCTACAACTTGTGCCTTGGTGATTATCGGGGATGTGTGAGAACCGCTACTAAGCGCATCTGATGTGATGGGTCTTCACTATTTTAAAAGCATCTTTGAATATGGTGCGTTCTACTAATTTTTATTAGTTAGGAATCTGGGACCTATGGCTTCTATCTTTTCTGTGTATTTATCCCTATGAAGTCAGGAAGTATCTCCTGAAGGAACTGTGTGTTGTCTTAAAAGCCTCTTGCATGTGGAAGACACAATGCACCAGCAGCTCTTTGCTCCGAGTTCTGGCAGAATGCAGGATATTTCGATCCTCTTTCTCTCTTTATGGTGTTTATTGCTGGCAAGACATTGATAAATGTGTTGCTGAGGTTGATACAGGCCATGTCAACATTCCCTGTAACACTGCAGACAGGGAGCTGAAGCAGCATAGCCCTTGTAAGRTAGGCTGAAGCTGGTCAGCCAGTGACAAGAGGTTTGGGACTGCATTTGCAAAGGTGTTTTGGTGACCATGTGGTTATCTGAAGTATTGTTTATCCCCTAGTGTGCTAGACACAAAACAGAGTAGTCTGTTTTACAAAGCATTAATAATCTGAATATAAAGACGAAGGAAGCAGATGGCTATAGACAGATGGAGTTGAAGGAAACTGTGGAACAGCATTGGTCACTGTGACAGACAGTGGTCTCGGTACATGTGTCAAGACTTTTTGTTGTCATTGCAACAAAAAAGGAGTGTTAGAAGAGAGTTTGGAGGGAAACAGGATGGCTCCTCAGAAGGGCAGAGGTGTACCATGTCTCAGATTTCATGAAGGCAGCTGGAAAACTTACCAAGTTGGCAGTGAAGGATGCATCTGTGAGAAAAGGCAAGAGTCAACTTCTCAGTACTGGAGGAAAAAGGCTGCAATATGTACATAGTGTGTGTCCGCTGACATGATGCAGGCTCATACAGAGAGACACAGATTTTATATAGAAATACCAAGCTATTCTGTAAGTATCTCAGGAAAATAAAATCAGATGGCAAAAGAGAAATACTTAGACACTGTTGCTTTCTGCCAATATCTAATAATCTCAAAAGTCTTATTCCATTGAGACACCAGAGCCACTGCCTAGGATGTTTGACATTAATTGTGATGGCATTTGCTATACAAGGTGAACTTGTTGCTCAAATTTTAGCTGACAGGAGGAGCTGACACTTGAGGGGGGCGGGAGGTTGCTGCCCTACACTTCCCCCACCCCCCCAGTATGTCAAATGCATATAGGATGGGTAATGTATGCATGCACAGTTGGTTTCTGCGTAAAAGAGCTTGCCATTGGAAGATAGGTAGCAAAATAAGTATTTTCTCTTTACAGCAGGTATGAAACTGAGTTAAAGAGGTGAAATGACTCGTCTCGGCTCACAGGATAATTCTACGAGGGAGTCCTCACCCCCTTCCACAAACACCACACACTGGTTTTTGTCTCAATTATGTGATAGTTTCCTAATTCTCTCAAGTATCTCTGGATAAACAGATCAGCTTGTCTTCATCAGAAGGGAAGTAAGCTGTTTGCCCTTAGCAGTTCACTGCATACACAAAAGTAACTGTGACATTTGCATTTCTGCAGTCTGTCCTGGCGGATTACCTTCTCCTCCTAACTGGCAGAATGTTGAGCCCAGTGCAAAGGGGAGAGGCCACCAAGAAGTCATCGCTATTTCCTCCTCCAGACTTACCCCTTTAAATCTATTTGCATTTGATATTTCCTCAGATTGCTTCTGAGAAATACAGAGGTCATTAGTGACAGGAGGCGGAAGGAGGAATTTTAAATCGTTTTTTGCTCTGGAGAGAATTCCCTGGGACTTTGAAGCATATAAAACCCCTCTGGAGTCCATATCCTTAAGGAACCAAGTGAGCTGGACTCCTTAATAACTAAATGTACACTGTATGTACAGAGCTGAGGGAGAGGATCATTTAAACCCTGGCATTAAAATTTGGTTTCATTTAATTTTTTTCAGAACATTTAACTTCAAACATACTGAACTTTGTTTCTTGCCAATAGACTGATGTTACTTTCTGGTCGTGAAGTTAAGTTTGATGGTGGCAGAGACCTTTCTGATGGTGATGTTCCTTATACTTTTCAACTTTCATTTCACTAACCAGGAAAGGCATCAGAAGATGCCTTTTCAGACTCCCTGACCAAAGGGAGAGAGTTGGGTTGATTGTCCAAATACCTTGTGAGGATTCTTTCTCCTTTCACAGGTCATGTGCTAAAATTACTCTGCCTCAGACCTCTTACCCTGAGGATTACTTAACTTTATTCTCTTCCCAAAATAGCAAACTGAATGTCATTTTTCTCAGCCTTATTTACAGTAAGCTCCCTTTATTCAACACACAGAGGCAGGAAGGGATTCTTAAAGTGGGCATAGATCACATTTATRTTCACTTAATTCCCCTTTACACTGCCAGAATTATGTAAATCAGCCTTAGAATAGACCACAATCAGACACTATCAATGGTCTTGCGGTGGGAACTGCAGTAAAGCTAATTCATTTAGCCTTCCTTAATAGTAGGTCACTCATTATTTACACAGTTTACAAGTTATGTGAAGTTATGTTTTATTAGCACCGAAGCCAGAAAGATGATGCCAGGAGGAACATTTCTGTCTGTTTAGATGTGCCCCACTTTACTCAAGGCAACATTTATGTTCTTCATTTTCACTATCTATACCTGCCGTGTTTGAGCTAAATTCTGGGAGTGGGAGAGACCTTATGAAATTATTAGGAAGTTCCAAAGTTCCAGCTGACCTAAATGGAACAGCTTTGAGACATCTGTGTGAACAATACTCCTTCGGCATTCATTGAGCTATCAACTACTATTCCTTTGCAGAGAACCTACCTACCATCATGAATTCGGGTTCCGTTTAATCCTTCTCAAGCAGTGCTATTGGTCCCTCTCTGTTTTGTTTGGGTTTGTTCTTTCTCCCTCCTGGGGAGTATTTGAGGGTGAAAATCTATCAAAAGCTGCCTGCTACAGAAGGAATATGTAAGACATGCATGCCTGTCTACTGGGAAAGGATCTCTTCAACTAAACCACGAAGCATTGCTGGCTGAGATAGTTAGGTGACCAGAAATGACACTGAGAAATGTCTCTCGGGTGTGACCGTACTGAACAACAATTTTAATATTTGCTACAACTACATTCTGATACAACATTATAGCCTTAAGCAGTGTGAGAACATGGTGTAGAAGAAAGAGGTAAGGAACAACACTGGCAAGGGCTTGTGATATTAGCCTACTCCACATTTGTGTAACACATGTCCCCTCTGTCCCAGCTTGTGTAGCATTCTGTGAAATGAAGAGGGTGATTTTCTTTAATATTAGTTAATAACATTTCAAGATCCTGAATAGCTCATTCAAGGTGCAAATGATCTTACTGTCAAATTATAGGGCATGCAAGTGCTAGGAGAAGAGCGTAAGAGAAAGAAGAGTGGGAAAAGCACAAAAGAGGAGACATGCTCTTATCAGGATTGTGCAATGTACCTTCTTCTGTGTATCAGTTCTAAAAAAGTAAGGGATCATTAACTAGACTTTTTCCCCAAACCTTGTACTGTTAGCAATTCTATTAATAATAAGCACTCTCCTATTAAGCAAACTACCCAATTACTAATCCATTAGCAATTCTATTGCAGAAAAATTCATTGTATTGTCTGTTCAGAAGGCACATTCTTGACAGACTTTTTTTTTTTTGGGGGGGGGGGAAGTATTGTCTAATTATGATTTAAAAGCTTGGCTTCCTAAACTTAATGAAGAATTAATGAGTTGTGTTATTCCAGTGTACTCTAGCAAAATCTGCTCACAAATTAACTGTACCTCCTGTTCTCTGCCTTGAAAACTTCTCATGGCACGCTCAAGCTTTCTACCAGTTGCTCTCCTTTTTTGTTAGGAGCAGCAAGATTATGTAAAAAAAAATGGCAGCAATTATGATATTAACATAATGGGAACAATTAGTACAGCAAAATCCAAGTTTTAATTGAAATGCTCTCATGTCTTTTTAGAAGGTCTTTGTCATATCTTGATTTACCTTCTGGTTGTTATAATGTTCTGCTTTCTATTAGCCGAGGTGAAAGCCAAGTGAAAGCATTCAGGCATACAAGACTCTAAGGGAAAAATATGGAAAAACAGCCTTGTAGCTTTGATATCTGACAAGGGCTCAGTTAAAGTGCGCTCACTGATAAGTTTCCCTTGAATCCTTTTGGAGAGGAGGATTAGGTGTTCAAAAAAGGACATAAGGACATCATGGAACCTGTATTTTGTCCCAGAAAGAAACCCTTGGAAAACCAGAAGTTTGATGGTGGAAACTTGCGTGCGTGGCAATTTTCAGAGTCAAAAATAAAACCAATGCTGTTTTCACATCAGCTCGGCTGAGAGAAATATAGATCATGTTCTCCACTCTCTCTCCCTGTTTGCTTTTTTAAACTTCAGACAAGGCAATTTATGTCTTAAATTGTTTTAAATGTCTTAAAACACTGTTTTCCACACAGAAAGGGATTATAAATATTTCCTTACAACTCAGGGTGTTTTGTTACATGTAAACAGTGTGTGGTACAGGAGGCTGGTAGTGGGATATAAACTTTCTGTCCAACTTTATTAAAGCTTGTATTTAATTTTATTTGAACAAACAGCTACATTTTATTTGAAACCTTTTCTTGGGAACTGGAGAATGTTTCTTTTTCTTACTTTTTTTTTTTTTAATCTACTTTTGGTCTTTCCCAGAAAAGAAGATCCATTTATCGTAACTGATTATAACATTGTCCTTTTCAGTTCCTTGGCTCTTTGCACTGCATTTCTTACTCGCTGCCATGAATACCTAATTCCAAATGAGAATTAGAGGAGCCCCATCTGCAGTGCTAAGCAACTGTACGACGGAATTGGAGGCACACGGCTGTCTGTCTGAAGCTGCCTACCTATCCCTATAAATTATCGCCTTTGCCCATGCTTCCCTCAGGCACCCGAGTGCGGGCAGCGCTCCCTCCCCACTCCATCCTTCTATCCGTTATATCGCTAAACGTCATGAGCTCTGACAAACAGCTGATTTATGATGGACACTTTAAAAGTCCCTTGAAAAATCAGCAGTGGTTTTGAAGAAAAAGCAGAGTATTAACTTGAAGATGTTAAACTAAAAAAGTCCAACCGTGTCCATGTTTTGGAATTCCTCTAGTTAAAGGTTGCCGAAAGGGATTGCTTAGGTCCAGACACATTCAGTCGTTTGCGACTTACCTTCTGTCACACGTTACGGATACACAGATTTCTTTACAGATAGAGCTAGGAGTACAGTTTTCAAGGGAGTATAATTCCCATTTTTATACTTGGTGTCAATACTTAGCACCCTCTGTGCAAGTAGGTAACATTTCTGGAGAAAGGGATATGGTTTAGGTACTTACGCACTGTACTTGGTTGTTTTGGAAAACAAGACTTTTCGTCTGTGAATCAATGCCTTACTGAGCAGAACAGTGTTTGAAAATCCATAGCAAGTTGGTTTATAAGCCTTTTTCTTCCCATCCCATAAGGAAGTTATTCCTTCTTGGTTCTGGTTTTACTACTGGATCACTCTGGGAGGCTTGGGGATATTCTGCAACAAAAGCATTTGGCTGACTGAAGTAATGTTTAAGAGTTTTGTTTTGTTTTTTTTTGTTTTTTTTTAAGGTACTGTGAGTAGCCTTCAGTGAAAGACACTGAGATATGTAGATTATGATGATTAGATGCATGTTCTACAATTACAACTTATCTACTGGGTTTTTAAAGAAATTGCAGTAAAACAGATGACAAGCATTTTCTCTGTATCTCTAGATTTTGATTAACCAAGAAAACTATGGTTTTTTTTTCTTTTATTCTAACAGTTAAGATTAATAGACTGTTCTGCACTTAAATGACACTTGGACTCATTTAGGAGGTGAAGTGCACTATAATGTCCTTTGTTTTACTGTCTAAAGTACTTTTTTTTTTTTTTGAAGAGATGTAATTGTTTTCAAGGGATTTCATTTCCTAGTGTTATTAGTCACAGGTAAATGGAATTAACACCCATATCATCTTTAATAATGTGCARAAAACAATTGCACTAAAGTATTCTCACCACTAAGAGGACATCCCAGTTTGCTGCTCTGTCTTACTAGTTGACCTTTCTCACTAGACAGATTAGCTTTTATTTTGCAACTYAGCTGTTGCTGCTGTGGTTTGTATAAAGTTGCTGGTATACAAATATATATGTCTGTAGTTGAAATAATAAAAAAAATTAATCCCCAATCAGACAGTATTTGCTAAGCTATTGGTAGTTTTGTAGTAGAAGACTCCAAATGGTAGAGGAAATTGCCCTGTGAAAATGAACTCATCCTCTGCATGTGCAGCAAAGCAGAAAGAGGACAAAGACGTATTTAGATATTTATCACTGCTTATCYAGTATGCACGATTTTGTCTAACTTGACGTGTAGGGCAATTTTAGATTTTTTAATTAACAAATTATAGTTAGTCTATTGTAAAACTATTAAAGGTAGAATTGTTTTCCAGTTTATGCAACAAACCCAAGTTAGTGTAAAGAAATTAATCCTTTCATGTGGTAATAACAAACCTCTCTTTCTTYTCCCCACTGAAAATTTTACTCTATAATTGCTTAAAACTTAATTTTTAAAAGTGACTTTTCCTGTCTTTCCTTCCTTACCTTTACTGCAGTCTTTTTAATAGTGGCATGGTAGTCACATACAGTTTTTTCAATAAAGAGTTGGAAGAAGAAACTCCATTTTCTCTATCTGTATGCTAAAATACCTGTATACTTAACACCTTTTTTTGTTTGTGTTACCTTCTCTCAAAAAGTTAGACTTGCRGGGGCTTTCGGCAGCACAACTTGAATCTCTGTACCTTCTTTCCCTGGGAGGTTAATGGGAGTTAGCTGTGTACTTGCTGTTTGTGCCTAAGAGGGGATGTCCTAAATGCTTGAGCAAACATAATCTCGAACGATTCCATGTGTCTAACAAGAAATTGCAGTCGCTGGAGCTCTGCAGTGTAGGCCTAGACAAGAAGAATACCTCACTGGTAATCTACCACCTGCTCCCAAGGAAATCGGCACCAAAGCCCTGGTCTGCGTTTCACATTGACACGTTGAGGTTTTAACGCCTTTCAGTCTCTGCGTCGTTAGCCCCTTAGTGCCGGCTGGTATCACTGCCCTCAGAAATCATTGCAGACCCTGTGTTCTGTGAGGTAACTGTGCAATGCTTAAACTGCTAAAAGGTGGTGAGAAACGTGTGAGGGCATCGCTCCTCACTAGGAGAAGCACAGCTTTAAATTCAGCTTTGGCCAAGATCTGTGGCCTTGCCTGAGGACAAGGAGCACCAGGTCACCAGCTCCCAGCGAGAGCGTGGCTGCCCCCGTAGGTTCCTGACAAAGCGGTGGGTCGAGCTGCAGCACAAATTGGAATCGATGGCAAGAAGTTGCCRTCAGTGAGCAGACTGGCAGAATTTTACTGCTGTGTGAAGCAGAGGCTCCCATGCCTGATTTGATCACCAATCCCAGTGGGACTTCGGAGAGAGCAGGAGCTTTGCTAGGGAAGCCCATGAGCTAGATTCTCTCTGATGTCCTCCTGAGGCTCCAGTGTGTGCTGTCATTCCAGGTACAGTTTCTTTGCCTAAAAAACCTGAGGACGTGTGAAACGGCAGCACAGCAAACTTCTGCTACAATTTACTTTGATTAATGGATAGCTGAAGGAAAGTATTTTGCAGAAAATTTACAAGTTGAAAAGTGTTTGTTTCACAATATCAGCAACGTTTCAAAAATGCATTACAGCATTGTCATGATTTGATGCGTTCCATTGATCATCCCCTTCTGGACAGAAAATGAAATAAAAAAAACCCAAGCTATTTCTTCAATCACAAAATGGGCATAATAATGAGCGTGTTTCATTTTCAGGATGTTTGGCTTCTCATGTTTAAAAGATATAATGTCATGTACAGAACTTAGAAATTGTAGCTGGTATGGGAATTATGATTCGACAGCTGCTGATTCCAAACATTTAATTAAAAGTCAAGGCGGAAAAGTAATAATTTATCAGTATTATAAAAGAGTTTGTCTTAGAGGCATTTGGGGGTCAAAGATCCTAACCTTGCTGAATAAAAAGGGGCTTGGTTTAGCGATCACTGATTCAACATCATTTAAATGTTTCAGCTGAAAAAAATATAATGGAACGTAATGGTACATAAATTCTCCAAGGAGAAAATAAAGCCTATATGTATGTCTATATTTTATATCCTGAACGTTCTGCAGTTTGACAAGGACATGGATGAAGTTATCTTATGCCGGTGGCAGTACAACGTTGATTAAGAGCCCAGTAGCAATTATGAATTGGCTGGTGCCAGCAAAACTTTATAGCCCACTAGTCTCATGTGGATGCGCTACCTACATCTGTAACGAACTGGTTAGCTTCCAGAGAGGATAGCTTCCTGCTCTTCAACCTCACATCGCATCTCTTCTATTAATTGCTTGCCAAAGGAGAGTCTGATTCTGTGGTGTTTTTTCTTTTTTTTTCCTACTTTGATGTTATAGATATATAGACTGAAAATATTTTCTTTATTTAAAAAGTTACTCAGTACTCTAATCACACAGTTTAATGAAGCGGTTGTTGGAATTGGGGAGGGATGGCAGCAGGAAGGAGTCTTGGCTTGTTGGCRCTGTTTTGGCAAGAATTTCTTAGTGACTTTGCAAAGTTGTTTATCCTACATTAACCTAGTGTATATGCTCCAGAGTTACCATCTCTGCTGTTTGAAATAAACTTCATTAGGCCTTTATTTTATAGCATTTACACTTAAACCTTGTCTCATGATTTTGAGATGGTGGGGGTGATTTACAGCATGTCATGCCAGAAAAATAATTCCTTGTGCATTAATTAGAGCATCTTCAAAATTGGATCTTCTTTCAGAGATCATTTTCAAAATGGTTATCTCTCATTTGGAATTTTTGACCTTATCAAGCAGGTTTTTTTATRGTAAGATGAAATGAGTGCCTTTTGACTTCAATGTTCTGATGCTTCGAATGATTTAAAATGTTATTTTTCTGCTGCAGTTATAAATTCCTCACATGATTTCAGTGAAAGCAGTGTATTTGCATAGGCTGTCTTTGCTTTTTTCCGTGTTCCGTAGAAGAACACCCTTCTGTCAGAAGAATACTGGCCAGCTCTATTGACCACAGGAACACTACTCTGAATCCGAACCTTATTATTTGTACTTAATTTTAATTTAAAAATGCTTGGTTGCCTAATCAAGATTAGTCTGCTGTGCCTTCGGTAGAAATAACCACCTCCTGGAAGCATCTGTTATCTGAGTRAATGAAATGGGGAAAGGATGAGGAGTAGGAAGCAGCATTTTTAGAGACTTTGTGAGGAATAGGATCAGCCCTAGTCTGCGTCATGTGCGAGCTTACAAAGGCAGCATAAGGCAGAGACTGAATACCTGTCTTCCGAGACCTAATCCTGAGCCAAATTCCAAGTTTCAGGGCACGAAAATTCTGCTTGATGTATTAATACTGAAAGTGTTAGTATGAAGTGAACCTCCACCAAGGTGTTCATTTTACAAAAGGTTTTTCATCTTAAGTAATTAATTCCAGACTTGATCAATTTTCTTCTGTTCCCTGATTTGGCTGCAAGATCACAACTAAGGCAACAAATTGCACATTGCCACTGCTCACAGTAACGATGGCAACAAACAATTATGAGCAATTGGTAGTCAGAGATATCTGTAATAAATCATGCTGAGCAATTTTGAATCACAGAAAATGCTTAAAAATGGAATCTTTATATGGATAATTTATTAATAGAGGAGGACAGAATTAGTAAAATCAGCTTGGAATTTCTGAGGATGCCTAAATTGGTATTTAGATCCCACTGAAATGCAATAAGAGGTCAACACCTTTTCCCTCCCCATCCTTTTCCTTTAAGAAGATCCCATTTTTTAAGTTTGTGCTATTTATGCTTTGTCTGTGTCTATTTTTAGTGCTGATCCCATAAATAAATTGTTGGCTACAAGAAATTATGCTTTAAAGTGCTTAAATGCTCAGAAACCATCAATCATGCGTTTCAACAGACACAGGGAGGCAGTGGTATACTCGCACCAGAATTTGCTAAATGAATTACGAAGCTTAACTTACTCAGAGCACTTCGGTATCTTCAGCAAAAAGTATATGGATGCAAAACCAGAGCATTATTTTTAATATCACACGTSTCTCTTGTTTAAGAGTTACTTGACTGCTCTAGCAAGYGCCCTATGCCAATTAGAAACACTTTTTCCTACAGTTACTGTAGTTATTTGATCTGCTGCCGTGGTCAGTAGTTTTCTATTGATTCTTCAGGATGAGGAATTTGCYGGCTGAACTGTAAAACAACTTTGAGACTGTTTTGACAATCTTTCTCTACTRTAAATCAGCTAATGTGCCTTGTTGCTTGTATGAGCGGTGCAACTTTTCTTTGGTGGGATTTTTGCTGTTCCTCTTGGATAGTGTAGAATCAGGCCTGGGAGGAGCGATCTCTTAAAGTTAAGTATGTGCTTAAGTGCTTTGCTGGATCACTGCCTTGATCTATTGATGTTCTCAGTGTAATTTGCAGGAGCTATAATTGTGTTCTCATGTTTTCGGTGGCTGCACAGCATTAAATCTCCACAGACTGTCCTCCTCCTGGAGTTGGTGCATCACCACTGCCTCTCAGAAATGCTCCCTAATGCTTTGAAGGTTACTGCAGAATGAGATGTGTTGTTTGACAAGGAATCAAATGCCTCGGAAATCTTTCTGTGGCTGCTAATATCTCTGGTGGCAAAGGTACAGGGTGAAAAGTTTCGTGGATCAGTCTTGCCATTCTTTTCAGGATGAATCCGCATGGTTCTACTAGGGAAGCTGTAGAGAGCACAGGTGATGAAGCTAAGTCTGGTTAGCTTGATTTCTTGAAGGGTTGTGGATTGGGATATTTTTGCTACTCTTTTTTTTTTTTTCTTTTCTTTTCTTTTTTTTTTCAATTGAGTTCATTTCAGTCTAGCTATTAATAAGCAGAACATTCAGACTCAGCCTGGGGACGGAGCAGGTGATGAATCACTCCCCGACAAGTTTGAGATCGTGATCAAACAGCAAGAACTGTAAGGACGTGCCACTGTTGGTCAAGCACCAGAGCTGTGCACGAGGAAGGATCCCTGAATTAGTCACACACACACAGCACTGGGTTCTCCTGACCACAGCAGAAAAACAGCCCAGCTCTTGAGCACCATTAGRCTCAAAGCTGGCTCTACATGTGTAGCGTGCCGTTCATTTAAAGGCTGCAGTTTTTCCTGCAAGGAAAATTTCAGTCTGCATTCTTTTGCGTTTCACGCGGATATTTGCACCATTGCACAGTGCATATAAATTGYGCTATTTTCAAAGGGGAAAGTGTGACAGTAACATTGTCCTGGAAGTTTGGTAGCTGCGGAGATACTGGGAGGTAGTCCAGCAGCTGCCTTTTCTTTAATACAGGAGCCCGAGTAATCTAATGACAACATTAAAGCTTATAATAATCTTAGATTTTATCTGAGGAATGTGAATAGTGGCTTAARCAATGTAACTGGAGTCAGTTGAATYAATCTCATGTAAAATACAGATATAAACAGTTCTGTAACTTCGGTATTTCTTTCAGTGCTGCAGTGGGTGTCTTATTAGCATCTAGTGGTGAAGGGAAGTACTGTGCTAGGGAAATAAATGGGGCACTAACGTCCTGTTAGCAAATAAATAGCATGCTAAACAAAAATTGTTGTCATTTTATGAAGGAAACTTACTTAAATTATGAATGGTTGTAAGGCTATTACAGGCAGCAGTGTTATAAATTAAACAGATGTTAGCCTCCTCTTTTCTACGTTCTCTGTATTCTGTACAGAAACCAGGCTTCAGAAGGGGAAATTGTGCACTTCTTGGCAAAACATAATTATTAGAAGAATTTCCATTACCAAATGAAATTGCAATCAATCATCCTGGCAGAGTGGTATTTTCTTTAGTCTGTACCAAGAGTGAGAGCTGTAAGAGAGTTTAGTATTTCTATACAGCTTTTATTGTACTTCTTATTGAAGTATTTGAGYGCATTTTGATGGTATATTAATTAGGATCACTGACAGCTCTGTTGTGCGGTTGCTTCTCCCAGCTTCTCCTTAAAAGCAAAGCAGTGATGTACACAGCAAAGAGTGTTTTCTGTTCATGTTTTTATGTCATTGCTTTGCTTTCGGGTTTTTTGTCAAAAAAGCATACCTTTTACTTGGAGCAACAGATGCCAAGGTTATTGCAGTCCTCAGCTCCCATGGGATTTTGTGAACAAACTGTTTGAAATTCATTCCCAAACCAGCCCCAGTGAAGCACTCTGCGCAGAGGAGCTGCAAGCTGTATCGAGACACCAGAGCTATCTGCAGCTTAAAGTGAGAGATGGCCCAACTAGAGTGCAAACAGTAAATGTATAGGGGGATATGTTTCTCTGCACATTGAGATTTTCTTGCACTAAYGAAACCGATCATAGCTATGAAGGAGGAAGGAAAGAAGAATCTGCTGGTCATAACCATGTAATCTCTGAATATAACAATCTAATAGATAAGTAACCATTATTTTCTATTTCATATAAAGGTAGACTGCTGTTAAGTTTAATTTCAGAATTCATTGTATTTTTTAAATATCAAGCATATTTCACAGTGGTATATGCTAAGGAATGGTTGAAAAATCTTGACAARCAAAAGCAGGTCTCCTAAAAAGAAGGTGGGGGGGAAGGTCAGGAGTGGGCTTGAYGTTTCCTGCAATGAAAAGAAAATGCAGCAGAAACTGGATGAAGCAATTTTAGCTTTGGGTTTGAGATTAAGGAGCCCATACGGGTAACCCATTACATTCAACTGCTGTTGCTGTGTCAGCCAATTTTCTGCTTGCTGTGCCTGAGTATAGGTTTCCCATTCAAAGAAATATACTTCCAACTTTCCTCGTGATTTCTTGGAATTAATAGCCAACTTGGTAAATCTTTTGTAGGAGCACAGTGTGTGCAGCTGTGCTTCAGGTAATCCATTACTGTCCTGTAATTTTTGTCTTTTTTGTTTGCTTGATTTTTTTTGTTTTTAATGGAAAGAAGGAAGCTCTTCATTTAGAAAGGGTAATTAATACTTACTTGTGGGAGGCAGCTTCCTTGAAGATGAGTATTTATAACGTGCTTTATCCATAGAAACTGGGAAGTTGGAGAATCTTCTATTTATGAAGCCTTCCCGATAGCATTTAGTATGGAAAGGAGGAGCAGCTTAGGTGTTAGACTGTTTCAAGTTTCTTTTGGTGCTTAAACCCTGATTGGGAAGCATGGAAATTAATTCCATGGTTATCGCCTTGAATCCACAATGTTTGCTGTACGCATTAGATGTTTGGCTGCGTGGCCGGACTCCCAAACCAGGGAGGCAGGTGCACAAGTGGCTGGGCTATCAGGTTGGCAGTCGGGAGACTTGGATATATCCCTCCTTCCATCAGCTGCTTTTTATGTGACCTTGGCATGTTAATTCATCTCTGTTTCTCCAGCCTGTTAAAATACCACTGTATGTATTAGACCAATAACAGCTGTTCATGTCAGCGTGTACAATGTTTACTGAACTGGAGCTTAGAGTTTGCAGGGGACCTCCAGCCACCACTGCGAGGAAACAATTTCCGACAATATTTCTAACAATGATTTCTGCCCTCATAGCTCCTGCTGGAAAAGACAATATTTGTACTTAGGTGCTATAAGACAAATTCTCAAATAATTAAAAGTGCCGCTTTTCCTTCTGTGAGGGTTGCATCTGGGCAACTCATAGTTTTCCAAATGCTTAACTAGTAGAAACTGGTTCGTTGCCCAGTGAAGTCTCTGGAACTACATCAGTTTCCACCAGCTCATGCTTTGGCCCAAAACTTTTTGTTCTGAGACTAAGAAGCTGAAAAAACATTGGTATGGGCAGGCTTTCTTTGTATCTCTACTTTCCAGRTTCTTATTTCTGTCCCCTTCAACTGCCAATAAATTAGTAAATATTCCCCCAGGCTGCGGTGGTGGGAAAGTCATGCTCTGCCRTATTTCCTCTGTTTTGTTTATTGTGGGATAAGGAGGCAGAAAAATTAATAGGTTTGATAATATCATTTCCCCTCACCATCTCTGAGAAGGGAGAAGAGGTCCATTCTCTGCCCTAATGAAACTGAAGACAAATACTTGGTTTCTTTTCTTCTGATCTGGAGTTTGATTTCTGTGTAGTCAACTGGTAATGTATGTGTAGAAATGGTACAGAATTTTCAAAGGTTTGAAGAGGAGAATGCTAGAAGGTAAAAATTCATCCAGTGTTAGGGATATACTATAGACTTGATGAGTGTAACAACATTTATGTATTTTTTTAGAGGTTTGGAAATCTTTTGAACGTTTAGAATGAGACAAGGTATAAATAATAATGTCTATGATTGCCCTGCATCAAATTTTTAGTTGGACAGTTAAAAAAAAAAAAAAATCCACTTAATCATTCCCATCTGATGAACAGAAATAATGCCAGGAAATCTGTTTCCCATTCAGCCCTATTTACAGAGGAGTTGTCTGTGGTGTTTGTGTCCCTTTACCAGCCCTGCAGCTCCTCTAGGGCATCCTGTGCCCCTTGGCAAAGCTCTACTGATTTCAGTGCCGAAGATGCTCGCCCTAGGAAGCCGCTAGGCAGAAGTACGTATTTTACAGCTYGTAAACTGAGGGGATTGTATGGCTCCAAGGACTGACGATAATAGGATGCAGCCCAATTCATGCTCCCAACGCTGGCTGGAATTTAGCCCAGGCGTGGAKGAGGTACAATACGTTGGCAGGGGCAGCAAGAGAAAGCTGGGACCAGCGGTGCTCATGCTGTACCTGCTTTGCAAATAAACATCACATACTTTTCCCACTCTGCCAGCTCAACACCTTCAACAGCTGCRCGCAGGAAGTAATCTGGAAATTGTCTGTGTTTTATAGGCAGTAGGCCTACAATAGGAGCTAGAAGTTTTGGATCCAGCCCTGTATTTTGAGCAAACCAGTATTTGCAGCATGGTTTGGGGAGAGGATGCTGCCTTTCTGGAAGATCTTTATGCGTACGTGGGAGAGAGCTGACTTAGTCACGAGTTCCCTTTTGTCACTATTCAAAGTGGCACAGTTAAACTGATGCTTGTGAGAGGATTCTGTACTAATGGGCCGATGTGAATTTTTATTAGCAGAGAAAGAGAGCAGGAATGAGTGAGAGTACATGGTAGCTTTATTCATGCTGCTTTCTCTAGCTGCAGATGTGTTGGCTGAAGAGATTAAGGCCCCATATGCACCTCCAGGATTTCTTACCATTTTCCTACCAGAGATGTTTGGTCAAGTACCTGTTGTTTAACTGCTCTTTCTTTGAACCCGTTCCAGTTTAAATGAGCTGGATTAGCTGAAAGAGATTTAAATACCAGGTTTGTTAGTCCAGGTACTTGACTGAAAAAGGCYTTGTGTGTACACGAATGTAGCAAATCAAAGTCGGATTCGATAAGTGGGAAGTAATGGATGGCTGGAGGAAGCTGGGATCGATAACCACTGAGTCACCATTTCAACCCAGCTGTGGTCCTGGGAGAGAGCAAATGCTCAGGTCTAAGAGCAGCTGAAGTATCCTAGATGTTTCTTACAAAATGAAGAGAAATGACTCCTGGTGCCAAAGGGCACTAAGGGGTCCGTTAACCCCGTGCTTGTACAAATCACTCATGCTAGGGCAAAGTGGGTGTGAAGTGCTTGCAGCTATTTTGTACTCTTTGCATAGATGTTTTCACTCCAAGCACGGCAAAGGCACAAATGGTGTCTAGTTGACCAATACATTTTTTTGCGTCCGGCTGAGAAGCAAGGTGGCAGCAGCAGCTAAATGTTCGTTTGTCAGCCGATAAAGGTTGGAATTTTTTCTCTCTTCTGTGCCTGCAGAACTTCCAACCAACCATAAAAAGTTCAGGGGTGTCAGAGTAAAGATCTATGCTCTAATCAAGAGGGATGTTTCCTCAGAGCTCTATTAGTTGCCAAGAAACTACTTTTGCAAAAGTGGAAATCTCTAACCACTCCTAAAATAATTGACTGGATGGACACAGGGTGACCTAGCTGTGCTCAGAAAGATTTCCTGGAACAGATGCTGAGATACCACAGTAAGGAGTGCGATGTAAATACATAGACAGACATTGCCAACAAAATGGAGAGTCTAATTGGATTTAAATCCTTTTGTATAGGAAAAGTAGCATAGATTCCTGGCTAACTGAATAGCTATTGAGGAGTGTGGGTCCAGCCACTTAGGCTTTTCTACTCTGGCTCTGGGCTGTAATATTAGCAATTAATCTCCTCACTTTTTAAGAGGGGAGTCTCAGACTGTATCGATCTTGTCTCTTTGGACTATAAATTCTTCAGTGCCTGTCTTTTATTAGGCATTTACAAGGCAGGATGGACCTGTCTCACCTCATGTCACACAAATCACACTGACATGTATCAAAACGGATCCTTGCGATTTCAAGAACTTCTGTGCGCACTTTGCTTCCTTTCCTAACCGCAGGTGGTTAGCCAGCTCTCCCGCCGGGTGCTTGGCTGCCTGCGGTACCTGGGTTGGTGGGTGGCACTTCATACTCAATGCATATACGAGGACTGTGTGTGCACATCAGCAAAAGTTTAGTTTATGTACTGCAAAACAGTATTTGTGGAGATCCCATACGGAGTAGATCTCGGATCAACAGGTGGGAACAGAAAGTAGTGCTAGACTTTGGTATTTCAGTGTTTCTGTATGTTTTTGTGTAGTATGGCAAACCAACTCGTTGTAGCTCTTTCAAACTCACTTGTTTGAAACTCCAAGGAGTTATATCAGCTGAGAGCCTTACCTTGTAAGGGTCCCAGAAGCAGCTGCAGCCTTGGAACTTGAAATAGAAAAATATTTGGGAGAGAATTCTCTGGGTAAAAGTTTTGATCTAGGTCTTGGAAAAACTAATTTCACCTTTCCAGGTAGTTGGCACTCATTTTGCGTGAAGCATTTGTTTATTTCTGAAGGATATGGCTGTATCTGAGAGAGTCTGCAATTCTATATTGACTTCATAAACCTAGAGCCGGAAAGCGGAGACACAYCGATGGTTAATATTTCTTGTCTTTTCAATGTGCAACTTCTTTACTATTTGTATATACAGAAGCTTAAAATGTATCAGATGTCTATCAAAACAGACAAACAGATAATCCAAAAATCTTTTCAGTCCTGTGATTTTTGGGAATCTGGAGTTTGGAGAGTTAATAGTTCTTATCTCAAGTGTCTCTAGTCATCCCTCAGCTGCTGCTGCCATGCTGATCTCTTGCCCTTGACTTTGTGGTGTCTGAGGCCCCATTTTTTAAAAAGCAAAAGCAATTTTACTGTAGTCTCCATGATTTAAAGCTTTGTTCCATGCTAAAACACAAAAAACTTCTGAAGATTTAGATGCTGTRCCAGGTTTTACAACAAGGAGAATTTAGGCTCGTGCTTCCTGTAGACTTTTGTTGTTGTTGTTGGCCAAAGTTGTGTGAGAAGTTTTCTTCAGTGARGAAACGTGCTTGGCTGGAAATGGCCAGAGCTATCACAGGACAAAGGGTCCACCCAAACCACAGACGGTCTTCTCCAGCGTCATGTGTATGTAGCTGCTGAGCCCGGGGCAGCACATAACATAACATAAAGCCTCAGACCAAGGTCTTTATTCTCTGGACAAGGCATCTGCTTATAGTCAAATCCACTTCTGTGATGTATTTTAGCGCCACAGAAAAAGCAGTCAGAAATGATGTAAAACTCTAGCAATCTAAATGTGAACACAAATAACCTGCCCCTGTACTATTGAAAGTTTTGCATGGTAATAAAAATTAGCTTAGGAGAATTACTAAGTMATTTCAAGTACCATAAAGTAGCTGTTGGGAATGAAAAGTGTCGTAACTGCTAAGCCTCAGCCCAGTTGCTGCAGGAATGAGTTATTATCATTAATTATCGCTCTATTTTATAGTTATTGCCTGTAATTTCAGACTTTAAATACTCTAAAGCATAAACAATGCTAATTTAATTACGGTGTGAGAATTGTTGAAATTTGCATGCAGAGGAAGAAATCATTAATAAAGTTTATTCAGAGAGAAACTTAAAATAATAATTAGCATTTTTCAGCATTTCTAGTGTAAYGGAATTAACCATCCTTTCTTAGCTTGGGCCCCAATTATTTATAGAAAACAGGCAGCACAAGCTGTATTAATCATTTCAGAGATGCAGAAGGCTGAAGAGAGCCACATGGCCTGTCTGTGCTGAGCAGCCGCAAAAGGCATTCCCCTGGTATAAATTACTTACATCAAGTTCACTCACCTGTTTGTGTCTAAGTACACTGTCAGAAGAACTGTTTTGATCTTTGGGAACATCCAGATCTTGATGCTGTTGTTGAAAGTATTTTCACATAAATGTGAAATGTACCTCCAAGGCAAAGGCAGGAAACTAAAATTGCATTTCCTTTGATTTTATTCCATTGTTTTCCTTAATCTCATATTCATCTCCTGTCCTCTGTCAGGAACCACTTCTCTAACTCTTGTTTCATCTTTGTCAGTATAATGGTCACTTATGTCTATTCTAAGCCATTAATAAAGAAGTTAACTAGCATAGGACAGTGAGCAAATCACCACAGTATTCTGCTGGAAACATAAGCATTTGACAAGAAGTTATTGTTTGCACATCTCTCTGTTACAGTGTGAGGCCTGTTTATATACAAAAAAAAATCTATTTAATGTGTGTCTTTCTAATTTAACATTATTCTAATTTATGAAGTGGTCATGCAGTGCCAAATTTATTGCCAATGTCTGCGTCGATTATAGCAACATTTTGCTTTTGTCATCCATTCATATAATCCTGTAAAACAGCAAATTGGTTGATGAGGCCTGTATTCCACAACTGGATACGACTGACATTTAGAATATTACCTTTTTTAATTCAATCCCTTATTAGCTATTCTMATAGCTATTGCCCAGACTGACAAGATCATCCCACTTAACCTTTTTAAGCTATTGCGACAACACTGTGTCTTTACTTTCTCTGGACTACTTTGCTTTCGCAGGATACGCTAAAAGCTACTATTAGGCATCTAGTAAGATTCTGGGCCACCTCTCTTAATYCTTACATTCATGTTATCTAGACCTCCAGATATTTTAAAATGCTTAATTTTTGAGACTGCTGCTTCATATTATCCCTATTTACTGCTGGAATAGAATGTAGTTAAAGCTTCTCCTAGACTAGTTTGGGAGTGGCCTAAAGGTGTTTCCTGTGTGTGTACAACTGAACATGGGCATCTCCGCTCACTCRATCCTTTAACCCAACCAAAGTGCTCTGTTTCATGCCCAGTGCCTCAAAAAAATCATGATCTTCCAAACAACCCTGCTCCTGGAATGGAACAAAGGAATTTGCTGTAACATYTTCATAACTCGGCTTGTGAGTAGGAGCGGGTTCCTTAAGTCATAAATTGTCTGATACCTATAGCTGTATCTCAGACAGTAAAAAGCTTTTATGAATACGATAGGAGGTAGAATGTGGGCTGGCTATAAGCAGCAGGTTAAACACAGAGTAGACAGGAACCATGGCGGTTCAGGGGAACTCATGGGTTTTATGTATGTAACTAGCTTTGACATCCTTTCTTTCTTTCTTTCCTCTTCTTTCTTTCTTTCTTTCCTTCCTCTTTTTTCTTTCTTTCTTTCCTTCCTCTTTTTTCCTTCTTTCTTTAACCTAGTTCTCAAAGCAAGTCACAGAACAATGTCATTGCCCACAGATAAGTAAAACTGCTGGGGCTAGAATCCCCAACTCTGAAATCTGCCACTCTTTACATTAGACCGCACTCATAATCATTTGCATTGCCAGCTTTTGGGAGGAGTATAAATCACAGCTCTAGCAAATGACTTCTGGATCCCTACTGATACTACTTAATCACTCTGCCATCATACTGAAGTCTAATGGACCTAAACACAGAGTATATGTGTTTTAGTCCTGCCTTCAACGTGACTACCGTTCTTTACAGCAGAGGATTTCTGCCATGCTCATTTTCGTAATGATTTTTGTACGGCTAAAAATAAATCAACATATGGCAAATAGGTTTCTCTCTGAACAGATTACAGCCCAAATGGCAGATTAGACAGAGCTTCTGATTCTGCATTTCTTAAGTCTGAAAGAAGTCAGCGTGCCTCTTGGACTTCATCAGGCATGCTTTCTTCCCTAATGAAGCTTRTATGGTTAGCATTCCAGAATGTTTCACATAGGGATAAGAAGACACTTCTTATTGAATTTTACAACCCATTGGTTGTCCAGAAAAGGCAAGCACAATAATGATTCCTTCTAATAATTCAATATGATCTAGTATTGCCTTGTGTGCATATAATGTTTAAATATATAATAATGTATAATAATTTTCAAAWTTTTCCAATACATAAAACATTATAKAATAATGTTTAATTTAATAAAACAATCCTTAGTAGTTTTCATTTATTTTCATCTCCACAGCATCAAAAGAATCTTGTTATACGGCACTCTACCCAGAAGATGATAAAGTTGGGTCATAGCTTGAATTACCTACTTATGAACAATGTAGCATCAGTCTTTTTCTTGTAGATATTTCCAAGATAATTTTCACCTTTGCAACTAATTTTGTGTCAAAGCTTGTACATGCATATGATACCTAATGGCTTTTGAATGGAAATGAACTTTTAAGTGGCTATTAACAGAAATTGGCTTTGAACCTATAATCCGCAGATAAAAGACCCCTTGAGCTGTCCAGGTCTTACAAGCATACTTTTTTCTGAATACAGAGGAAGACAGATAGTTATAAACTTTGAAGTACAATGATTAGCCTTGTTTTTCTTTCATTCTTGTTTATACCTTCTGTTTCCAAGGTTGTGCAGCTGACTGATCTCACTTCATATCAAAGGCAGCTTGATGCGAATATGTTCGGGAGACCTGTTTGGCTACAGGCCACTAGTGTGATGCTTTGATTTCTACCTGGGAACTGCGCAGAGGTTTTCTGTGTGGGTTCCCCCCTCGTTGGCAATAGTCAATGGTGAAGAGAAAACAACTGTTCCTGTGGCATCGGTGTCTGGTTTGGAAACCACCGAGTAGGCTCTCTGTCTTTTACGAGTATCTCTTCCCAACCTTGTTTTGAGAAGGATTTGTGTGTTGTGTGGGCCCTTAGCTAACTTGTGCAGCATTTCTACTGGAAACCGTAGTGGTGTCTGTGTTTCTGCTCTTCCCTTTCTGTCCAGCTTCACAGGGGGTCAGCCATCGCTTGGCTCCACATAGGCCATCATGACAATTCAGGCTCAAGACTGCAAAGAACACTCTAATTCAACTCAGCAGAGCAGATGCAAATGCTTTCAAGGATGCATCCTTAAATCTATGCCAGGGTGTTTCTCTGGTTCAGGTTGACTTGTGCATTGCAAGACCAGGAGCCCGAGGACATCAATTCTGGATTCATTTATGCCAACAATGAACGTCCATTGATCTTTTTGTTTTTGTTTTTTTTGTTGGTGCCCAGCTAGATCCTCACTGTGGAAATCACCCTTGTGCAGAACTGTTCCGGTTTAATCTGAGATGAATTGTTGTTGCAGAGGCTTTTATGTTCTGACCCCTCTGCCCAGGGTAGGAGCCTCACCCCATACCAGAACATGTATTCCTACAAATACATATTGAGCATCTCTTTATAAATATGCTGCAAGGCTGAATGTGAACACAAAAGGACATCTGTGTACTTGTAAGCTTTTAGCTGACACTGAACCGACTGCGGGAACACCATCGCTGCACGACACAGCGTTCAGCTGCAAGGCTCGCTGTGCCCCGGGCGCGCTGAGGCGGGCAATCGAGTCTGGTTATGGAGCATGAGTTCAAATGCTTTTCTGAGCAGAGCTTTCTGTTCTTGCTCCTCTGCAAAAATGCGCATTCCTTAATTCCACTTGGCTGGAGGGGACCTGTAGGTGGCCGCCTTTATAAAGTAATATTGATCTTTACTTATCAYGTGCGGCCAAATCATCTTTCTGATAGCTGTAGCACAGAGGCCTGGATTGCTGACATGCATTTCTTGCAGACCTGCGAGGCTGACAAATGAGGGAAGGTTGCTGGTGTCACACCAGCTGACAAGATCAAGTGCCATTTTGTTGCCAAATGTGTGTGGTTTTTTTCTTGGTTCTACCTTCTTTTTTTTTTTTTTTCCCCCAGGGAGGCAGGATGATTGCAAAGAAAGATCACGCAGCCTATGTTTGTTATTTATATGCTTCTGTGTAAAAACTGAGCTGCTAAATTTGAGTGAGGGACAGAATTGCCCTGGAAATTAATACAGAAATTGTTTTTTTGGGGTGCCAGGTCTGTCTACTTTCCTGTCGTATTTTTTCCATTATTCATAGCATCATACAGTGTTAGGTGTTCAGCGAGTGCTTGGCAGGTAGGCGGTGTTATGTGTTAGTGTTATGTATAATCTGTGGTCACAACAGCCATTAATGTGATGATGGACCAATATTTGTGTTTCAATGTTCAGTATATTTTAAGAATAAATGCTTGCTTACTTTTTTTACTACTATGGTATTATGCCTGGGATCCCTTATTCATGTGTCAGGTCCTCTGTTAATCTGGTTTCATTTCCCTTCCTTTTGACATAAAGGGAAATAGTGCCTTGCTTATGAGATGATGGCTTTCYGTGGTGATGTGTGTATTGCTGCACCTGCAGCTCAAATCTAGGATATTCAAAACTACTCATRCCCTGTCAGGCTTTGTTGACATGACAGAAATGAGATTTATTCAGTCTGTTACTTCCAGAAGTAGCCAGGTCAAATAGTATTAGACTTGCTATGAGGAAAAAAATAGCTCATTAATACTTTACCCTGAATGGGGGAGAAGGGGGTATCTGTGGGTAAGATACTGTGTAATTTTCAGTACTACTTACTAGCTCAAGTAAAACGGAGTAAAAATTGCTTAGGTGTAGGAACAAATGCTTTAGGACGTGAATTCTTCAATAGGTGTTTCACTATCCTTTGTTTATTCTTTGTGCTTTCTTTTAATATGTTATTTAAGTGATTAGGACTCAGTTTTTAGMGTGTTCACGTCTTATTATGGTTAATATGGTAACCTCTTAGATGCATTTAAGAACAGACAAATGATAGTAAATAGAATATAGATATCTTTGTCTTGTGATACTCTACGGCCAAATCCAATATGGGATTTAGTTATCCGCGTGTCAGCTATTTGTAACTCATCTTAAGGAAAGAAGTATTTCAGAAAGGAGMAGCTGTCTACAGCCATAGGAAATAATGAAAACAAAATTCCTGTGCTTTTCAAGCACTTCTGAGCATGAGTTGAGGCTGTAAGAGAGGTCTGTATGCATACGGGATGTAGGACCGTCTGGGTGCACCACAGAGCCTGACAGAAAAGACTGGGGAGAAAAGGAGAGAGAAAGGGAACTTCTTAAACCGGCTTGGCCGACGAAGGCAACCCACTGCGTAACCGAATCCTGTGGTAATTTGCACAAGGTTAACTGGACAGGCTAAAATACGCTGAGGGAACTGAACTTCCATCTAAATTTTGAATCGCTAAGTAGGCTTTAAGCACAAAGCTGTATTTTTAGTCCAGAATAGTATGAAAAACCAGCTGAGTGTTTTTAGTCACTGGGATGAATACACAGCAATTCTGTACTTAGAGGCATTAGTCAGAAGTTACTCTTATCTAGCAGAAAGYGAGCTTGACAGAAACATGGGCTGGCTCTCCAGTTTGTTAGGTCTGTCATCAATCATTTCACCAGGTCCTTCACACACAATACAATGTCAGTGTAACCATTACGATGTAAATGTGGCTATGCAAATTCCCGAGACCCTTATTAGCAAATTCATTAGAGCTGTCCAGCCACTGTATAAATGATCCTGTTTGATCTTCAGATACTGTCAGATAGTTGCGTGAATTTTTTTACTTGGACATATTGCAGAAATCCAGCTTTGTCCCGAGAACATGGCCTAGTTTTTTGTTACCTGCTTTATGCAATATTTCATGCTGTTTTCCCCAAATTAACACTTGAATGTGGTTTTTATCCTTAACAAAAAAATAAAAATCAATATAAGAACCCACAACAGTCAAACCGCTGGCAATAAAGCAGAACACACACATTTTGGAGAGAGAAGACTCTCAATAAGAAAATTGATTTTTGTTTCAGATTTGCAACAACCACAACAAATTACAAAATTATGAATAGCCCGTTAGTTATTTTTTTCTCCTTTCTTGTTCATGACATCTTCTCTTGACTCTGTCTCTCAAAATAATTGCGTGAAGAAGTATGTCAAAGGAGCACTGAAACTGGTAGGKTATCAAGTAAGGAAAAATGTTCTGATTCAAACATGCACATGCTTACTTTTGTGCTTTAAAAATTCAAAAAAGAGACTTTTTTTTTGTTCAAAACTGCCAAATATCTGCAACGTTATTAGTCAACTTCTGTTAAAAATATTGAAAGACCCAGTTATTTTGGAAGAAAAAAGAGTTTGATGCATTTTATCACACACACACACCCCCCCCCCCCCATCTGCTGCTAGAAATGAGGTTTTCTAATTAGTTGAATTAGTCAATGTACAAAAAGGTGGGAGGAAAAAAGCTGAACTCTCTAGACTGTGATCCGGCATAACTCTGTAGCTTTCCCCTTACTGAGCTTGGTTTGTAATGAGGCAGTTGCAGGTGGCAAGTCGCGTTAATATGAAACCTTGGGTGGGGAAGGTTAAATAAAGTTGCATTATACGGAGAGCCGAACTCTTGGAGGCGGGTGGGGAAGAGATGCCCCGAGGGCTTGCGGAGCTGCTGCTCCAGCGGCACTCACCCCCCGGAGCCGGAGCACTGCCCGCGTCTCTCTTGCTTGTGGGAGCGGGTTAAGGATTCCCTGTCCCGTACAGGCACCGCCGCGATCCAGCCAGGCTTTGGGATGCGTCTGTAATGGGGAGGAATCTTCTTCCGAAGGGTAACTCAAGCAGTCTAGCTTCTTTCACGTTTTCTGAAATATTGCTGATTAGTAATTTTAATCCAAGGTTGATTAAAGGCAATGGAAAGAGTGCTTGTTGATTTTTTTCTACAGAAAAATCTCTTTCTCTATAAAAGTTTAGAATTGTTTCTTCAGAGCCTTATGAAAAATTCTTTGGTTTGTTTGTTTTTTGTGTTTTGTTTTTTTTTTTGTTTGTTTGTTTCCTTTAATCCTGTAGAACTCATCCACCTGGGGCAGAATACAGACCATGACACCTGCACACAGAGAAATCTAAAGAGCTCTTACAGAAGAGTTTCCTTCCTAACACTAATTCTCCTGATCAATAAAGACAATAAAAATAAGAAACAGAGAGAGTTAATATCCTCCATTTCCTTTTATTTTTTTTCCGATTGCAACAAGCCTGGATACTTGGAATATAAATACCTGGTTCTTTGTTTTTAGGAGACAGTTTAAGCCTGGATAGCAAATCATTTCACTTGCCCAAAAACYGTGACAGCGGCAGGAAGTTCCCGGCAGTGCCACAGCTTGGAGAGCCGGCTTTAATGTGGAGCAGTGACGAGACAAAGCTCAGGATACTGGCGTCTTTTTA
The DNA here is from genome assembly GCA_030449065.1 of Oceanodroma leucorhoa. Taxonomy (NCBI): domain Eukaryota; kingdom Metazoa; phylum Chordata; class Aves; order Procellariiformes; genus Oceanodroma; species Oceanodroma leucorhoa. The sequence continues at coordinate 348,002 of JASVER010000189.1, forward strand.
AAACAACAATATTGCTTCCCTGGGTTAGAAGCCTGTATCCACGCTCTTTCAGGAGAAATCATCGTTTTTTCAGTGCTTTTTTTCTTTTTTTTTCCTCCAAAAAGTGAAAAGCACTTGCTCAAAGCCATTTCCTRCCCGTATACCCCTATTGTATTATTACTGTTACTTGCAGTTATGCAGAAAGGCTTGTTTGTGCTCAGTTCTCTACAAACACAGAGGGAAGATCAGACCCCTGCACAAAGAATTACCCCAAAAAGCCCTGCACATACCATCCCAAACAAAAAAGTTGATGTTTAAATGCAGTTGACATAGAGAATGATTTATGCCTATGGCTAMATCTTCTGCATATTTTAGAGTTTATCTTTTTTATTATAGGGAAATGAGTAGGAAGTGGATGCAGACAACAGAATGGTTTGTTTACATAGCCYTAAAGAAACTTCTGGAATGGGAAAGGAATAAATTCTGTGTTAAATTGCTTAGCTAGATTGTTGCCCAGTTTTCTGTTTTGCCACGGTTTCCTGAAGTCTATGCCTGTTCCTACAGGGCTTGCGTTGCGGGGTGCGTTGCAACACGGCCAGCTCTGCTGCTTCCCCAGGTGCAACACTTCTTAACGTTCACCCCCCTCATCTTTACTCTGTACCAAGGCTTCCTTTCGTCTACATAAAATTCAAACTTTGTGGCTGGTCCACATTTAAATCTTGCTGGAGGAGTCAGGATTTGGTCAGGGCATGCTCCTCCCGTCCTGTATGACATTGAACTCGTCGTATGCCTGAATTAGCAATGGAAGGGACAAACGGGAAACCCTTCTGCCACGGGGTGCAGGACGCTTCCCCCGTTTGTGCTCTGGGCTCAGATGATGGCTTTGCTGCTGCTTCACTCCCCCTAAACTGGGGTGATCCCACAGGTGATGTGGAGAGAAACGCACCCGAGTGCACCAGCTCCTGSTCCAGCAGAGAGGGACAGGGTCACACCTGGAAACCTGCTGTGTGTTTAACTTTCTCTTTTGAGCATTTTTTTTTTTTTTTCCTTTGTATATGGAACAAAGGGCAGATTCTCTGGTGTATGTGAAGATGAAGACTACTTAAGTTTGCTTTTTTTTTAAAAATATTTTTTCCATCTAACCTTATATTTCTTAGACAAGCAGGYTTCCCCGTACTCTGGTTTTCATTTTGGCCTACATCCTAGGCATAAAACTAAAACTTTTGCTCATAGTGATTTTGCTCGAGGTCTTTGTTTAGACCATTTTGTCATTTTTCCCTCTATGCTGCTAACGCATCCCGTGTGAAGCACTGTGACTTGTCTTTATGCAACATTGAGCCTGGGTATAGTAGAAAGGAAATTTCTGCAGTTCCAGTTTTCAAGCTGTAAGAGGGCATTTGAAGACGCAATGAGCTTTTATTGAAAGACTCCATAAAATGGAGGCCTGCATGCTGAACATACCAAAATATTAGTTTAACTGCCTGTTTACAGTCCCACCATAAAAGAAGAAATATAGTCTATAAAAAGACCTCCTGAAGCAACATTTAGAATAGTGAAGGAAGGAAAGTATTGTTTAAACAGATGCCGTAAATTTAATATGGTAACATTATTGCCACCCAGGATTTTATTGATTATATCTTTTTCAAGTTACTTATCTAGAAATTTATTGTGTCTGTTTCCACTCTCATTTAACCGTGATTTCCAAAAAGAAATTATTAATGAGCTATTATCTGAGAAGTGAAGGGGAAAGTGATTGAAATAAATTGAAGCATCAAAGGCAAACACAAATCATGATAATGTCGTCTTTTTTTAATATTCTAATGAAGAAAAATTTAGAGAAGAACCAGCTTTTGGGACAAAACTGTGCTGCGTTTTTTTTTTTTTTCAGTTGCAGCACAGTGGTTTTAGTTTTTGACTGGGTGATACATGCCCTCCAGCTTCCCTTTTCCCTTTCTCCCTCCACTTCTCAGCCCTCCCAGTCCCCTTGGTGAATCTTTGCCTTGGAGGAAGAACACAATATTTCCAGCAAAGCGATGCTGGGATTACTGTCCACTCTTCAGATGACAAGAGAGTGTTAATTTGCCTTAGTTTGCACATCCAGTGCATTGCTGGACGCGTGCCCCACTCAAATAATTGCTAGAAAGCAACACATGCAGAAATTGCTGAAAAAACGGTCGGTGGTTGTGTTTCTGGGATTCACTGAGAGCCCTCGGCAGCTTGGCAGAGATCCAGAAAGGAGAAGGAAAGAATCTAGGACTGCTCCGTAATCAAGACAGAGGAACGTGAGGAAAGCCGTACCGGCAGAGCTCGGCCGCCTGCGCGGCTCTGTTCTGCAGTACTGCTCYTGAGGAAGGTCCCAGGAAACGTCTGACCTTTAGCTGAGACTGTCAGCAATGATTTAGGTCAGCTGGCTGGTTTTTGTGGCATGGAATAGTAAGGAACCAGAGAGGGGAGCAGTCCTTAGACTATGCTGCCCAACATAAGTGCTAGTGGGGCAACCCCCAGAAATCAGTTCTGTTGGACCCATTTATGTCATCTGAATATATTCTTCCTCACTTYCTTTAGCCTTTCATCTACTGTTGCCATCTGTGCTAGACATTTTATTGATGATGATATAAACATTAAAAAAACCAAACCAACCTTGATAACTACCCATTGCTATGATTTTTTAAAAATTATTTTAAAATGGTAATTAATAGAAAATCTAAGTAATTCTGTAGACGCTGGATTTGGATGCTGTAATTTTGCATTGACTCAGGAAAAAGAAATTCAAGTGTATKCTTCCAACTTAAGACAGACACATAAGAGGAATAAACCATATGGCGGTCCCTCTTATTCCATATTCGCTTAGGTAACGATCATCTCACGTGCTATGTCAACATTCTGGAGTATCATAAGTACTTGTTTACCTGGTAATTGTCCTATCAGTTATCTGCTAGGATGACAGCATTATCTGGCATAAGTTCTTTTTTATGTGCTTTAATGTAGTAAATGAGGTCTGTTTACCTTACAAAGGGTAACTGTTCAGTTCCTCAGAGCTTGAAGTAAGTTTCTTGATAGGCTCCTGAGTGACACACTTTTTACATATACCCTAAAAGAGAAAAAAAAWTCTGCTGTCAGTTATCCAGAGGGAGTTTGGCCCAAAGCAATGTACAGAGAAGGGAGAAGAAAGAGAAGCTTAGGGCAGACTGCRGCTTACCCGCAGTTATAAATGGAGCTGAAATTTCCTTTTTGTTACATCCTGTCATCCTGGTACTCGCAAATTGTAAACGTAAGTAATTTCCATGATGCTCTGAGTAACTGCTCACATGTTGTTGATTTTGGACCTAAAAACAATTATAAAAGATCTTCAGTGAATCRCTTTGAATTTAGACTAAACTTTAAAAAGTCTCCAGCTTCTCAAGTGCAGAAAAAGTGCTGAATACATCATTTTCTGTGACAATTTTCTGTTCGCTCAGCATTGATATCAACATYACTGTGAGAAGAGAAAGTTTCCCCGTCTGGAGACGTCTAACAACATCCTGTATACCATTTAGTGAGTCGTCTTAGGCTGGCACTTTGCAAGGATCTCATAGGACATCTACATGCAAGCTGCGACACCCTCTGAAAACTGGAAATAGATAAATACCAAACTCATCAAACAACAACTAAGTTGGGTCCGTAAACAATGCGCTCATGCTCCTGTGGTGCTGTTTCGGAGCAGCCCCTGAGGGGCAAGAATTACTACACCAGGTCTAACCCATGTAAACAGGGCTGTACAACAYTGCAAACCCGAGCTGGTGCGTCCAAGCTGTGTTTTGCTGCCTTGTATTTGTATGAAATAAAAGCTGGTACCTGACTTGTGATAGCTTAAGGGAACCGAGAAAGTCAGTTCTTAGCGCGGGGCGCTCCTCTTTTTTTATTCCCTACCCCACATTTTGAGCGATGGCTGTATTAGCCTTTGCTGACACGTTTGAAAAGAACAGATAAAATCCTAGGCTGAATGTTAAAGAGCCAGACTTCAGACAAGTTTGTTCTTTGTTTGTACTGTAACGCAGTGACCTCTCTTTTCTTACAGAAATAGATGCGTTCTCATGTGAAGGATGGATTGTTGGGCAAGAAAACAGCAATCTCTCTGCAGAAGGCTTCTCCAGATCCTCATTCTCAAGTGTAAGTTTGCTCCGCTTTATTTCCTATGCTTGGCATTAAACACTCCCTTGGATATTCATTACACTACTATGAAAAATGAATTTAATTGATGAATGAAGTCCTGGTTTGCTGCCACTGCCTTTCCATCTTCCAGTTCAAAGCTTTCAGTCTGTAACAGACGTATAGCCAAAGGACTAAATTCATCCTCATTCAACAGTTCTTGATAGCTGTCACTTGCCTTGCCAGCCTGCATAAATGTGGTTAAAACTTAGTGTTTATACCATTTTTGACCTTGTAAACAAGGGACAGGGCTTTAAAAATAAACATGTATGTAACGCATTTGCTGTTATACCCCCTCCTTGCAGCAGGACAGATAAACCAGAATCTGTTCTATTGAATGAATCGGTAATTTCTTTTTACTTAGAACTTGTCATTGTCTAAAAAGCTGTGGATAAATTCTCTTTTGTAAACATCTTGAAACACACACAGAAAGTCAATTTTTAATAGCTAAAAAATATTTCCTGTTCTCTGGAACAAAAATATGACGTAACAAAAAACTAATCACAACACACTGAAATGTTTTGAGATTTTCTCTTTTGATGTTTATATACTTCAACACTTTTATAACAGTTTGAGTGGCAAAATAGATTTCTTTTTTATTTTGGAAATGCTGTAACTTTTATTCCTTAAAAAAAAAAAAGAAAGAAAAGCAACATTAGATACACTTTTCATGGAGAACTTCAGTTTTGCAACTGTCTTACCCAAAGATATGGTGTTATATTATCCAACATTAAGCAATATCCCAATGCTGACTGACTTACAGAAATGATGATTTTTGTGGTTTTTTTTTTTATTCAGCCATTATTTAGTGCAAATGCAACTGCTGTGTATGTGCTGTTGAAGCTCTTTGCAGGAATTTCAGCAATTTCATAGTTCTTGTTTCCTGAGCATGAATAACAAAGCATCTTCCATCATTGATTGTCCTACTTATTGCAGTTGAAAACCTCTGTGAGAAAGGTCATTTCTTCCTATGTCTCATTTTGGTATATGTACTATCATCATATAAACAGCATTAACATTAACAGGATCTTAAGGATGCAATGGTTGGAGTAAATACTTCAGTTACTTCAGTTATTTGTAGCAGAGTCTTCCAACTCATTCTATTCCAGGCCAGACTTTCTTCCCTATTTAGGATCTTTTTGAAAGGCTGCTTTATTCTGAATATTTAGCTCAGAGCAGATAAGGGGAACTCCATTTCCTTAGGAAAAAAACAAATCAAAACAAAGTGATACGTAGTTCAGAGCATGTCTTTCTCTTCTTCCATTGCAGACTTTGACATTTGAATGGATTAATGCTCCATCCTTTGCTCTTTTTCTCTCTTGTGCTCTTCTCAGAATTGTGAGATACAATAATTTTAATACCTAATACGTTGTAGTAGCTCAGGTATTGCACAGTATTATCTTGACCTATTTAGTATTTTGATTATCTGGTTATCCTTTCCCTACTGGAAGGTTAGTGAGATGTTAAGCAAAAGAATGCAGTGAACAGGCAGAGTAAACAACATAGTAGGTCAGAATAGTACAACAAAGCTACTACTACAGTTTTCAAAATGTAGGATACATCCAAATATTTGCTATCTTCTTTTATCAGCTTGCCAAAGAGAATAGAAACTAAGAAGGAATGGACTGCTGTGGAAGAACAGGAAAAATGAAGAAGATAGAGGGTTTGATTTCTAAGCAGAGATTAAAGTGACGAAATATGAATGGCTTGATTAAACAATTTTTAAAATTGGACTATAAAAGTTATCTGAGAGCAGTTGAATGGGATGTGCACCCACAGGGAAAGGGTGGTTTAGGGGTGCTCTAAGGGGGGATATAACTTTCAGTACAGGATAAAATAGCACAAAGAAAAATTGAAGAGGCGTAATTCAGGCAAAATGTGAGAGGTTGGGCTGTGCTATTGACTATTTGTCCTTTCCTTGGAGTGAGAGGGATGTTAAGATATTCCTGTATGAGATACTACACCGTAAGTCCTGGCTTACAAGCTGCGGGTCTCAGCTGAGTGCCTGCAGGAAACAAGCAGGTGGGGAATGGGGAAGTCGAGCTGGTTTCTCTCTCTTACAGTTTAGGGCAGTAAATGGAAGCCATAAATTATTGCTTCTCTCTGGAACAAGGAGGGTTTTTTCCTTTTGCAGAAAGTAGCGTAGACAACATGGTGTGTAAAATCGCAGGCCAAGAGAACAAGTTTTAGCATGAAATATTCACTGTCCTGGGCTTTGTATATCTGCTTTGAAGTTACAGTATTATTACACAGCTTGCTGCCTTTTGACACAGCACCTTGACTGCTTTGTGGTACGCAGCCAGCCTGACCGCTTTGCTTGGAGTCCGTCAGGAAAGGCAGCCGCAGACCGGGAGGAGGAGGGATGTGTCGGGAGCTTCACCCAGACACGTGCAGTCCTCCAGCAGCACGCAGTGGCACGTGAGTCCACCTGCGTTGCGTGGTGGTAGGAATTCAAGTTGTTCCTACCAAAACCTGTGAATACAGTGTAACAGGAGATGCGAATCTGGGCAATTAGTACAGAGGCAAGTTTCTACCCATTTGCTGTTTACACCCGTAGTACTTGTGTCTAGGGATGATGCAAGCAGGTAACTAAGCCCACTTGCTCTCACCTCAAATAGAGGTAAGCTGAATGCTGAAATAAGAAGCAGCTTTCTGCTTTGCGCAGGTATGCAGCTGCGCATTCTGTATCTAGCCTTTTCTTAGCTCCATTCAGTGCGAAAAGGTGGGTAATTATATTAAAAGACATACTCAGAATAATGTTAGTTTAACTGTATAGGGAATAAGCAAGCTGCTTATTGTGCTCTCTACAAGCCTGCAATTTTGGTTATGGAAAATTGTGTTGGATTTGCTGGATTTACTAGTGGTTGATCCTGATGCGAATGGTTGGGAGAATCAAGCTCTAAAAATACATCAATTTGCTTAGCATTAGGTCTTTTGCTTTCACTCTAAGTAAACAAACCCATGAAGAATACATGAGACAGACTTCCAGGTTGTTGTCCACTGGGGTGCCTGCTTATTAGCTATTGTCCTCATGAAAAAAGCAAATTGGAATGGAGTAATATAGCTTTCTGCGTAATGCAATACGTTGAAATCAATGATTTAGAGATACGTAAACTCTGTGTATAGAGCATCCAGAGCATGAACTGGGTCCTTGGGGGTGTAAAACGCTAGAGCTCTGAAGACATTGAAGGAACATCACTTTACAGCAGCAGATGGATTGGCCCTCGTTATCCTTTTTTTTGTTTGTTTTTTAAATCAGGTTCTATTTGCTTTAGTCTCTAATGGTAAGAGACTAAGCTGACAGAAAAATTCAAAAGGACTTTCCACATATTCATCTTTAAAAGATCATCTTTATCTTTGCTTTTGTTTCAAGTTAAGTTCATGGCTGTTTCTCATAATAGGAAGAAGACTGTTACCTGCAGCACAGTATTTGCAGCTCTGGAAACATAAATACCTCCTATAGTTGTAAACTTTTCACTGTGTGCATTAGGTGAAATTTTTTTGGCTTAAGGTTTGTGGTTTGGGTTGTATGGTTTGGGGTTTGCTTTTTTTTTTTCCCCGTTCTTCTTCCCTTGGCCGAAAATCAAAAGTCTATAATTCAGCCCAGTTTATTTTTGTGAACTTATTCTTCTGATCTGATAAGAAGTTACTAAGTGAGAACTTGGTGTGGAGCTGAGTGGGTGGTATCATGCTTAGCCAAAGGAGAAAAACACAGTACCTGCAAGGAAAATTCTCTGCTTGCAAGAGATCGTTCATCTGATGACTACCTGAAGGTTACTGCCTTTTTAGAACGGCAACTGCAAGCCCCTGTGGAACTATGGAAGCAGGAGGAAAAGGCAGGAATGATGGAAGCCGAAAAATTGCATGTTGCTTATTTAACATACTGTAGATCTAGCTTTTGTAGTTTCCACCCGAGAAAACAATGTCCTGATGTTCCACATGCAAAATGAGTAAATTGGGCTGAATGGGACCCATGTAAAATGCCAGCGTGCTTCTACTGCAAGTAGTATCAGCTGCCTCTTCTACAGGGGCATGTCTTTCCAACATCAGTGCAGGCACAGTGCCTTGTCACAGCGCTGTAGAGGATAGTGCTTTGAAGGAGGCTTACTTTTCCAGAAAATAAAAAAAGTCATCTTACCTGCGTACTAAACTGCATTTTCCTCTTTGCAACAGATTATCACAGACATACTTTGCAAAAGGAGTTTTCCTTCCTGTTCAATGTCCTTTCTATTTTCACTTCTGCTGAAATTCTTAGATGGTGTAGGTCACTATAAGAATATTTTCCAGTATTCATTAATCTGTATACTGGGCATCACTTACATGCTACTATTTAACACTGTTGTAATAGGTCAGAAGTAGATAAAAGATATCTGGTGATAGATTCAGAATTTGTTATCATATTTTGTTTGTTCACTTCTGATGGAGTACAGTACAGCTCCAAAGTACTGTGGAATTATCTGGCTGTCTATTTGTCCTCTTTTGTAAAACTGTTGTATGCCAAGGATGTATCCTCCAAGCATAGGAAAACTTCTGATGAAACTGAAGTCTTGAATGCTGCTATGTTTCTTTAAACATGTGATGTAAAAAAAAAAAACAAACAACAAAAAAAAMCAAACAAAAAACCCCCCCAAAAAAACCAAAAAACCCCCCTCATTCTTTTTTACCTGTTTGAGAAGATTGTCCTCAGAAACTGGCAGGGAAGAATTCTCTTCTGTGAGTTTGCAGTAACGTTCTCTGTGACTTGTTGAATTAACTACATGGAATTAAGAGGTTTGCTTTGTGTGGAGTTGGGGCATCAGCCTGGCAGTATTTTGTCATGGAAGTAAAACATGGAAATGTATCTGCAGTTGAAAGAAGTCTTAAAATATTTATTTTATTTGTTTCTCCCCTTGAAAATACCTTTCTAAAATGAGACACAATTTATATGACTGCTGTTGGGATTCTTGCTGAAAGAGGCTTGGCTGTATTTATGTTTGGACCTCAGGGGGCAAGACACTTTGTTCAGTTAAAATAAATCACTTTATGCCAGCACCTGATCTGAGACCCACAGATTGACTATCACCATGACGGGCTTGACACACAGCTATTGGGGGTCTTAACCTTCGTATTTCATCTGCTAACCTCACGCTGTGCGCTCGGCCTCTCTCAGTTTATTCCTCCATTTTCTTCTCCAGCGCATGGACTGGCAGCTTGTTCCCACGTCTTGGGGTCTTCTAGTGTCTTTCGAAGATGCCAGTAACTCTTACTGTATTAGAACAAAGACATCAACTCTCATGCAGCATTTAAAACATGTTGGAGTTGTTTACGTGGTGTTAGCATGAAGTAATGCACTGTATGAATTCAGAGCTAGCCTCTCACGTGGTTGCTTTTCACGCACATCAAAAGCATCTCTGTATGACACAGTTTACTTTAAAGGTCTTGTCGACAGTTTTTATATGTAGCTTTGATATTTAATATTAACCGTGCTACACTGTACAGTGACCACTTCGATTTGTGTAATGTACATGCTCATTTTACTTACTGGTTTTACTTTCTTTTTAAAGAAAGCTGTCTAGCACAGAGTTGCTTCAGATTATTGATGTAGGAAATTACTGTGGAGTCATACATGCTACAAATACATGCTTTAGTTGGCTGAGCACTAACTTCTCCAAGCAGAAAAGTCCTAAAGCAGCAACAGTTAAAGGACATGCTAATCTTGTAGGACTTTTATTTCTGTCTATAGGCTCTTGTAGTATTTTCATGTCACTGTGCCACTTTCAGTTAAAATGCCATCTTTTACAAGGGTCAGTTCTGTATATTGTCTGATTCCTTCTCTGCCTTATTTGTGTGTTGYGTTTTTAAGACTGACTTACCTGTACTGGGCAAAAAGCCTCGTTTGCATTGCCTAGCTGGGACTGGCAAAGCTTGATAGCGTTATTACTGGTTTTGTATGCCTTTGCTTGTAGTAGAGAAGATGTTTTCTGGATACTGAAGAAAGGACAGTATATGGAGGGAAATCAAGGAACACGAGGTCTAAAACATTTTCTGTAAAGTGCCTTGAAGTTTGTCGYGTGTTACCAGCATGAGTTTTGAGATGCAGAGTGCCAGAGCCTGTGTAGCTAGTGGTGGTTTGGTATCTCCAGAACACCCATTGCAACCATCTCCTTGTGTCTGGAGAAGAGGAGGCTTGGGGCTTGATGCATTCTCAGCTTGGGCTGCAACTTTGCTCTAGTGTAAATTATATTCCTGAGGCAGAAAAATAAAATGTCAAGACCTGCTGATCTGCATATTCCATGTGTTCCACGCTTAGGTAGGTCTTTAAAGAGTAATATCCTTTCACACAACAGTATTTGTTAAGTAAAGGGAGCTAGTCAGCACTGAGGTATCTTACTTTAGTCAGCACTGAGGTATCTTACACCTGCAAGAGCCACCTGTGTGTGAAATCCAATCTCACTAGTACTTGATAATTTCATTTGAGGTGAAGGTTTTGTCCACAGAAGTGCTTTTTGCCCTTTTCCCTGAAAGGGAGGGGAAGTGGAGAAGGGGATGGCTAGAAAAGTACTTCTGTGGCAATTAATATGTACAACTTAAAATGCCTGGCTTGCAATATATAATTCTGGGCTCCAGGCAAGACTTGGGGGTTTCAATATATAATAAGCTCATCTTCACAATTGAGTGGTGGTGTGTAAAGAGAAGTAAAAGGCCATCCTGGTTTTGTTATGGCCTTGTTTGAAGTGCAGGATCTTATTAAACCACAGGGAGCAAAGTTTTCAGAAATGCCTTGCTGCAGTTGTGTTTTAGTAGAATCATCCTAAATCACTTCAAACTTTATGAAAGAGGTTTTGTTTTGTGTTTATTCTTGCTTTTGTTCAGAACCGTTGTTGCATAACGTGGCAACTCCGTGACTTGCTGCCAAAAGGACAGTTGTAAGTGTCCTTCAAGTCCAAGAATCTCAGACTGCTTTAATAATAATTATGGTAAGATGTGCAAAAGGAGAGATCAAGTGGATGGTCTAAATGGGTTAGTGAAAAAGCTCCCTGGTTCTGTACATCAGATTCCCATTTTCATCCACTAACAACATATCCACAAGTCTAAAGCAGCCTTACTACACCATCACTGAAGGTGACAGCAGATCCACCCGAGATGAATTTGCACATTTGGAATTTGAATCTAGGCAGGGGGGTAGGCATGTCACTCTGATAAATAGTTAATTAACAATGTTCCATCTGTGTGGTATAGAGAGGTGAACAACACACTCTCATTAAATTGTTTATCCACAGGAAAGGCTGTTTAACAGATCAGCAAAACAGTTTATTAATTTTGTTGAAATACCTTTAAGTGAAATTCAAAACATTTGGGAGAAATTAAAATTTATCAACTTAATATCTTCATAATATAGTGCTCTTACTGCCATTGCATGTTGGAAACTTCCAAAATACATTTTTTTTTTTTTAAAGGATTAGAAGTTAAAAAACCTAAAGGATTTTGTTTAATATAAAACTCCCCTACAATATTTATATATCGTACTGAAAAAATAGAGATTAAGTTGGCAGTGGGGGGGTATGTTTTTACTTGTTCAGCAAATAAAAAGGTATTAATTGATACAATCTTGAACGACAGCTGCTTCTGAATTTTGGCTCCATTATATCCCATGGCAATGAGTTACACAGTTTAATTATTTTGAATCTTGAAATTCTGTTTGTATGCTCTAACTTTTCTACCTCTTTATCAGATCCCTCTTATTTTTAGTACTGTGAGAAAGAGTGCACAACTTTTTTCCATTTGCCACCTCCACTATTCATGACACAGGCTTCCGTGACACGCTGTCGAGGTCGTGTCCTTCCCAACCGTAAGAGTTCTCCTCTGAATTATCAAGCCTGATATTTCAACGCTCTTTCAGTCTTCCCAGGCTGGGTAAAATGTGTTCGAGTAAGTGGATAGGTTTTATAGGACTGTGAACTGGAGAACTACTCTAATTGCAAAGGAGAATCAAGCCAAGACTCCACTTTATGAGAGCACTATTTGTTCAGGGGCATCTAATGGGAAAATAACTAGTGTAATGGGCTTTCCTTCCCATTATCCACTCGAGCAGTAGCCACACTGGGTGACCTTTGCCATCTGGAGTCGTTTACTCGGCTCCTGTTAGAGACGAGTTTGAAACATGAAGAGGATAAAAAGTCACTAGAAGTTAGAGGGCAAATCTCAAGAGAATTTTATTTTAGAGACTAGCACTTCCCTTTGCCCCCAAGAGTAGAATGGTARTACAAGCAGAGTTGAACTCGAATCAGTGAGTATCAAGTAGAGTTTTATTAATGGAAGCAAAAGCAACTTTTTCCAAGCCCTATGGACAATAAAAACACGGCAGAAGCTTTTGATCCGATTATAATTCGGATGACTGTGATGTTTAAATAATGCCATTGTTTGCTTTATAGCAAATCCTTTCAAGCAAATTCCTTTCTTTTTAGCAATTTTGCTAGTTATTAACTTGCAGTGGTGATGTTAGATGTTTTTTTTCAGTACTGAGTTATAAGCATATAACTAAGTTTTACCCGTGTTTGCGTAATTGTTAAATTTTACTAAAATGTCGTGCTTAAAAACTGGTGCCTCTGCTAGCTCTTCTGGATACTGATTACACCTTTATGTGGGACAGCCAACAGAAAATAGAAGGCCACACAGGTACGTTTTGAGTCCATGGTCGGGGGTGTTTTAAATGCTCCATATTATTCATTAGGGTAAAATGCTCTGTCAACTGACCATGTTAAGTTGTAGAACAGAATGGACAGGATAAATGGTGAGATACTAGTTGGTTTTGTGGGTGGGTTGGTTGGTTGTTTTTTGCAAAAGGTTGAGGCATCCTGTGGTTTTTGGGATGCCACCTCCAACAGAATCTGTCTTTTTATTGGAAGTTTCTTTTATATTTAATGAAATAAGTTATGGAAAAAAGTTGACCGAAAAGAAAACAAATCTGCAATCTATGCGCCATCATTAGAATTGGTCAGGAATTGTTCTGTGGGAATACCGATATCTCAAAATGAAATGAAGGGCTTGGAAAAATTTAATTGACAATCAGAGGTTCATTCAAAATTAAAGCTTGTCTGGATTTTCAGTTGGAATGAAATTCATCTCTGTTAATACAAGCTGGGTAGGCAAGTTTAAGGTCCTGTTCTTTGAGTGTTCTTATGGCTCCTTTTACGCTAAGGTATAAAAGCAATTTATCTGACCTGTATTAGAGTGGGATGAATCAGCCTGTGAAGTGCCCATTTCTCTCTCTCTTTTTTTTTTCTTTTTTTTAACCAATTATATAGCTCAATGAATAAGTAACCTGGATGAAATTCCTCCTTCTTCTATAGAACTAAAGTTAGAGGAAAAGTGAGATTTTTGTATTTTTATCCTGATTTAGCAGAGGAAATATTTCATTTGTTGAATGTTTTGTAGGATGATAAAAGAGTTTGTGGTTTGTTTCTGTCTAGTGCTAAGTACATTTAATTCCCCAAGTGCTGTAGATTGATACTGACAATGTTACCTGGGACTAAGCTTTAAGCAGTGGCAAGTATTGTCGTCATCATCACTCCACTGGTGGGGAATTGAGGCAGAGAACTGAAGCAGCTTGTCCTAGACTGCACAGCGAATCCACATTCAAAGCTAAGATTACATCTTCCCTAAACATTGTTTAGAGGAATATTAAAAAATGTCCCTTGTCGGTCATTGAGCAAGGTAAGGCGTACAAAAGTGCAATAGTCCTGTGTGTGGGCCAGCTAACGTGAGGAAGAAGAAATTTCTAAATTGCAAGGAGCCAGGATTAACCCTTCCTTTCTGAGGAAGCAGGCAGAACTTGGGAAGGGCTGTGGTTTCCTAGATGGTCCTTGGTGAGCAGGAATGTTATGGAAACCCTAATAGAGGGTAGATCGTTGGCAGCTTCCCAAGCAAACTTTGTGTTAGCTCATATTCATGCTCCCTGTTAATCAGGATTTAATTCAAAGTCATGGTCTGTCTCTTTATTTGGGTATGCATGCCGTTTCCTCTACTAATGAGATACCTAATTCTGTGTAAAAATGGGTACATTAAAGCTGCTCTGAAAATTCAGCTGCTTTTTACATCTACTCCCTCAGTAAAACAGGCTGTGGACCTGTCTCGGCAATATAGTGTAAAGATATTTTTCTGAGCTCGTGCAAAGTAAAGTACTGCTCTTGAGGGTCTGGCTGATGAAATGAACTAATATGGTCCCAACAAAACAGAAAATCGCCTCCCTTATCGTTTCTTATTCCTACACAATTCTTATTTACTTCTGTATTTCTGTATTAGTGTATTTAGTAGGCATATTAGTAACAAAACAATGCCATTTTCAGGGAAGCTGCCCCTTGGGACAGTCTTTCTATTCTTGTCTGAATACCCCTGACCTCCGCTCACACCTCTTGTATGTTCTCTGTTGCTGTATTCGATTTTACGTGCATGACTGCTCAACCATGCCTCTGGCACGTGTCTCCAATAATTCATTATAGTCTATATATAAAACTGAATGCAGAGAGAAGGAGGTGGAGAGGAGGAAGCTCTTACGGGATTGAAGGCATCCAGTGCTGCTGGCAGTTGTCTGATTTTTAGAACTGGTGGCTTCCGGAAAGTACTGTTAGTTTGCCATGGCTCATGTGAAGTTCTTGGCACAGATCCCGTGGAGAGCAATCCACAGAAAATTGTTTGCAGCTGAAGAAGAGAGCATAGATTCAATGGCATATAAAGATTTGTCCTGAGACATATATATTAGGAGAAACATAGAAGGAAACCAACTCCCGTCATGCCTCTTCACAATTCACGTGCCAGTGGGTACAGCACTTTTCACAGCTCGCACACTGAAGTCAATAGTGTTCGCACCAGGGACGGATTTGGGTGGTGACACCTGCAAGCGTTTGTTTAATTTGCATCAACTAAAGGCCTCAGCATACATTTYGGCTCAAATTCTCCAACTGGGATATATTTTTGCTTCCTTTACTTAGCTAGTGTTTATACAAGGGATAATTTGCAGAATGAATCATTCCGATCCAGAGGTGTACTTCTTTGTGGCTGTAATGCGACTTGCCTGTGCAATGCTTATGAACAAACAAAGGAGGACGTTATCACAGTTCTTGCACGACTACCCTTTAAGTTTTACAGGTAATATTTCAGAGGATTGTGAGGAATGGCATGCAAAGTCCCATAAAGGCAGGCGGCAGTGAGAGCATTCGGGGAAGGCAACAGGTCCCAGCCAAGGTCCGCTGTTGATTTGCCGCGGGTGAATGAGCAGCCGCAGACATGTGYCCTGTCCCTCTGAGGGCTCACCCGGGTTCTGCAGCTGCCTCCTCCCTCGCAGAAAATGTCTCTTGGAGTTACTTAAACTGGCAAGTATTGGCACAGCTCCTGTGGGGAAAGGAAATCTGCTTTACTGCCTGCTGTCTTGATGGCACTTTGCATATTATTGCTGACTCCGTCTAGAGATTTGACTTTTTCAGGGTCTTATTTTCAGGAATGCTTTCCAGTGTGCCCACTGCATTCCTGCCCTTGCAGGTAACTGCATACGACGCTCAGCGCCTGTGCATCTTATGCCTCTGAGCTTTGGCGATAGCTTCTCTAACGTGTATGCAGATTTTTACATGCTCATGGATCTTCTTCCAACTAGTGTATTCCTACAACCTGCAGTGCTCGTAGCACTGGAACATGTTTCAGATCTTCAAAGACTTTGCTTTAAAGCCTGTGTGATTACTGGAAGAAACCCTTCACTGCAAAGGGGTTTCAAAACAAGCCTATTTCTGGTTTCATATTCGAGTGCATTTTTCACTTTTTTTATGCTTAAGAAAAAACTTTGCTTTAGACTCATTTTACAACTGGCAYGCAAACTCTTGAAGAGGGAAAAGCAGTTGAGTCCCATGTTTTTCCTGTATGTGAACATCCAGTGCCATTGGGGAGAATCCTATGTGGCAGACAAAATATCCTTCAAAAGACCATTTATTTCAAAGGGCTGGCTGTGACATACACTATTATTTTTCAGTAGTGCTGCTCCAAGGCTGCATACCAGACCTCAAAGTAAAAAGTAAAGCGCATCAAATGTCTGACTCTATTCAGTGCTGCTTTAGGTGACTGTGAAATCATTGCTTGTGCAGAAAATACTACTGATTAGAGCAAAAGCCATGGGGTTTTTTTGAGGTTAGGAAAATGCATTAATGAAACTTGTACAATTGTTTTAGATACCCACTATACTGAGATTTTCATAGTAGAAATCCCAGCGTGCCATCCGGGTCTCAAGGAGCTTGCATTTAGATTACCGACGTGGTTATAAAAACAACAGCTACCGTTCTATTTAAGGACTATTTGGTTAGGAATGTTTCAAAGAAATACCTGCTATCATTTTTTCCTAGCTTGATTATTAATGCCACTGCTTGCAATGATAATGTGTCCCCCCATTTCAGCTCTGACTCACAGTTTGTGTGAATTCAGAAGTTGAAGTTAATCTGCTTTTTCAACACTAGAGAACTAAGTTGTTAACATGGTTTCTTTTCCAACATGATTTTAGGATGATAGTTTGCTGTGAACAAGCTAAGTTTTTAAATGCTTGGAGCAATGTGCAAGTTCATCACTTATCTAGGATATCACCTTCGTTAGCTATGAGCCTATTTCTCTCAAATTCAGCTTTTTCAAACCTTATGATGGAATTATCTTGCTCTCTAAATGTTGTGGTAGACTACGATAAATAAGCGTAACTCCTCACATTCAGGATTTTTTTCAGCACTGTACATGAAAAAAATATTCCTGCAGGGACCACTTTCAGAACCAGAAAAAAAAGCAAAAAGTGGTGTCCTCTTAAGAGTTTTAAAAATGTCAAACAAATAGACGTGGTCATGCACAGAGGTTCTGATTTCTTCAGGATGACCTGAGAATTCCTAAAACACGTCGGGCTCTAGAGGGTTCTTCTGTCCGACTTTTAATGGAGAAATCCTCACCTTTTTTATTTTAATACCTTGTAGGATATTTGCTGACTAGATTCAGTTGTGCAGATCTCGTAAGCATTTGTAGCCCAGAACTAGCAGTCTTGGGCTCCCTCTGCCCCCCTCTCTCCTCCTCTCGTATTACGAGGAGGAAAAGAACGGTCAGCAGGGATGGATAGAGCAGAGCTGGTGTAAATGGGGAACGGGCTCGTGTCGCTGTGGGGTCTGACTTGCCTGCGCTGTGTGGGAGCGTGTGCGCTACACCGTGCTACGTGGTGGTGGAAAAGGAGCCCCGATTATTCCTTCTGCTTGCCCCGGTGAATTTGGAAACGAGTAATATCATTTAGGCTTCATTAATGACCGCAACACTCAAMATGGTCAACTAATGCAGCTTGAACAAACCTCTACAAGAAGCTTTCGGCTTTTTAAAGCCACTGCTTGCTTACGTTTGTCTAGCTAAAGAAATTCTGATGATTATTTAAGTTGATGTAATTTTGTGTACCATCCTCTYTTATCCAATGTTTTGCCCCTAAGAAAAGATTTCAGTAGGAAGGTCCTGTTCACATAGTGGTTTCAGTTTTGTGCTTTCAGTAGAATTAGTGTTTTGTGAAGGCATTTGTCCTTTTTTTAATGCTGATTTATTTGGGATTATTTGCACGAATAAGATGGCCTGAAGTCCTTCATGCATACTTTCTAGAAAGTGACGTTTCTTTGGGGAAATGGTTGACCACATACTCATATTATTTCTACTTGAAGTAATACATACTGGGTATGTGTATCCTCTTAAAATTTCAAAACGAGTATTATTTTATAGGTTAATAGCATGTCTTGCTCTGTGTATATATTTTAAAAGTCAGATGATAAAACAGGTTCCATCATCTCAAAGTGACAATAGATCTTGTTGGAGACAAATTTATAGCTATTACATTTTTGTGCTTGTGTCAGCTAACCTTGGCAAACAGAATCCTACTTGCTATTGGGATGAAACTTATAAATCTTTTCTTTTCCACTTTCTTTTCCTCCTGGTTTTGAAACCTTGTCTTAGACCTTGTCACCTCCTTTATTCATGGCAGCAAAAGTATCCTGTGGGTTGAAATTTCTTCAAGGACTAGGGTGTAATATTTCACCCCTTTTTTAATCCTTTTTTTATTATTATTTACTTCTCTCTCTCTCTTGCCTTGATGCATAAAAAAGTGTAGACACCTTTGGGATGGCTTCTGAGATCACTGTTTAAGATATTTGTTTATAGTCGGTAATTTTCAGGAACTGAAAGTAATCTTCTAATGCCTTCCATTTCAATGAATCGTTTGATCAGTAAGAGTCGTCGATTCATTTTATTTCCTACCATAATCCTGTTGTTCAGCGTCTCTGAGTAATCCAGTTTTTCTCTATGCAATCCTTGCAAGAACTACTTCAACACAAGCTGAGAAGCGTTCTGTGKCAGGACCCCTTTTGCTTTCTTTTCCCCATGTCTCCAAAATTTAGAGTAGATTTTTCAAGGCATGTGAAATTTTATTGCATTTATTGAAAGATCTGTAATAAAGTAAGCATCTCACTCTAGAGCTAAGTGAAAACTTCCTGCCAAAACTTTCTGTGAAATTATTTCTTAGCAAAAGCTAAGGAAAAAAATCAGAAGTGTTTGAAAGCATTTTGTTAAAACATTTTTCTTGAAAAATTGAAATAGGTTACATTTTTCAAGACCAAATGAAGTAGTTGTTGACTTTCATTTCTGAAACAGTTGAAAGTTTCCATGTTTAATGGATTTATAACGTTCATGGTTTTGCCTTTGGAAAAGGTATGCCAGTTGCATACCCCTAACCTGTGGCCTACAATTCCATTTCTTAATAACTGCAAAACAATTGCAGCCTCGCAGGCACACTGAGAGCTTTGACAAGTGAAGTGTTGGAGATGAATTTTAAATGCATCTATCCTTTTCAAAAAAAGGCTTGTGTTTTAAAGCATTTAGCTCTAATTGCAGGAGTGCTGGACTTGCTCTGTCTTAACCGTCTTTTACTGCTAATCRTCTCTGGGAACAAACAATATACCCACCTCCTTCAGCCAGCCCCAGCCTCTACCTGTTCATCCAGAAATACCTGCACTGCTGGGTCTCATTAATTCCAAAATTTTTACACAAAACCTGACCTGCTTACACTACAACTCATGAGATTCATAAAGTCAAATGGCAGATTTATACAAGCAGGCAGCTGTCTGCATGCAGAGTTATGGTGTATGGAAGAAATATGCAGATGTCAAATACAACCATGCAGTTGGCAAATCGACTTTGGGTATTTACATATAATAATTATCAGTATGGGGAATTTGAGCATAATCCTATTCAGAGAGGGCATGCAATGCATATGGAGCAGTCCAAATACAGACTTTTAACTCTTTGTCCGGCAAGAAGGGTATGTTTCTTCCAATAATTCTGTGTTATTTGCTGTACTTCAGTTATAGGATTGCAGGAATTTTTACAGGATACAGCTGTTTATCTCTTCCAGAGATATTTTTGGTCCAAGAATGTAGAATTACATATAAATAAACTTTTTCAGTGCTTCTAGAAGCAACTTATYGCAGCCAGTGCTAGCTATGGAAGTATGTTCTTAATAGGCAAAAAGAGAAGAAAATACAAAGATATATGTAGATGCATCTATATATGTAGTATTCATTTTATGGCAGAGGCTTTACCCTCRGATATTAAATAGCAAGTACTGAACTTTCAAAACTGAGCTGTGCGCGTATACATTCTCCCAAACTGGGTGGGCGAGCTGGCAGCTTGGAATGGCTGACGGTTTTAACCATTAGCAGTTACGGCGTATGAAATGAACGGGTCTAGAGGAAGCAGGTTCAGATCACCTGGACTGACTTTGGAGRTGAACATGTCCCAGATCAGAGTGCAGAAGTAAGTATGTAGGGCTGTGTCTTTGACGTCTGCTGGATTGCATGAGGATGTTCTACTTTTTCCCATTCCTTTCTCACCCACAATCTAGCAGTGTTTTCACCGATTTTTACCGTGATCATATTGCTTCTATTTAAGGCATGTAACTTCTTCAGTAYGCACAGATCTGTGTTAGAAATGGTAAATGTGTTCTGTGTTTGAACTAAAGCTTTGAGTTTCACTGGGACGGACGCTGTGCCACAAAGAGACAAAGATGTTCTTGTTCATTATTGATCTGTAGCTATAGCTCAACTTCTCAAAACGTGCAGTTTACTGTCCTGAGTGAGGTATTTCCTGCCCAATATTTGTCTAGAAAATAAAGGAGACAGCACATAAGGATCCTTCCCGTGACTCATTTCACCATCTTAGACTAGATAAAGGTTCRTTTGGTTTCCTTCCTCTGACAAGGCTTTTCCAAAAGACCTCGAAGTACCAGCTCGATTCAGATGTTTGGTCTGAGTTTCTCGCCAGGGCAATATGAAAAAGGAGAAATATAATCAGGGTTTCCAACTGGTAAAAAAGCAAAGAGGAGGGAAAGCGCCTCGGTTTTTCCATTTTGAAAATGAAGTCTAGCATTTGAAATTTGCACCTAGCAACAGCAGGTGATGATTTTCTGTGGTTTTTTCCATCGAYGTATTCCAAGAATCATAATTATTGTAATTTTCACCAAAATTATGGTTTTAATATGATTCAGTACCTGTTACAAATTTGCATGAAAAAATTTCCAAATTGATAAATAGCACTGTCTACATCTCTCTGAATTTTCTAATTCTAACTGGGATAGGAGGTGGCTTTATGAAAATGGATTTGTTTTGCATCAACACTAGCATAATTGCTCACCCTTTTTAACAGTTTTAGATGCATGTTGATAGGGATGGGAAAGCAACGTTTTGGAGGATTTGATCGTGGAGTTAGATGGCTGCAAGTCGCAGTGAAAATAGTTCTGCAAGCCATTGACATCTTGCACTATTAAGCTTACGTACATACACACTAGCTATAGATAGGTTTTCCTTTGCTGATTTTCTTAATTTGAATAAGAAATAGTAACAGAAGTAACAGTAGGATTATCTTGAATGGAGCTCCCTATCTATTTTCTTATTTTGAATTGTTTTAAAGTTTTTTTTTGTCTCAACTTTTGCTGACAAACAGGCATTTGAAGTTGCTTCCAAGTTGAGTTAAAACAGTGCTTGACATCTGTATACAGAGTATAGAACCTGACAAGCATAAAATCATTGCCAGAGGTCCTTATTTATGTGAAATGCAGCACCAACAAACCTGCTGGGATGAAAAGAGGGCTGTTCTTGAAGTGATAAGAAACTTTCTAGAGGTTCATGGTCTATATTATTCTCCCTTGGCACAGACTCATGTATTTCTACTAAGGTCAGCGGAACTATATGCAGTCTACACTCACTCGGAATATCTGGTCACCCTGAGTACTGTGATTTACCTGTCACCCTGATTTACCTGCCTGTTTTATGCTTTCTCTATTGCCATAGAATTGGACAATTTAGAGGTGTAAATGCTCTTCCCTCCCTGCCCCGCCAATAAGGGATGGAAGTACTACTGTCTGCTTTTTACTGCTAAGAAATCGAGACTCTCTTCTCCTTGCCCGACACGGTGCAGGTTTGTACTGGGGCAGGCTGTGGTACGCCAAGTCCCCGCGCTAGGTRCTGTGCGTTGTACTCAGTGCTGGCCTGAAACCCACCACAGTGTGCATAACAAGTCTTAATTATCTCCCTGCTCAGCACCGATTTATTCCTTGCCTTTTCAACTTTCCCTTTCAGGGTCCACAAATCTGTTTTCCATTACTATATAAATTCACCTTCAAAAGATATGGATGTGAAAGAGAACAATAGGCAGATTCTTACATGGCACTGTYGTTTTGCCATCCATCCTGATTCTCACATAATGAACAAAAAGCAAGGTGATGATTTGTGCAGATGAAAAACATATTAAAAGTTTCTCGTTATATTATCGTTGCTGCAGAATCCTCTTCTGGGAATTAAATACTATGAAGCTAGGTTATCAAATAATCTCCGTAGATCCTGATGAAATCTCTAGGGTCCTTGTGTCTGTATAAGCATACAAATAGTAACTGGAGAGCTGGGATAAAAATAAAATTAGATACTAATTTTTTTCCTAGATTTAAAATTTCTTYAACTTAGTTACACAAATATTCTAAAGTTAATCAGCCTTCAGTGACAGCAATAATAACATTTCTAAATATGACCATTAAGTCCTTAGTTTTGTTCCATTTGCTTGTGCCTAGATAATAAATTCTTTCTAACAACYAAGCATAGACTCACTCATGATCCTCTGTGCACTATATGTATTTTAATTCTATTTTTAAAATGTCACGCAATCTTTGTTTTATCATAGAGATATAGTAGTTACTTGGATGAAAAATCATAACCTCCCAGGGAATTCTCCAGGGAATTAAAATACCGAGAATACCGTATTTTATTTTTTTTTAACTCATTTATGTATATGAGTTAGCTTAATTTTTATCACCAAATGCAGGTTGTGAAGAATTCTAACCAGAYGAAGCACAATTCTCTATCATTTCTGCATGGATGCAGTGCTGCATATTCTAATAATAGCAAGCAGTTTGAAACATAAGATAGTAAATACCTGGATGAAAGAGAGAGTTTGGCTTGTTATTGTCAGCCTAAATTCCAGCTATTCTGCTGAGAAGTTAATAATAAATAAARACCAAGGGGCATGTATCACAGTCGCTCCCTGGAGACTTTTGCTTGTCTGAGGCTGGCAGGATCAGGATCTTACTTTGAATGTAAAGCATTCAAAATATCAGCAGGCTGAGGAGGCAAGGCAGGTTTGAGTATACACGTGCTTAATGCTTGATTTCCTGTGTAGCTTCATAGACCCCCAGCTACTGGGGAAAAAACACCTGTCAAAAGGGGCTGGAGTGAAGACGGGGATTCAGATAAACACAGAAGCATGTATATGTTCATATAAACACATCAACACGTGTGCAATATGGCAGCTCCTAAAGGACGTAATCAACTCCCGAGACCCCCTGTACAGGCTGAGGCTTAAGAGGAAGCTGTTCTTCCTGGTAACATTTCATAAGCTTCAATAGGTGAAGAACTGAGCAGCAGTGGCGTCTCCAGCAGCGGTATTCCTGCTGCTACTTTTCCTGCTGACCCAGGCACCGTCCGGTTTTAGTCTCTTTGCCTCTATTTGATATTTGGATTGTGAGCTGTGAGGGCAGGGRCTGTCTTCTAAACAGCTGTGTGCGGAACGCAGCACAATGTAGTCTCTCTCTTTGCTTTCAGAAGATGTCCTGAGGCCACCTGTCTGATAAATTAAGATGCTTCTGCTGAATAAAATGCTGTTTAAAAATGCTGAAGCTTAAATCAGATAGATCCTAGAACACCTGAATGTGGGCAGCCTGTGTGCAATGAATGCCGTACCCCTGCAGCACGGGGTTCGGTGCAGGATGTGGCATTCTTCTCAGATCCTCGGTAGACTGAATGGTCAAGTGTTGGCAATCTAGTGACAGTCGTATCGCTGTTAYTGCTTTAACTGCACTCACTGCACTCACACCTCTGACTTAATCGTACACGCACCCAATCAAAGTGTTTCTAGAGTAGTTATAATCTGTAAATAAAATAGAAAACGAACGTGAAAAAGGAAGTTTTAGTGAGGATATGGTTTTGTGAGTTTTCTGGTGGATAGAACTACGAGAAAAAGAAAGCCGTGCTTCCCTTCCTACTTTAATAATTTTCTGGCATACATAGTACATGAGCAGCATCACTTCACAGAACCATTGCACTGTCAGTCTTTTCACTTCTGGGCAATTAACACTGAGAAGACACCGTCTAACACAAAACAAAACTCCAGATATGATTATTTCATCACAAAAAAATTAATGCTGCCCTGTTTTACAACCTGGATTTTAATATAGCCTGACATCCTGTTCTTGCATTCCTCTGCTAAGTACGCATCTAGTTGCTGCTGTTCTGTCCCTGATGCAACAAGCTGACAAGAAAGAGCATATTCACAGGGAAACTGGGGTAGGAGCTGAGMTGCATCTTTTGAAGTGGATGTATTTAGATACATTGTGATGGCATAGCAGATTATTTTTTTTTTTTTTACCCCAAATTTAAATCTGAAGGATTCTTCTGCGTTTTGGCGTTTTTAGCTTCTTTTGTCACCTCAAAAAGGAAAGGAAGGTGGAATGCACACCAGATCTCACAACAAAACAATGCCAGAAGTAATCCCCCAAATCCTGATCTTCAGAAACCTTCAGATTTCTGGTAAGAAAATTGAGGTTTAAGAAAAATATTTTTTTTAACTTACAATTCTTCTTTTTTTTCTTTTTTAAAGCATCACTTCCATCTCTGTTTAATGTATCTCCTGTATAATTTGGTGTTTGCTGATTGATAATACTTCTCCAAAACCTCCTATTTCAGTGGAGGACCTTCAGCATGAGAGTGCGCAAGCCAGGAGCAATCCCTCTTAGGTGACAGAGAGAATAATCCCATCTTTCACCACTGCTGCCATCACTGGATTCCCCTTCATACTGATATTCTTGTAGTCCCTTCTGTGCTTGTGCTTTTAATATTAGTGCTGATATACCCTCATTTCTAATTCCTGGCAAGGACATTTTCAAGAATAGTGGTATAACAAAAAGGCTGTTGCAATGCYGTGTTATGTTTAAGAAGCCATAAATGCTGAGATAGTATTTGAAGAGTTCTGCGTATGTCGGACAGTTGCACACATGCGATGGGGAGGAGGAAAAGCCCAGTACTACCTAGCTTTACTTTTGAATTCGAGTTTCTCTCTGACCAAAGCTCTCCAGAGGCTCCACTCCGAAACACCAAGCTGCCTGCTTGAGCTGTACGTTGGAACAAGTATGTCTCCGCAAACTGCAGCACTACTGTCAGCACAAATATATTTTTTGTTTAAGTGTGCGTGTGATTATTGATGTTGCTCTTCTTTCCTTCTGCTATCATATGTTATCTTCACTCTGAATAACATCTAAATGTTACARTCTAAAGATTGTAAACTTTTAAGGCTTATACAAAAAGTTGCTTGTTCTTCAGCAATGGATGCAGCATATTTTCTTGCTTGTTAAACGAGCTTAATTTCATACCGGCATTTTCAAAGAGGACCTGGAGTCTTGGACCTTGGGAAAGTCAGGTTTCCAGTCTCTGCTGAAGCTTTACTCCCAGGCGGTATGTCTACACTACSAGGCTCAGGAGCAAACCAAAGGGCTGGACTTGTGGCTGAGGAATGGAGGTGTGAGCCTGCCCGTGCCGGTCGGCTTAAAGCCAGCGGTTGGTCCCTGGCTTGTCTTTATTAATGACATGACATAGCCTGAGCTCCTGAGAAACATCTGCAAACCCTGCAGAAGTTTGTTAGTGTATAATGTTTCTTATGAACCCCTGAATACTTTACCGTTTGGTTTTCAGGTGTGTCTTAGGTTCCTCTTGTATTCAGTGAGAAGCAGGCCCTTTTTCACCCTTTGAGAACAGTTTCATGTGGAGCAATCTGTCTGTAGCCAGAAATCTGAAAGACCTGTCCAAAGTTACACTTTTCCCGCACAGCTGAGACAAAACAGCATCTTAGCAGATCACATAGGAAAAGAATACTGAAGAAAAGCTTCAAATAACACTTTAACATGTTTTAAACAAAGGTACCGTTTATGTGCATGCTCTAAATGTTCTATACCAGCATTTTCCTGATTGAATTTATTTCTGCACTTTCATTCTAATATTAAATGAGTCAGTTAAAATGGATTTATGTGAATCAGGCCCCATTGTATTTACGAGGAGAGAGTTGGTTGCTGGAAGTGGATCTCTCTTTCTTAACTGACTCTTTGAACTAGTTAAGGAAGGAGGTGATAATGTAGTGAGTAAAAATGGAAAGCAGGAGAGAATTTCAAAGTACTGTCGGCTGCTTTGTTTGCATAGCACACAGTCTTTATCACAGTGTAATAAATGATATTGCACTGTCTGTATTCTCTCTGTGGAATGGACAAGGGTTTTTCATTTCATGCTTCATTCACAGCCAGCTACAATGATTTCACAGAGTCAGCACCTATGCTTAGCACAGAGGGAAGAACAACAATATATTTATGGCTATAGGAGACGCGTCACAAATACTTCCATTTCCAGTACACAGCAGAACACCAAGAACAGGATCACATCGCCTTGAAAGAGAGAAACAGTAGAGAGGAGAGGCCTTGTGTATGCGGCCATATATTGAAAATTTTCACAGAAACATCCAAGTTTCATTCAGGATGTGCATTGCCTTTTGCAGACTCAAGTGCAAATGGCATTAGTGGCTTCAATAGGRACCTTAGGATTTTGGAGAAAAAGATGCTCATTTTAGAGAAGGGAAGCCAGTTCCTCCACAAATACAAGAGGATGAATAGTCTTATTGTGGAATATTGTTGTGATAGACTAAGCATCCRCCTTCTTTTAGCCGCTAAGGAGGTATTTTCTAAGCTAACCCTTCTCAGTCCTCCTGTTTCCTCATTCTTACGACCTGCAATTATTTAGTATCTATCCTCCGATTTCTAAGAGCAATTGAGTTTCTTTCTATACAACATCAATGGTATTCACAGAATTAAATTAAAAGGTCTCTGAATATTTCAAAAAATGAGGCATTTATATTTTTCTTATCATTGCAACCCATCCCACTRAATTAGGAAGTGAAATTCGAGCTCAAACCCCAGGTAACTTTTTCTCCTCTTATCAGAACTGTTTTGCAGGGTAGGGTGCTTTCTTTTACTGGAAGGTGAATAGCTTTTGGTAGAATATGAACAATTATCTAGAAAGATCTGTTAGTGATTTAGCCAAGGAATGGAAAAGAACTGAGTCTCTTCTGTCTCATACAAATAAATGAGCTACATCTCAAGATTTAAGCAATCAGATTTGCATAATGAACATGTTTATGCCACATTATAGTCACCTGGTTTACAAATTCAGTGAGCATTTCTCCACTTATCTGCTGTCATAGTAGAAAAATGAAACATTTGGGCGAAAATAGTTTGTAAGRCAATGTGAATGTATGTTGCTTTGTGCTTTTTAACATCTGATCTTCAAGAAGTTTTTCTTATTTGAGGAGTAAACTCACATCACCAGATTGGTGGTTGAAAATGTAGGATTAGYGCATCTAGCTTTTAGTGATTTGGGCAGGGGATTGTTTGCCTGAATTCTCTTCCAGATTACTTAAACTGAACAACTGGCGGTCTTTTGTATAGTCTAATATTTCTATTTAATGTTCTATTTTCTGTTACAAGCTTTTCCACACAGTTAGTGTTGGTTTTGGTTGGTTTTGTTTGTTTGTTTTGGTTTTGTGTTTGTTTGGKTTTTTTTTAACAGCATTTTCTAGTGCAATAGTGTTTTGATTTCAGCATGGTCCCTTCAGCCTCATTTTAGGCAAGATTTTCAAGAGCACCAAGAAGAGTTTATAYACTTGCATATCTGAAAATCCTGCAAATACTATTGTACTATCTGGGCAATCTGTCTAAATATAGTGTTTTCATTTAATTTCATTAAATCCATATTGTATGGATGTTTTTCCCTTGTAGGCCTAATTAATTTCTCTCTGACCTCTAGAAAATCAGTTCACAAAATGTGAACTACATCTCTCATCTTGTTTCCATACTTTGTTCACTTACTGAGTGGGAGGTTTAGCATTACCTCTTTCCATTCATTTTGCTCAAAAAAAAATCTGTAGGTACTACAAGGATGCATCTCATGTGCTCTGTGATCTGTTCTACGGTTTTTCATACATTGCATTTACTCCTGTGGTTCATGCTTTTCCCCCCTCAAACTTCAAACTGGGGTCTCAGTAGAAACCCAGCTTCTAAGCGATGAGGCAAAAGAGTTTTGGACGTTTGAATTTGCAAACAATAAATTTGCTTTACTTGAGTTTGGAGCGAGAAAGGCAGATTTCTGCCAAGGAATGCTTTCATGAGGAGACGAGTATTTCCGGAAATGACGGTTTACTTAAGATGCATCTATTTCTTTGCTTGCCCAAATCCAGACACCTTTTAAAGAGGTCTGATTTTGTGTCTTCTGTCTAAAACTTACTTTAGTCTCCCAGCCTTGACATCCAGTGYTATTTGTCACTTCAGAAGAACTGTGGCTGCAGCCCCAGCCGGTGTGAAGCTGGGAGCACGGATCTGCCCTGCGCAGCACGGTTACCTCGTCTGCTCGCACAAGCCGCGCGTGTCTTCTCATTTGTAATGTTTAGAAGCACTGTGGAATTTCTTTAGAGCGCTAGTTTTATATGCTGCAGTGTCATGCTCCGTGGAGTGGGAATTGTAGCGGTTTAGTTACGTTGGGACCACTTCCGAGATCATCTCCTCCTACRCAACAGACCTCGCTTTTTGGGCTGCCTTCCTTTTATCTTCTGCAAAATTTGTACATCGCAGGCGCAGCTACTTGTGAGAAACTGCAGCTAAGTCTACGCCGATAGCAGCACAGGGTGTGAGAACCACGCTGCGTGGCAGCGATACCGGAGAAGCTGTTAGTGCACCCTGTGCCAGCTGTGCTCTGCCGTTTCTTAGGCTTTCTTCTCCGAGTACCATCAAGTGGGTTGTTTACAGCCTTTCTTGTTTCCCTCTGTGGAAACAGGACTTAGCTTGCAATGAATATTTGTGTTTTTAACAAGGATGTGTTTTTAATTAAGGCAGCTGGATATGAYTTACAATTACTCCTCAACACCTCGAAGGTTTTGAGCACGGATTCTGTTGTTCGGGCTCCCTTGGAGCGGTGGCCTGGGACACGGGCTGAGCTGCGTGTCCAGAGGTGTTGGCGGTGCCTGTGCACCAGCGCAGTCCGGTATTTATGTGGCAGGTACAGCTGGGTCGAGGTTTTTGTGGTTATACAAAACATTTTCTGAAAAATTCAAAACGGGTCACAAAGAAACTACTTGCAAATTCAGGTCATGTTTATTAGTTTTGGCTCAGGTATATGTATCTCTCTACACAGCAAATAAAGAGGAGAATTTTATCCTGTTTAGCCAGTGAGTGACCTGTTACCTCCAAGGCATGAGGCTTGGGTTTGAATCCATCCTCACTGCAGGATTTTTGAACACAGGAGCTCTTACAGCAGGGTCTCATGTCACGTGTACCTCTGCCTGAAGATGTTACATCATTTTTTTTAAAAATACATGTTTTAACAGTACGGCTCGAATGTGTCCAGTTGTATCTGATGACACAACGCCAAGATGCTTCTTGTTAGCCTGTTGTTGACCTCCAGCCATGCAAACAGACGTTATATTCTTATAAGAAGTAGTCTTAGTAAAGTATGGGATTTGCTAGCCAAAGTATTTTCTTGCTAAAGGTTTTTCAATTACAAGACTGCACACACATATATTTTTATGACCGGATTCTCAATAAGGTAATGCATCTTTAWTTCATTGGAAATTAAGGAAGCTGTAGAAGCAACTGAGAGTAAATAGTGGCTTCTGTAGGTTAGTGACTGAAATGAAAAGTTAAATAACTTCKTTTCTTGTCCAGGTATTGAATCCCCTTCTGTTTCCAATATTTAACTTTTCATTCCTTTGGTTTTTGTAGAAAAAGACCCCCACCCCACCCAAAGAAAAAAAAAAAAACCCACCAAAAAAAACCCAAACCCCAAACACTAAAAAACCCAGAGAGASACAGAAAAAGGAAAAACCACATCAAATATTAAAATTACTTAGTTATGCAAATGGTTGAAGTTTCCTTCCCACGTATTTGCCCTTGCTTTCAGTCACATTTGAAACAAGTTTTGGTATTCATCTTTTTTCCTCCTCCTTATTCTTTCTGCACTGCACTTTTCAGAGGATTTGCTAAAAATATTTTTCCAATTCAAGTGCTCAGTACCTGAGGGTCAGGCCACTTTATTTTTTCCCTTGCCTGTTGCTCTGGCTAGAAGTAGAAATATCAGTGAAAAAGGCAGTCATGCTGCCTTTTCCCAGCTCCTTGTCTAACTGTGCAAAATAATGAAGACCGCACAAAAAACCTACTCCTAAAGGAATGTATCTTAATATTAACATTTAGTATCTAACGTACAATCTATAATACAGAATGCCTGTAGTGTAAGGGACCAAAGTTGTCTGATTCATTCCAAATTTATGAGGTTATAATCTTCAGGCTGTAAATGAAGGCCAAATTTAGCATCCAAATTCTTAGTATCTAACGTACAATCTATAATACAGAATGCCTGTAGTGTAAGGGACCAAAGTTGTCTGATTCATTCCAAATTTATGAAGTTATAATCTTCAGGCTGTAAATGAAGGCCAAATTTAGCATCCAAATTCTTAGTATCTAACGTACAGTCTATAATACAGAATGYCTGTAGTCTAAGGGACTGAAGTTGATTTATTCCAAATTTATGATGTTACAATTTTCAGACTCTAAATAAAGGGCAAATTTAGCATACAAATTCTTTTTTCTATCTCCCTTTTTGTAGACTCTAGGTGACAGTGTCAGATTTTTATGAAGTGCAGCTTTCTTCCAGAGTGGAATAAAGGTACCTCTTTTTGTAGTGATTTATAGAGTGGTTTCATTTTCTTTTACAGATCTTTGGATGCGTCTCCCCCTTTTATTTTTTGTCCTCTTTTAGCATGAAGCCAATTCTTACACTAATGATATTTTTTCCTGTACAGTGGCTTGTAATAAAATAAAATGTTGTTAAAAAGTAAGAATATAAATAAGACTATGTAGTGTGCACAGAGGTATTGGCATGATCTGGTTCTTATCCAGTGGGAAGGTATCAAAACACCACGACACAAATTTTAATTTATCRGAGAAACCTCCTGTGATAGACAAGCCCTTGATTTAGAAAACAATCTCAAAAAAGAATCCTGCTTCTATAGAATAATWTTTTCCAGGTCTGCAAGGAGACTCCGTCTTTGCTGAAGGTAAGGTGGAAGTATACACATTGTTTCATGACCGCTAATACTCAGAAGTCATAATCTGTGGAAAAATATGTACCCTATGTGGGGAAAAACATCTTTCTGAACTCACACCCCGAAATCTAAACCCAGCTGTGCACCTGTTTTATGATATCATGCAAAATAATTGGCTAAATTGGATGAATCATTGCTTGGTGTTCTGCTGTCTGTCTGAAGGCAAAAGGAGGGCTAAATCAGTGGAACAGGCAATCCAGCAATAGCATTTACCTTGTCTTAGCCCCCCTCCCCGAAACACAGATTTGCTATCCTGGATTTGGACTGGCACCGATGCAGGTGAAGAAGGGATTTTTAATGTAGATTAAATCAAAACCTGTGTGTGAAGGTAGATACTTGGGGGTGCTGAAAGTTGCATGAAGAGTCAACGGCAGGACTGGAAYGAGAGGCCGTATCTCACAGACCTTTATTCGGTGGGTTGTTTTCTGTGCTACTGTCCCTGATGTATCACAGCGAGACTTCAGCCATACGCTTTTGAATGAGCTTTGCCATCGTGCCTGCTGCATCTGTTCCTGCTTCTTAAACCTTGATCTGTGATGTTCTTATGAAGGGACTGTGCCTCCCTATGTTTGGATGGCGTCTAATGTCGGAGCCTGACCTGTCTTTGGTCATGCCATTATGTTAGAGATACTAAATAATATAGAAGTGATACATGTCATGTATTGTTTCTCAAACTAATGTTGACCTTACGAGGCTAGGAAAGGTTCTGGAGACAACTTTTTAAACCAGCCTTCCGAGCTATTTGTTGAGTCATCTGTCCCACCCTTTTGACTCTCCAGGTTTTAGCTTGGGTAGTTCCTTTTCGTAAAACTTTTGATGTTAAATCACCCAGTTGAACTCAAAGAATCTTAGGCTTGGCCACCAGCCAAAAAGCTCTCAAAGTGAAGCTTCCCAGAAGGATAATGTTTTCAACCTTTCAGATCTCAAATGGTTCACTGCGGTTCTAATTACAGTCTCCCGTCAGAATAACCTCCCATAGCCAGAAGTGAAAAAAMCCACAAAAAGCATAATTTCTCTATACAAAGATAAGACAATTGATTGCAACCTATAAAGCTACCAATTATACAAGATTTGCTTGTTGGGTATTTTGACTGTTACCATAGACTAAAATTCAGGTTTCCAGGCGCTATCGCAGTCATCTGGTGTGACTGAARAAAATGGGATGCTTTAAAAAACCTGCAGTGAGTCGCTGAACCTCCGAGAGCCCCAACTGTAAGCATTTAATTGCCATTGACAGTTCTGGCCAATTAAGTCTCTGCAATAACGATCGCATCGGCAAAAATTGCTGGATCTTTTCTGTTCAGATAACCACAGCTCCTAACTGGAATATGGTTTCAATGAAATCTTTTCTCTCCATTACCAGAACTAACATTAGGGATCAGAGGGATCAGTGGGTTGTGAACTTTGCTAGGGGTGAGAAAGGCAATCGGCATTATTGCAAGGCAGTGAAAATGTTAGTACAGTTTAAAGTGAAGAAAATATTGCTGCTTCTCTCCTGTTGCCCCTCAAGATCAGTTGTTCTCTGGTTGTATTTGCACCACACAGTGTGGGCTTAATGAGGCAGAGCCAAGCCTGAGCTACTGTGCTCCTTCTTTCAAAGGGAATTATTAGCCTGATGTTAGCCTGGTGTGGTAGATGGTTTCTGGTCAGAAAGATATTCTCTCTTTGCAACRTAAACTGCACTGGCTCAGTTACCAATGCTATGCTATGTAGACAAACCTTCTATTAATATCTTAAGCACGTAYATGCTTCAGTGCATTTACATATAGATTCATGTTTATGTAAACATATGACAATTAGAGTATTATTCTTACTTCTTGTACTTTAACCCATGTAAAGAAATCATAGCAGTGTGGTACTCAAAATAAGGCATCTTTTACCTGAAAGTACTAACAAAAACTCTTACTCAGACCAGCCTTAGGTGCTACCCTTATTGTCTTGCAGTACCTATCAAGTATTTTTCAAGCATTAGCTAGAAATAGGCCTTGTTGAAAGTATCAGCTCAACCTACCCGTCTGTCTACTCTTCCTGGCAAGTACTGCAATTTGAAAAGTCCAGTCAGCCTCCCGGTATTTCACCTGCCCATTAAGTGTGGGACTTGAGTGACTGGTCTTCTAAATCATCTASTGCAAGTAACAAGGCCACCCAGGGGGAGAAAACAAGCTGGAATATTGTAGTCAATCTGCAAGTTGTCAGGGCACTGGGGTCTTTGTTAAGAAAGAAACCCCCCAGTAGCACCAGCTGGACGCGGCCCCAGTGGGTCAGAGCACAAGCCCGAAGACTTGCTCCGCCTGCCGGGTGGMCTGACACGTGCGCTTGTATTATGGGGTTGCGTGATGTTTGTTGCTGTGGGCCATATTACGCGTTTTCACTTTTATGCATCCCTGTTAGGTTTTTATTCGTTGAACTTCTATTTTAAGCTCTTTTTCTTTATAATTCATCTCTCATTCTTTTTAAAGTGATGTGGGCTAATTTAATCAAGCAGTCTCTAGAATAATAGGAAAGTTATGCTAATTCKTGGAGATTAAATTGTATCTCTCTTTTTTTGCTTGTGAAATAATGTGCTCTTACGTTATGAGAAACTTGCTCTCTTTTTTATGGAGAGTTGGAATTGTTTCTTTAATACATTACAAGCTCATCAGGAAAGGATCGCACGGAATAAATCCTGCAAGCAAAGGTAATAGAAACTGCACCATGTTAGCACTGCAGCCTTTTATGCCTTTTGGGAAAAGCCTGTGTGGGAATGTGTTTCAATAGGAGGAGTGAAGGCAAGCCTAATATCTGGATTCAGAAGAAGGAAATACTGTTATGGCTATTTAAGAATGCTCATTATTTAAAGGTCCTAAAGTTGTTATTGCTGATGCTACAGATGTTTTTATTTATAGGCTCTGGGCTACAGCACTAGACCGAAACAAGCGGGTCCCATGCTTGCAGTTGCTTTCTGAATAGTCTTCGTCCCTCACTTCACTGCTTTTATCACCAAATWTGAAATGGGGATAATGATACTGGTCTAAGTTTAAGTGCTTTGAAATCAGTTGTTAAAAAGAAATATTACAAATCCTATTGGTGTGGTGCTATTGTGGTTTGCCAAGGCTCCAGAGTTCCTTAGGGATTCAGAATTTTTTTCCCTGTGTGGCATTTCTGTTTGCATAAGGAGGTTTCYGCAGCAAGATTTCAAACCCTAGCAAGTGCCAGTTGCAAAACACTGCTTCATAGCATTAGCTGCAGTGTATACTGATTTTGCATGGCAAAAATAACTGCGTAAGGGCAAGGCACTGGAGAATAGTACCTACTAACAGTACCTTAAAATAACTTGTTGCTCCTTAGCCCCACAGGCACTGTGGTTTTAGCTTTATTTTGCTATACGAAATTTAGACTGCATCCCTAATTGCATAGCATAAAAGCCACGGTCTCCTATCAAACAGGGTAATGTCTATAGTTCTCTGGTCTCGTATGCTTGTCACTACGATGCTTATAGGGCTGTAGTAACACTTGTACCTTTTAATAAACAAACATTCATAGGAGTGCTCAGGAAGACATCAAGTTAGATCCCAGTGATAAACAATATGAAGAAGCCCTTAATAACGCTTGACTTAGAGCAGAATTCGTTGTAAAGCCAGATGGTTTTCTTTGCCTGGGGTGGAACACTGAGAGAAAATGATGAGAACAAGGACAGGAATTTTTTATGATTTCCAATGCGCTTTTGTCTGTGAAATGCTTATTAGGTCTCTGGTGAGAATTAAACTGGAGATAAGGCTAGCCTGCAAGCCCAGATTTGCTGAACAAACACGAAGTTTGAAGTATGAGCACGTGTTTGGAGTCAGAATTCAGACTTAAATGTGTGAGCATCCAGTGGGTGGAACGCTGAACTGGGGGACGGGACATAGGAGTCCTGGTCATACCTCTGGTGTTGATCTGGTGTGTTATTTGTTCAAAGGCTGTTCTTTCCCAGTATCCCTTTTTTTTTCTTTTAATTTTTTACCCCGTTTTGTTTGTCTKCAGACTATTAAAATCCATAGGGATAGAAATGCTTTCATTGGCCAAGGGGCCGGCCTTATCCTGTCTATGATCTGTAAGCAATATGATAATGGAAAAAACAGACATTAGTTCAAGTCCTAATTTCATTTCTAATGGAAGCTTGAATCTGTTCCCTTTTTTTGCTTCTGGGAGGAGGGTGAGCAGATGACAATACTCGCCCTGTAGTGATCACTGTCACTTTCTGCTCTTTTCACAATGTGGCRTTGACTTCATTTCTTGTTTTGCTCTCCTGCCGACCCAGGGTCAGCTCATGGTGTCCTCCCTCTCACTGCTACCCCCGTATCTTTCCAGGAATAGAGCAGTATCCCTTCTTGCGCAAAGGAAGAAAGGTTGATGGTTAGCCGGTGTTATTGCTTCTGTTTTCCCTGACCTCTTTTCCCTGCTGCACAAATGAAATAGAGAATCGTCCTTTACGTTTCACAACCTCAATTCGTACTCAGCAGTGCAGGGGCCAGATAATGGAATCGGAGCTTCTACCTGTGGGTCACGAGATCAAATTGGACTCACAGTGGTAATGATCAAAATTTGCTGCAACTGAATGGCTCTTTCAGTGTCCTGCGAGATAAGAGTGTATTGGTTCAGCCAGCTCCAAGCCTTGTTCTCTTCTAGGAAGTATCAGCGTTTCAGTCTCAGGTGTCTCTTCTGCTTCAGTTAACTAAACTGGAGCTGAATTAGCTTTAGGGTTCATCAGTTTTGTGCCTTCCACGGGAATTGAACTTGCTAATGGAAAAAATTAAAATACAGATTCAGAATTCAGATATTTGATTCTTGAAAATCAAGTGCAGTATTATAATGCACATTAGGGCCATAATTTTGTATATGTAGCAGTTTCTAGACATACTCTTGAGTTTATCATGGGATTTTTTTAAATGGGTGTACATTTAAATTTCTTTTGCATTGCTAGAGTGGTATAAAGGAGCATTGGCACAAATTATAATCTTGCCCTTTATTATTTTTTAAAATTTTCACCTTTTGCAAATTTGTCCATATATGTTAAGTAATTATGGATCAGAAGATGTCTATTATAGATGACTCACTTCGGTTAATAAATGTCTTGGTCTGGTTTAGTCCTTAATTACTTGAGTTGACCTACTCCAGTCAGATCATCTTTGCGCATCAGGAAATACGTTAAGTAAGTTTGATGCTCCTCATTGCTGCAGATTTTCATTGCAATATGGATACTTTTAAAGAACTAATTGTAACAGAGGAGTCCCGTACACAAGAGATTCACCAACTCACCGCATGCACCTGTGACTACTTTACCTGGYACAGGTTGAAAAATAGTGAGAAAAAATGAGACTGTTTGTGGCCATCTGATCAGCTTTTAGATTAAAAATAGAACAGTTGCGAAATTAAAAGTATTCTGAAGTTTAGGGTTCATTGGAATGCAAACAGATCACCTCTTTAAAGGCTTTTACAACAAGTAAGGAGATGTCAACAGAGACAAGCAGTTCGCACAACGTGAAATCAGATGCTTCTCAGAAGGGTGGCTCACATTGCTGTTTATATCTTCTGGCACCGTCACGGCGATGTAAAAGGGCAYGACGTAACTGGAAATCACGTCCAGCGTATTAGGAAATTTGGGTATAGCAAAGTGACTCCTATAGCAGTAAGTTTTCATTTCGGTCAAGCAAAACACTCAATATATAAGGCTGTCAAGATGTTTTGTGCCGCTGTGTTTTGTTTCTTAGAGTAGCGTTAACTAAAYTTTAAATGAAAACCAGTAATTTCCTCTCACGGAAAGTGGAATTRTTTGTGGCATTTTGTTGATGGCTATGATGACTCAGTTTTCCCTTGAAAGCCAGTTTTGTCTGTAAATGCTTGCCAGCACAAATCCAAGTTCAGGTTCCTCTATGGCTCCTATAAGACTGACTTAGAGGACCCAATATATCAAGTTAAGCTAAGCTTTTTGAGTACAGTATATAATCCCTCACCCTTATATTTATCTTACTGTTTACAGTGGAAGGCCCATCTATTTTTCCATACAGTTGCTCATGAATAAATAATTTGACATGCTGTCTCCTCAACAGCTGCTTTTCTTTCCTTCTTTCTGCCAGTGATGCAGAAAGTCACCGCACATTTGCATATGAAATACCAACTCCAAATCACATTTGTGTRTCCCGGACCAATGCACAGGAGAATAATGAAGCACCAAGCAGTGCTCTTGGATCTCTGTGGGCCAGGTAACTTATCTGAATGTGGCTCAGGTGGTGGCCTATGGAAATTGTTGTTCTCTTATTCAGGCTTAGTGTAAATTTAAGCATCCAGCACGCCCCTGCCCTTTGGAACTATCCATTTGAGCATCAGCGGTGTTTTATAGCTTGCCTGTTGTAATGGAAACAGTTGGGGTCTAAACTGCTGGAAGATGATCGCACTTAAAACTGAGCACGTTTTGTGAACTGAAGGCATTGTACAGAATAAAGAGGGCTGAGCGGTAAATTTGTATATCATAATTGTCTGTGTTATAGAAAGAATGCCTTTCAAATGTGTCTTTTCCAAATTCCTCTTATTGTTGTTTCTTTAGGGCATAAAGATCTTTGATGAAAGAAAAAGGAAAAAATAACAGCAGCAAAACTATTTCTTTGTAATGGTAGAAAATAGTTACCTAAAATATGTGAGCCTGAGAAATCTAAAAAAGGCAAAAAAACCCAAATAAAAAAACCCAAACCTAAAAGAAACCCTAGAATAAAAAAAATCTTCAGCCTACCAGGACATATTCATCTACTTATCCTTCTGAACTCTGAATGCTTGYGTGTCCGGTGCTTACACCCTACCCCGCCATGTCTCAAAAGCTGTCCTGTGTACGCCACAGCCGTGTGTTGACTCTAGTGCCCATTGCTCCTCTCTTTGTGTTGGGAATACCCAAATCTGTGAGCCGGAAAGGGTCTGAATTTCTCCTCTGGATCTGGGCACCAGGARAAGGGCTTCCGCGACTTGGGGACCCAGCGTGAATCGCACCTGCCTTGCAGTGTGGAGGCTGAATAACTTCTCTGGCAGTGCAATTATAAYACCCAGAGTTGTGCAAGGCTGTACACTTTTAAAAAAATAATTAGGCCTYTAATTATCAGAGATGTACGTAATATATAACAATCCATTAGAAAAATATAGGAAGCACTGGGATAAAATTAAGAAACATAAGCAAAAGAAAAAAAAAGTCTTGTGCAACTGTGATATAAACAGGTAGAGCCATAGTTAGGTGGCAAGAGCTTGTAAGAGAGAAGGCTCCAGCAACCAAATGGTTTGTATATTTAAGTGCTCAAACCCCAATATGTTTATTTTTCACAAGAACAGAGTTAAGATTGTTAGTACAGTACAGAGACGGTACATATGCAGGAAGAGTAAGTTTTGTAATAACTATAGGTGGGCATGAATGATGAAGGTTAAACCCAAAGCAATGGGCACGAGTAGTGGATGAAAACTTTTTGCTTACAGCRTGTCTGTACGTCCACTTGTGAAATCTGGGTTTGTGCCCAGTTCTGCAATTCAAGATGGTAGAGTCACAGCTAAGGCRTCCCACACTTATGTACTGCAGAAATTCTTAATTTTGCTGTTTTAATTTTCAATTTATTTTAGATGTGATATTTAGAGTGATTTATTGCTGTCGTTCTTCTGACTGGATGCAATCCAGTRCCAAAAGTCATCTGAGTAGGGCAGGGTGTTAAATGGCTTGATAGAATCAATGCATTCTTTTGATTGCCGTAATTTGTAAATCAATTAACTAAATCAAAAGATAAAAAGCTGAATTGGCAACAAGGGCAAGTTGGGGTTTTTGCTGGTATTTTCCTTCCTTTCCACCTCTCTTTTTTTGCTTCATCTTTCCTTATGGAGTTCCTTTTGCTTTGCTTATGTGGAGGTAGGGTTCAGTGAGACCCCAGTGCTTTCTGGAACTAATTTGGGCAACTCTATAAGCAAATTCATATTGAATGAAGCATTTCACAGCATCAGATTTAACCCAGACAATAACAGGCTAAAAGGTGCATATTTTCCTTCTGTTGCTAATTAAAGGGAGGACCAGATCAAATACTTGTTTTGCTTTCAAGCTATGATTTACACCTGTTGRTATGAGCAATTAAACTTTGAATTCAATAAAATATACTCTGCTTCATTTATGCAGAGATTTGATGCTTATGTGTTAGTGGAAGCCCAAATGGTAGGGGGGTATCCAATTATTTTTGTCTCAGCCAACAAAAYGTGCTACTTTAATTAAAAGTCTGCATGGAATATTTATAACCGAGGAGAAGAAGAAAAACTCTCAACAGTAAGTCTGCCAAAAACAATGAGTGCAGAGTGGAAATCCTCCGAGTAAGGGAATCATAAACTTTTCTGTAATGTTTGTCTTTGTTTTCCCAGCTCTGAGGGCCTGAATGACAGTTTGGATAAAATATATATAGTGTAATTAAAATATGAATTGTTGAGTTCCCTGCAGAAATTACTAGATGAAATTGTGTCRCTTGCATTATGTAGGAGGTCAGAAGATGGTTATAATATTACTTACTAGTCTTAAAAAGTGCACTAATAGGTGCCTAATAGATATACATGTAAATGCCTAATACATATACGTGTGAGTCCATTCAGAGAACTCAGTGGTGCTGAGGGCTGACTACAGATGAGCGGCTGATCCCAGACCTAGAGTAAAGTTTCCCTTTCCTCGGTAATCTCAAAATGTCTCTTAGAGTACTTTTCATCAGTGGATTTTGAAGGAGTTGGCATCATTGCTCCCATGCTACCGATTTCGGGGGGCATGGAAAAATGAACTGCCTCACGTAAGGGTCATCTACAGCAAATGCTAGAGCCAGAAAGAAACACGAGTCTCTGGATCACCGCTCTCTTCCCTGCCTTACGTTTCCTGTACTTGGGTCGTTTCTGAGGTTTTATGCACCCTGCTGGCATTCGCAGATATCCTTCATAATGGCCCTTTTTTGTGAGGTTTTGAGTTTAGCATGCTAAGCAGCACTGAAGTGAGCAGTTACTCAGCCCTGTGCTGCACACAGCAGCATATGGATTAATAGTACTCCTCAAAGCGGTATCTGTAAAAGCTGTGGGTGATGAGCAGCTTTTAAGAAGAGTCCCTGTTGTCTTTCTATATGGAAAAATGAAACACTAAGTGTCTGGTTCCAGAAAATGGAAAACTAAAATTTTATACATTCTGATACATATTTTAATTTTTTTTCACCAGTGATGATCCTAATTATGTATTATACAAATCTAATTCTTGTGGTGATTGTTTCATTTGTTCTCCCCTACCTTCTTCCTGGAGTACTGAGCATAACGCTGTACATCCTCTTATGGGAGGGGGGAAAAAAGCCCAGTTGGGTGGTGATGTGCCCTACAAGTCATCTTTCTGTTGAATGGAAAAGGGATGGGAGCAGTTGGGAGCAGATAGGAATATTATGCTTCATTTGTATCATCTTTATCTGAATGAAGTTCACCTCATAATTCCTGTGAGGTCTCTTCACTTGGCCTTTCCGTAATTTCATTGCTTGAAAACAGTGGCTCTGAAAACTGGTATTTATAGCACGGTGCAGGTTGCGGGGGACGAAAAGAAGGGATCTCGCCCTCTCTTGCCTCTTGCCCTCATTTAGCATATTGCTTGAATAGGTGGGTTGGGAGCACGCGAACAGCTGTTAAAATGAAGTGTTTGCGTTCTCCAGCCAACGATAGCCTTCTGCAGACCTGCTCCTGTAATCCAAAAGGGAACAACAGCGGGAACTCAGGTGCTTACGTGCCATTGGGGCTTGATTCTAAATCCCTGCTATGGAAATGACTAACCTATCTATAAAAGTCTTACACAGTCTCTATGTTATCTATGTAATGCTATTGGAAAGGCTTTTATTTTAGTAATCCACGTGTAGCTATTTAAAAACCCATTTCTATRGCATGAATCTTATACAGAACCTTGTTGATTTTTATCTTTGCAAAAAGTTCCAGTCAGTCTGATAGAGCTTTTGTTTTTTTTTYGGTAGTCTTTTTGTTAAGAGGCATGTTAATTGTTGGAGGCAAATTCAAATCTCTTGACCTCAGAGAAATTTGTTTATCATTAATTATATGTATACATGATACGTGATAGGTTTAAATATATGTATTTAAGCCAGGGTTTATAGCAGCATCTACTACAATAGACTGCATTGCACAGTTCTCTTGCAATAAGTATATCCTTCTGATATTTTTAGCACTTCAGCTATTACATCCACTCTGCTGTCCGCCAGTATAATTATAGTAATCATCATCTTGTTCCCAAAAAAAAGGAAAATAACCAAACTTTCCTTACTTGCAGAGACTTTTGACCTGCTTCCCTGTGCCCAAGGGCTGCATTTGATCCTATTTTGATTAGGAGGGAGTGGAGCGTCCTGTGGCAAGTGGTCCAGCACTGATGGAGCAAATCAGGACTCTTGCAGAGTCCAGCTTTTGTACAGGGACTCTTTTAAAGATTCTGGATTGTTTGCAACAAGTTTGCTACTCTTCCTGATATGGAGGAAGGCAAGTTGTAATTTAATTCCTCAAAGGTTGGAAGAATAACAACGGTAGTAGGAATCTAGGTGTTTTTTCTGTTGCTTCAGGTTTCCAGAATTTTCTTTTGATCTTGCGTATGGTTTTTAGTATGTTGCTCTGGAAAAAAAAAAGACACCCCAGAATTGAATATTACATGAAGTATCTGACCATCTTTTTCCTTAATGATTCCTAACAATGGGATTTTTTAAAAAGAATTATTGTGGGGACTTAATAATGTACGATCATTTTCAATGTGGATGTGCCTGTGGTATGTTTTTCAGAATAACACTGATGTTGCTGTCAATGCTCCATTTTCTGATTTTTTTGAGCATCCCTCTTTGTTGTTTMTTTTTCTCCTCTCGGAAACCTATTGCAACAAAATGTAGAAATGCTTTTCCTTTTAACATAGACTTTAAAATAARCACACAAACAAAAAAAGGGCATGAGGGAAACAGTCTTGTTCAGTGTAAAAATTACAGTTTTATTACTGAGGAAGGTAGCCTGGCAGAAGCAGAAGAAATTTCACTTTGGAAAAAAAAATAAAGGAAAAGCTTTAAAATATTTTTTAATAGTAATTTTAAGGAGCTAAGTTTTCTGAACTGGATACAAGAAGTCATTAGACTGGAATTTGGGTTTGCATCATGAAATGCACATAACAGAATCTGTACGYGTGACAGAACTTTTTCCATCGCTAATGAAAGTTCATTATGGATCTTTGCATATTCTCCTCAACAAGGCCAACTCATTCTGCCCCAGTAGATCAATTAACTTTTCTTCGCCATCTGTTCGGCCAGCCATTAGTTCTGTCAACATTGCATCTTCTGGTGGCTTTCAACAGCATAAGGGCKTTAGGAAGCTGGAGAGGAGGCAGGTGTCAGCGGTGCGTTGGGGTGTGCTTGCTGTACACTGTGTTACAGACCTTGAAARGAGTGTTGAAAAGAGGACTTACCGATGGTGGACAGTGATTCTATCGGTAGCTTATTCTCCATTCAGTTAAGTAAGTGTTGGATTTGGTGCTCATCGTGGTTTCCAGAATCACGTAAACAAATCTGTCACTTCAGTTGTATCCCTGGCAGAAGCCTGATTCTAGTGTTGTAAAAAAAAGGAGGTCATCTCTCGCTGCCCTTCAGTGAGACTCGGATCAGCCCATAGAAGACCAAGGTATGGGCCTACTGTATTATGGAAGGACTTTGAACAGTGTACTGTGCTCAGAAGCTCCCACTCAGAATGTCATGTCTTTGTTAGGAAGGCACAGAAAGTTGAAGATTGTTGAGAACAAGGACACCTGATAGCTACTGAGTATTTTTGAAAGTCTGTCTGCAGAGAGCTCTGCCCCAAGGTACACTATGCACTTACAGAGCCAGGAAGGGATTTCTCATCTCCTGATGCTCCTGTAGAATGGAGCATAGAAATATAGCTACAAGGGGTATACTATAGATTATATGTGCCAGTGTTAAAAGGCGCTTGCAAATCCTTGGGTGGAAAAAGGGAGTTTCGACAAATGGGATGTTTTTTGGGTACAGTGCCTCTGTAGAACATCACCTCTTTGGGGCCGTGCAAGGCTCAACGTTTCTTTTTTTTTTTTTTTTGAAGAGTACCGGTGTTGCTTTTTACTTCTGGAATATGTTCTTAGCAGCTATCCTGCGTTCAAAAATGGTATTGTTCGGTGCTCAGAACTCCCGGTCATCCGTGCAGTAATGAAGTGGTATGAGCACAAAGAGAAGAATACAAAGAAATTTTAGGAAAGAAAGGTATTTACTGTTTGAGAGGATTTTGCCATATAGAAAAGCGAAGAGGAGAGTTTTATTTTTAAATCATGAAAAAACTGTCAGGCGTCTCTTAAAACATGGAATCATACTTGCTACATTATCTGCTGTGCCAAGTAATTGAGCTCCAACTTTAAGCACCCTGCAGCTATTTCGCCTTCTATCGTTATATATGAAATACAAATACAAAAGCTGTGGTCTGTAGGGTTTCTTCCTTATTTGTTGCATAAGTTAGGAGGCAGGTACTGGGTGAAGCAGGGGATTGTGCTCAGGGAAAGTACTACCTTCC
This sequence comes from Oceanodroma leucorhoa, assembly GCA_030449065.1. Classification (NCBI taxonomy): domain Eukaryota; kingdom Metazoa; phylum Chordata; class Aves; order Procellariiformes; genus Oceanodroma; species Oceanodroma leucorhoa. Next base: position 391,553 of record JASVER010000189.1, read on the forward strand.
GATTAAAGTATCCGAATGCCACCCTGGAAGAGAAGATGATGTCCCTGGCACTGACAAAGGGATCCCGCTTGGTGGTGCTTCAGTTAGGTTAACTGACAGTGCCACAGATAACCTCTGAAAATAAAGATAATGCTGGCATAGCTGTTCATGTAACAGTGAGGCAATTTACAGAACTGATCCAACTAAAAAATAGCCTATTTATTAACTTTCTTGAGGTGCTTTTAAGCTGGCTTCATTACCCAAACCAATTCACCATGCAAACAAACAAACACTTATGCTGTCACATGGGAAGGGATGTTGTGAGAGCGTGAGTGAGTGGTCTGGACAGAATTGGAGATATTTTTGAAAACAGTCTTGTCTAATCAGATTGTAATGACATGTAGCGACCTTCTTGGCAAGCAATCCATGAACTCATGTAAGATTTTTCTTAATGAGGAAACTCTGTACATAACATGGGGGGGGAAGAAAAAGATTGTTTCCTGTTTTCTTCCTCTGTGATGAGAATGACAGCAACCCATATCTGGAACTAAATGGTCTGGAAAATTATAATTAAGAGAAAACAAACATTTTGTTGTGAAAACACAAAACTGAAATGCAGCTTTTAAGATTCATGCTTACCAGTGAAACATCAGAAATTGTTTCCTTCAGAAGGATTTGGTTTTTTAGGACAACTCACAATTCCAGGAAGAAATCTCATGTAATTCACTCTGCAACTCTTGTATTGTTGTGTTCTTTTCTTTTGAAAAATGTTGTTTTAATCTGAGTCTTTTAGGTGTAAGCAAGCATCCAAGCGACTCTGGTAATGACCAGCTGTTAAAAGTTTCTCTTTCTGGAGTTTGAGGCTTTGGGCCTTTTTTAAAAACTCAAAAGGATTTCATCCAGTGCAAAATAGGATTGCTTTAGATAAATAACTGTTGGAAATGTTCTTTAGATACCTGAAGTTTCTTTTGTTATTTTGGCTTGAGGTTCCTTATTCTGTGGATGGAAATTCTCAAGCTGGACATAAAGTTATTTACAGAATTGGATGCCCTGTACAGGTCTGACAGCATAATGAGACACCTAAGACAAAACCATTCCATATATTCCAAAATATTCCATATTTTCYTAAGTGAATATATGGTACGTGTCCCTGGCCTTTGACAGATTTGAAGCTAGAAATTGTCTATCTCATAGAAATACTTTACAGGTATAGTACTACTCCCACTCTTCAGTTGTTTTCAGTCCTAAAAGCCACATGCAAGATGAATGGTTCTGAAATAAGCTCCACACAGTGAACGTGMCAAGAAGTCCCATTGATTTTCTAGTGTCAGGAGTTTGTTTGTAGTGGGGCAACCAGAAATAGGATAGATCCTGTGTTATCTCCAGATGTCATGCATTTTGAAAAACCTGGAGATTTGTGGAGTATTTAATGCATCATAAATAACATTCACAGCTTTAGGCTTTTCACTTTCCACTGTGTTGAATAGTCATAGGAGAAAAATGTTACTAGCAAGCTTTTAACTTACGCTGAGTGTTATTTAAAACCCCTTTAGATCTGTACCCTGCRGAGTCCAGATCTTGACCAGCTCTCCTTAGTCTGTGTAAGGATTAACGCCCACTTATGCCTGGCCATAGGTCACAGCTCGGATCTCAGCAGATCTCTTGGTATGTTTGTATGGGCTGAGAGAAAAGTGGTTATCTGATGGAAGAGCCGGGTGCTGAGTTTACTATTACCCAAGGCCTCTCTATGCTTCTATCATAAAGCCATTAATAAAGAATTAATAATAACAGAAAATCAAAGGAGCCGAGAGCAAATATCTTCCTTGAAGAGCAACTTGAACAAATAAAACAGCAAAATTACATCTTTTTTTTGAGTGTTAATGTTATCTAACATGTTATTGCTCAGTAGTATTGCAGTATTACAGACCTCTGACTTTCAGACTTTTTCTCTCATCTCTGCAGAAATGAATCAATATTAGCAACATTATGGTTTAAAATAGTAATAATCTTTACTGAGTTCCTGTTTCCTTTGAGATAGATTACTTTTCTACAGAAATGGTTACTCTGGCCCCTTTCTCGCTTGCCATTTCACACTCTGCACCTGGGTACTTCAGTAAATCATTCATTATATCAGATTTTACCTTATTTGTCAATATTGTAGCCAGCTGTTTGTGTCTCTTCGGTTAATGTCTTGTTGATGCTTCCCTCAGAATTTCCCACTTTCTAAGACTTAGAAATTAGCTTTAAAAAAAAGAAAAACAAAACAGGAACCTCCAGCTGAAAATTCAGACTATGGTCAGAAATGAAAGTGCTTTAAAGTTCTGTTACGCTGTGTAATAGAGACTGAAGGGAAGAGATGGGAGCCCTTTTTCTTGAAATCTTTAAATGTAACTCAGAACAAGTTCTGTGCTACGTACTGCACGGAACAATCCACCATCGTCAGAGGGATTGCTTTGGATTTTTTTTATACAGTAACAGGAGTGAGCAGCGAGAAAACAAGAAATGCCACCAAATAACAAGTTAACGAGCATTTACTGTGAGTGGAAATCAAATGTTTGATATGTAGAGGTGGTGCTGAATTACTAATAAAAATAGAATTGGGTGACCTAGTTAAAGCTTGTCACCTCTGTCTTTCCAGCATGCAACATCTCAAGATAGCCACGTAACTTAGAAGAGTAGAATATAATATAATGTGTTTGAGGACAACAAGATAATATATACCTGTAGCTTGGGATTCTCTGTCAAGAAAATTTCACAGAAGCTACTTGTGTGTTAATACTGTGCTATTTTTAATTCCTGAAGTGGTTGATTCTTCTTTCAGAAACAGTTTTTGCGTTTGCTGCTTCCTATCTGAAACACGAGTGCATCCTTTAACCCGAAGTGCAAGATCCTAAATTATAGAAATGGCTGGAAACTAATGAAGGATCAGAGGTGCCACAGTTTTGGGAGCTTTGCAGCACAGAGGTTTGCATTCATTGCAGAGGAGTTTTGACTAAGCTTTTATCAAGGCGCTGGAGGAAGGAGTTGTAGGAGCCCTCAGATTTCGGAACAGCTGCCCAAACGCCATCTCCTTGTCCTCCTGGCTGAGAAAGGTAGCTGCTACTGTAGTATGCTGTGGGGTAAGGGATTTACATTGGAACAATTTCTATATTCGCCTCCTCTCTGCTTTTTTCCAAATTTTCCTTTTAAATCTGAAAAATTGTGTATTTGTCTGTGATAAAATGTGCCTGGCCTTTCAAAAGTGCAACGCAAGCAAAATCTATTGGGGAAACAAAAGGCGTGTGCTGCTGCTTGAAATGAAATCAATGTTMAGATTAGGGGAAAGGTCGGTTATTTATTTTGGTTAATACAAAATAAGGAGTTCAGTTTTCRTCGTCTTAAACATCTGACTCTAAATTTGTGTAAGTGGATAAAGCCGCTGGAGCTCTCGAGGACGCTGTACCCCCGTAGATAAATAGCTGGAGTGGGCTGTGAGAGAGCGGCTTCTACTTCCAATTCTCTCTCTCATATTTCTTCGGTGAGTGTAAGCAAGGCATTCCCTCGTGTGCTCCTGGACCCCTTCCTTGGCATCATGGCACGAGGGGAGTGATTACAAAATAATTTGAGGTGTGTGGATGAAAAGAATCAGATACAGGCTTTTGGTGTTATGATAAACATTTAATAGTTGGGTAAATGCCAATCTGATAATGTGTTTCAGTGAATTTAAATTCTATTGTTGACACTAATCCTTGAAGGAGGATTAAACTGCAGTGAACAGAAAGTATTTCCTTTCTGAATGACAATGCTCACATTTCTTTTATGTTCATTAGCTTGACTATTCTAATTAATGCATCTTAAATTTCCTGAATGTCCATCTACAGATGAGTGCGAGATCTCTGTGGAGGGGTGTCTTGGTACTTCTTCAAATTGGGCCTTTGTTTTCCAGAGCTTTCTTAAATGAATGCGAAGACAATGCACAACAGAAAAACAGGCTCTTGTAAAAACAAAATTAACATCAAAAAGATACTTCTGATTCTAGTTCCCTCAGTTTGTTCAGGGGAATGAATAGATTATTAAGACTCAATATCCTTATATCATCTCCTGCCATCAGTACAGAGAGGAAGTAAGTATACAAATCACTAAATTGCTTCAAAGCTGCTTGGCAACTGCAAATTGCAAAATTGATCRTCCGACTCATTATTTCTTTCAAAGAAGAGAAGAAGGAAGAAAACCAGTTCAGGATTATCACAAGGAGTAAATCCTGTTGCAGGCTGTACTATAACAGCATCAGGGCTTCGTCAGGAAAATGACAAAATGCAAAACATGCAATRGTTATATTAATAGTAACAAAAACCAGCTGTATTTCACTATGGCTTTGTCCTTTTCACTCCCTTTCATCCCCAGAGCAAGCCTAAATATGAATACAACTTAAACCCGGTTGTTTTTATCCGTGAGTACTTCTATATGCAAACAGGTTATATTGACTGTACTTTTTTTGTCTATTCTTTCTTCCTTCCAACTGGTGTTAGTAACCTGGAACTGTAATAGRGGAGAACAAGTCGCATGTAGGGAGAGTTTGCGGGTCATGCATATAAAACACTATGTCTAAAGGATTACAGGGAGAGAACCTTCTGTGGATAATTGAAAGCAGCTTAAAAAAAATAATCTTTTTGTTCCATATCCATTAGCATCTCTTATCCTGGGCAGAGATCATCTGCTAAATTTTAACAATCTATTTTTCCACCTGAATATTCAGTGACTTGTAGGTTAACATGAGAGAAGTGAGGTTACAATTTTTTCAAGCAGCAGTCACGACAGGCTACCCGATAGTCTGTGTAGTACGGAATGTCATATACTCAAGACTTCCCATGGGCTGTATACCTGCTCTACATACCGTAGCCAGTACTGCTGTTGTATAAATCTGGGAACCTGTGCACGCAGTTACGTATTGTGATTTTAAGCGCTGGAGGGCTGAGGCTGCTGTTGGGTGGCTGCGCTTCGCCTGCGCRCCCGTGGAGCCTGGGAGGCACGGCGTGCTGCTCTCTGTGAACGCTCTGGTTTGAACTAACAGACATGCATCGCTCCCTCTCTTYTTCTGCAATTTTTTTTTTCCCCTGATATTTTTCCCTTTGCTATTTTCCTCAGGTTAGAGGGTTTGCTGTTTATCCTAAATTAATGATTGTCTCCGTACTTTCGTTCTGCGACTTGTGTATACTTGGTGCTAGATTAAGTTTTTCTGGTAAGGACTGGATTTGGCCAAGTGCAGCACTAAAAACAGTATGTCCTTAATCTGTATTTCAGGAAGTGGATTAAAAAGAGGTAAACACTCAAATCTCTTTTCTTTCACAATCATTTGTTTTTGTAGAAATCAGGTAGCTTTCCGGAAATGCTATTACATTCTCTAACTTATTGATGAAGGATCTCAAGAAAATTTTGTCCTGATTTCAGTATATAACAAATCTTTAAAAAAAAAAAAAAAAAGGGGGTGGGGAGAGAAAAAAAAGGCAGTTTTGGTCAGTTTATGCTAGTTTCTGTAGTTTCATAGGACTGTCTTAGGCTACATTTTTATTTGGCTAAAGTAGAAGCTGGGTGTCATGGCTTGTCTTGAGTAGTAGTACTGGTAAAACATTTTGTTTGGAATGGCTTTCTATTGACGAATGATGTCTTGGCACAATCTCGGTATCTTTCGTTGCCATGTTTTATTCTCTTTTTGCAAAAACGTGTTTTCTTTTAAWGTGAAGATTCCCCCCCCCTTATGCTGGAGGAAGAAGAAAAGGGAATTTGTAACAAACTTTTCTAAACCTGGAGTGTTTGGAGACTCTGGCAGGCTGCTTATGCAGGTTTCGCTGATGTCCCGAGGGTGGGTAAGGCTCCCCGCCTTCTTCCCCACTATGGAGCAGGGGAGACTGAGTGCCTTGCGGGTTTATAGCTCAGCCTGGGACTGTGGGCTTGTGTAGAAGACGCTAAGAACAGAAATCGTTTGATTACAGCTGCCAGCAGGCTTTGTGTCAGGAGTTCCAAAGAGAGTAATATATTTGGCTTCCCCTTGAAAGGTAATAGTTTTCCATTGTCTGACCAACTTCTATCATTGCCCGTGTTATTTCTGAATGTATTTGGTTTCCTGATTAGTTTGGTTTTTATAAGTAACACAGCTCTCTCTGTTCAGCTATTTATCCTTCTTGATATCTGTGTCTCTTGGACTTGAGAATGGTCTTCATTAAGCATTCTTTTCATATTAGTATTAGCTCTGATTTAACAACTTTTTCATTTTAGTTCCGATCTGTCTTCTGCCTTGACTATTAAAATCAAGGCACTGGTCTGTTGTTAGACTCCTGTGGGTGCTCCAGTGAAGAGACAGGATGAAGGGCTGTGCAGCTGTATGGATGACCCAGCCTATGTGAGGCAATTAGATTTTTAATTAATCTAATTGTACCATAAGAATAGGCTTGTGGCTCCCAGAAAAGAAGTTCTCTTTTCTCYTTCTAAAGGTAATCCTCTGTGTTTATAAGGGGATCAAGAGACTTTTGACTTAAACACAGGCAACTCAAAAGTGCATTTGRAAGTTCCTTAAATGAGAAACTAAAAAAGGGCAAGAGCAGAGATAGCTTTCTAAAAGTGATTATATTGCACTGTATTGACAAATTCTGATTAATGATTACGCTGCCTAAACTGCCAATATAACACAGTGCTACAGATAATATTTCTCAAGTCATTTATTATATTTGCAGTTACTGCTACCAACACCAGCTTTTCCTGTACACGTTTTATTGCTTGTAAGAGCATGGTAACACTGCATTATTCTAAAAGGTTATTGTTGTTGTGGATGTTATGACGCAAAATTCCTTCGATTAGGGTGTTCTAAGATCATCAAACAGTAGRTTAGCTTTACATAGGCTACTTTGCTTAAGCTATTGATTAAATTTCCTCGTTTAGGTATGTGAAATTTCTTCTGGGTGCTCCTAATTGTTATGGAAGAACTTTGTATGTGGTTTGGGGGGGAAGCTGCTCTTGTCGATAAGGGACTAGGCTGAGATTTAGGACCRCTACATACAACGTTCTCTCTCTGGCACAGACTTTGTGAGGGTCCTTAGGTGAGTCATTTATCCTCCGATTATTCCCATTCTCCAAATTCCACTTGAAAGGATGGAAAAAGGAAGGAAAACCTCAAAATGACACTCTGTTTTTTACAGGTAGCAAAGTGGGACATGGAGAGACAGGCTTTCTCAAGACAGCAAAAGRTGGGAGAAGGACTTTTGCTTTTATGTCTCCTGTCTGTAACCAGAGGATCAGCTGTCCTTTCTGAAATGTGCCAAATGTTTTATTCATTGTGCAGGTGTCTCAAATCTTAGCATGTGCTAGCCTTCCATTTTTAAAAGCTCTTGAAATCACTTGTTAGAGGTATRAAATTGCTCGGGGTATCTTGTCCTTTCTGTATCAAGCCCTGGGACACAAAAGAGGAGCACTGCATCCCAGCTCAGTCTGCCATCCCACCACCTGCCTTGCTGCTGCTTGTCCCAAACAACTGTTTCTCTGSTGAAGTCGAAGTTTAATATTCTGTGTTAACAGAAACATCTTTTGGTGCAGCAGGTAGGCACCATCTACAGGCTATTAATGGTTTTTCAAAATAAACTATTTGTCCACRCAGTCAGCTCTTAGAGCTTGTTTGTTTTGGGTWGGKTTTTTTTTYCCCTGTTTCTCTCCTGCYTTCTTCTTCTTTATTGAGAAACTTTTTGCTTCTTAGTCATGAACAATGGATAATGGAGCAGCCAGTATTTTCTGCAATCAGTAAATAATGTAGAGCTCGAAGGGAGGAAATAGGAAAGCTATTGAGAGGAGTAAATGAAAATGGAATTACATTGCTTTACAAGATGCAGATATACTGAAAGCAGTTTTAGACATGAGGCAATACTTTGTCATTTGTATTTAGGTCTTAGGATGGGTTGATGCTTTTTGCTTTGTTTCAGTATTAACTCTTTATTAAGATCTCTGTCTGTCATGGATTTCACTGTTTTATACGTTTGCTAAACATATCTGTACAATGCAAAGAGCTTTTTATTAGAGTTTTTAAAATGAGCTGTCTTTTCATAGTGATGAGAAGAGGTAGAATACAAAATGGATGAGAAACACAATTAAAATGCACAGAATGTGCATCCTTGAAGCTACGTTAAGCTGACATATCCTGCCTGTGCAGTATACTTTAGGTGAGGAGTAGAATGTAAAGATTTTTCACAGCTTTTTTTCAAATGCTTATCTAGACTCCTTCACTGGTAGTGAATGATGCCTCCTTATGGGCTTTGGTCATCGACAAATCACTTAGGGAAAATTGTAGCATCTCCCATTTTGCAGAGATGTAAAACTGTGGCACAAAGCGATGATGTGGCTTGCCTGGAAATGAACAGCAGAGGTAGTATCCCGAGTTGCCAAGTAAAGATGTCTGTGCAACATGCAGGTTAAATGATTGCTTGATACGTAGCGTAGAATTGTGAAACGSTCACCCAGAAGACCTATTCCTTTASCTCCAAACCTGCATGTTCTTGCTGAAGATCCAAAGATCACTTTGCGTCTTGGGAGAATAAATTTAGCCTTTGGAGAAGTGTAAGCAAAGGAAGGCTTCTATAACCTTGGCTGTACTTACCCCTCTACTGTTGCTTCCAAGAAGAACACAACAAAGAGCCAGAATTTGCCACTTATTGCGAGGGGTTTAAATACTGTTTATGTTTTCTCAGAAATAGCTCTGAACAGAAACACTACCAGGGAAATGGAATTTGCTCTGGGCTTATCTTTTTATTGTGACTTTTAGGGATTCTGCCAGGTAAAGGTTTGTGGACTCACACAGGTCTGAAGATTGCTGCTATCATCTTGATGACAAAAATATGGGACTTCTATTCGTGCCTTCTGGGAGCCATGAGGTTAAGAAAATGACTTAAATTTTTTCTTCATTTCCCAGAGTGTCTTTTGAAGCGAGAAATATACACATCAGTCCTAGAAACCCTGATCAGAGCCCTGCCCTATCTCACCCCTCCAAATGTAACAGCTAGAAAAATTGACAGCCAAGCTAAAAGGGGAGGGAAGAAAAACTAGTGGGGTGAGCAAAGGACACTTTTAGCTCCTCAAAATTCAACCCGTGCTACAGGAATGGTTAGGGACTCAGTTAACCTGTATTTTATAGCCAGTTCTCTTCCTTGTCTGCCAGATCACCACGTGTTACTAAACCTCTTGGATGTTTTTGACTATCACTGCCATTATTCTACCTTTTGAAGTATGTAGAGATTGAGGACCCATCCATTTGTAGCAGTCCAGCTCTGAGTTAGTTATAAGGAGTCAGATCTCTTTCTGGTGGATACATGATTGATAATTCAGGACTACTGAAGATGATTCCTGTTTGGTTCCCATCTGGGAAAACATGGGTCATGTAGGAGCGTGTCAGTCCTCGCAAATTATCTAACAGTCATGGCAGAAGTCATCACCTCTGGTAAAAGTGTAATATGTATTCCTCCATCCTAAATATCTGCTAAATTTTGTATTTTTTTTTTTTCTTGTGTGTGAATCTCAGATTGCTTCTGCCTTGGGATTTTAAAGGTCACGTAATAACGTTTAAAGCATCTATAGAATAGTTGCAACCTACCTAGATTTCATAACATTTTTTATTTGTGTTTGGCTGCACTTTTCATCTTTTAATCTTGCTCAAGAATAAGTGACAAAATCAGTCAGAATAATTCTCCATGTACTATTAATACTTGTCACTAGTTGGCAGTGACAATTCACTTTGAGCTCCCAGTGACTGGGAGAAAGGACACCCTTCTGAAAAAAAAAAAAAAAAAAAAAAGGCAAACCTGCCTTTCTTTTGCCTCTGTGTTTAAAGCTAAATGAACTACCAAGAGGTATTAAGGGACTTACGGGTCCAGAAAGAAGGAATGCAACACATTGCAGTGAAGGGATAAGACTTCACTCTTTAGTAGATSTATGCTGAAGATATGCTCTTCCTCAGCACTCGGAAAAAAGATGACCTACCTCCCGTGTATCATAGCATAGGTCATACATATATTCAGAAAGCTTTTTTCCCTTTTGGAGCATCTTACTGTACGTAGTTCCTGAACATAAAAGAACAGCTTGATTTACTTATGTTTTTCCATATCGCAAAAGTAACGAACGGCAACACAATCCTAGGCCTAGAGCTGAGAATGCAACCAGTGGTCCGTGAGCCCTTAGAGGAGGAATTCTAATGAGAGCTGCAGATGTTTCTTGCGAAGCAGTTGACAGCATTCACAAAGCATTTTGCTAAGTGAGAAGGAATCATCAGTTTGTTCTACACACAACTGTAGCTAATGTGACGGGGTGGGTCTAGGTTTCTTGACTGATATGAGTAATAGCAATATGAACATGAGGACGTTTAGTCGTCTTAGAGGATTTTTTTTAAAATGCATTTTATGTACCTTATGAAGAGTTACATTGTTCTGTAAATTGATGTCTCAGAGACTGACTGTTTGGGAATATTTTTAATTATTAATTGATAYAGCATTGAAAAATCTTAGAACAGTGGAAGTACGCGTTGGCTATTGCCTATCAAATCGTTTAGTATTTTGGATGCAAAAAAGACCAAAAAGTGGTCATTCTAATGATATTATAGAGAGTAGGAAGTGCTTTTGGTTTTTTTGGTCTTCATTATGTTGAAGTTTATCTTGGAGCTGGAGGCTGAGTAGTTGTGCAGTGAAAAAATACTGCACAATACTTACTTGGGAAGAGGGTAATTACAGTTATTAAGCAGTTGACTAGTCTCTGCACTTCTACTGTGAAGCTTTTGTCTCTGCAGTGTCTACCTGTCTCATTGGTAATTAGTTGTTTAAGGTCTGAACCGAGGTCTCCCATTTGAAATCAGTGGAAATACTCTCCTTGAATCTTGCTATAAATGTTTGATCCTATAAGAGCCTTGATTTATGGAGCTGCTGCTGGTTTCAGTGAGTGTTCTGTGACCGTRGAGCTTCCAAGACAAGTCTCAAACTGTGGCAGATAGCTTGCATGTTAATTTAGTAGTGTGTTTTGGTTTGGTTTTTTGATGTTGGGTGGTCGTTTGTTTGTTTTGTTTTGTTTTTAAGTGAATAGCTGGAGTGTTACTGTGCTTGTATTAAAGATAGGTACTGGAGTTCAAAAACATAAAACAAGTCACTATCTCAAGAGTGACTAACCACTCCCGCGTGACCAATTTTGCACTATATTTAAAGAAACGTGATTTTCAAAAGAATAACACATTGCAACAATGCATTTGCGACAATATGAGAGGCATTAGATTCCCATCTTGGGTGCTTACAGAACACTTTAGGTTCATGAACTGGGTGTTCTGGTTTATCATCTCTGTAAGAAGAGGAGGGTTGTGTTCTTCATATGAATATTATGAGAAATTTTCCTTCTTAAACATTAGGAAAAATGTTTTGCAAGCTCATAAAATTCTTCAAGAGTCCTTACTAGTATAGCAGCAAATGCCCAGCCCTTAGACTGTTCAGAAAACCATCCTATGAATATAAAAATTACAGGGGGTCAGAAACAGGATTCTCAAATAGGTTAAATAGGAATTTCACTGAAGRCAGTGAAGCTCTGTTTTCCAAGGCAGGTTCCTGTTGAATCACTGAAAAATAGTTTCWTTTAGGGTTTTTATTTTTTCAGCTAATGTTGGTTTCAGAAATCTATAGTTCACTGCTGCAGCTTTCCCAGATTTGTCTTTTAATTAACTGGCCCGTGGGATCGCTCACATTCTAGACATCAGAGATTTTTCCTGGAATAAGGAAATGTTAAGAAGTTATTTGCAGTCATTCAGTGTTTCCTCCCCTAATGGATTCTGTGGCACTTAGCATGCACTTACCTCAGTTTTTATCTCTCTGCCCATCGCCCCAGTGTCTCAGTTCTTCCCATCAAAAGTAAAATCTCTTTCCCTGAAATACTGATGATGAGAATTAACAGGTTGTTTGCTTTATAAAAGCAATAAAAAGAAATCCAAAAAGGCAGAGCTTAATGAAGAGCAGGTACTTGCATTTAGGAGAATTGGTGCTCACAAACCAAGTCGAAAAGGTGGGTTTCATATTTTAGATCTRAAAGAGATAATGGCTTTTTCATCCATTCATTTTCTAGTGTCATAGATTTTAAAGAGGAGAGTCTGTTTTTCCATTTGTTGATGTGACATAGATGGTAGGATTTCTTCCAAGCAAATTGGTTATGGTRATCTCTTTGAGAATTACCACTGGAGCGGTGCAGGTCCCACAGAAGTTCCTCACTTGCTAAAACAACTTTCTTTTCATTTACTTTTCTGTAAGAAGCCAGGCTTCTGGGAGGGGCTCCAACTGCAGCAGAAAACGGCCATTCTCTAGGTTACTGGAAGCGATAGTCACACTTGGAGCATCTATGTGAAGACTTTGAGGTTTTAAAGACCTCTGTTTTCATTGCCTTTGGATCATGTTCTCTTATACCTGAGGAACTATAGGCTCCTGAGGAATTTACGGAGCACTTCAAGCCCACGGTTTAAAAGAGAAATGCCAGATAGTGCTTTGGAGACACCTATCARTCTTTTTGCTTGTGAGCCCAATGTTTCCAGTGTCTCTGTGTTTCTTCTGATAATTTGTGAGCTTGTCCTTTCAGCAGGTCCTGTAAGCTAAACCTGTCCTATAATCCATCCTTTTCAGTTGGAAGACTAAGGCATGGAGATAGAGTTGCTTCTCTGAGAAGAGCATCGGTGATAAAAAGGGCACTTGAACTCACGTCTCCTGTTCCTTAGTCCTTTGAATTTAACCAAAGCTACTCCTTTAAACCAAGCCCTCTCTGACCTTCTCCAGAGATCTCAAAAGTTTACTTACCCCTAGGGGTGTTGTGAAGCTTAATTAAGGTTTATAAAGTGCCTTGAGTTCTTTGGATGAAAGCGCTTTGGATGATTAATATTAATAATAACAGATGAGCCCCTGAAACATTCTAGTACASTAGAATGAATTAACATGAAGCAGGCAATCAACAACAACAAATCAAACCAGTAATGCCGTCATAGCCTTGGGCAATGCGTACAGCTGGTGGTCTGATAGATGTGACAGATGAATCCACTGATATTCTCTTCAGTCATTTCCATTGTAAATTAAACTGTCTCCCATGTCCTTATAACAGCAGCGTTTTAGCCAAAAGTCACCTGCAGCGTTAACTTGCCTTTTCCAGTTGAGGCTTTTTTTTTTTTTTTTTAAATCATCTTCTACAGGTCATATTCAGACATGACATAAGCTGATACATAACATTTGGGGTACTTTTCAGGGACTTAAATAAGATGTGGCAGATTGGGCACCATTCCCATCGTCACGTTGGCCCATGTACCCCAAGAGAGACGTTTTCCTGCTGCGGTGCTTTCACCACAGTTACCTGGTGCGTATACTCATGGGGGGGGTTGCTCCTTCTACAGAAGTGTCAACAAGCAAAACGGACAAGAAAAATAACAAGAGAAATGAAGGCACAGAGACTGGATGACTCGGCCAATGCCTTTCAGTATATCAGAGGAAAGGTAGGATAGAGGGTCCCTGGTCCGTGTCGAGTATTCTAGGTACTAAATTATGGTATTTCAGCTGTTGTGACCTCCTTTCCTCGCACAGGAGCGTAAAAGAGCCCAAACATAACTGAGAGTGAAATCCACGGTGCCCTTTTCATCTAAGTAGATATCAAACTAGTAGAAAACAGCTGCTTCAGACTTGCACAATCTTATTTTTCTTTCAGTCCTCTTCCTTCTATCATCAAAACGCAATGACACAATATAAATTTTTATAGATACGTTACAAGCTGAAAAGCTGCCATAAGCTCAGTAGATCATAATAAAAATCTGTTACGTAGAAAAATAAATGAGGAAGCTTTAGGGCAATTTTCCTCAGAAAAAGTGTATGGTAAGGAATGTATGTTTTCTTGGACTATTGAGCGAAGAGTTGGACTATTAAGGAAAGAGAATTAATGGTTTATGCAAGGTTTTTGGAAGAAGGACTCTGCTAAGATGGGTATTTTGCATAGTTCTTGTACCAAAGAGCAATCAGCACTGCTRTAATTGCTATTGGTCATAACGGAGAGTTTCACTCCATGGAAAATGCTGAAATTTCAGGAGACGACTTCATTTGTTGTTGGAACAAGTTGAACTTTGTAACTGAATATGACCACCAAAATGTTCTTACGTTGGATTTGTATGGGTGTGTGAAAGAAAAAGGAAACAGGGAAGGAAGGAATGTATGTAATTAATTTTTCCAAGTAAATATCAGTATTCTTCCTGAATTTCTCAGAGACCTGTTCCCCGGGGTTATACGTAACAGCTAGGAATCTGGCAACCTCRTTTGAGAACTATTTTATTTTTTCATCCTGGCAACTTTTGCTTCACTATGTGCAAATCTTTTTTGGTTTAGCWTGCTTGGCATTTTGCAGGAACTGACCCTGAATTGTACTGTTTAATTAAGATAACATGTATATAGAGTGAAGATCTAACAATGGATGAACAGTTACTTTTAACCTTCATGCCTCTTCTCTTCCCAACAGTGCACCTATATCAGCTCTGAATATATAGTTATGAACATCCCTTATTTTCTTTTCAAGGGCTGACTGCTTAGCCCATTGGCTCATTTTTCACATGTTTTTCCAACGTGATCATGCAAAATCAAACATTCAACTCAGTACGTTCACCTATCCGTATATCATTAAGCTCCATCTGTGTGTGTGTGTCCTGGCCTTGATTCTGTGCTGAATAAGCTCAATGAGCTTATTTTAACATGATAGAGCAAAACCAAATAACATGTCTTGATGGGTAATATTTGGAAGAGGCTGAAGGGAGGGGCACTTTCTCTTTTGGTTCAAATATCACTAATTCTACTGAACTGAGAGGTAAATGCTGCAATGTGGCATGAGCAACTGAAAAAGCACTGCTTTTGTATATATGGGAAGGATTTACTTGTTTGTTTATTTATAAGTGGGCATGTTTATATCTCTACTATTTTTATTGCCCAAGGATTGTTCTTGCTCATCTTGATTGCAGCTGGCACCTCATTCTGAAGTGTGCAGAATGCAGTCCTCCTTTCYTGGCCGTCACTCAAGTTCTCCGATACTCTGGAATTTGGGGTAAAGTGTCCTACAACTTAACCCATTCCTGTGCTTAGGAAATTCCTTGTTTTAGCTCTCCTGCGCAGCTCTTAAGGGCAGGACTCCACACCACAAAGCATAAATCCTTCCTTACAGTGTTTTCCATTGTGAAATAATTTGCTTGTTGACGTGTTAGGCCATTTATTTAATGAGACAGGGCAAKCCCTCTGCTGATGCATTTCACCACAAACTGATTGGAAATAAAGTCACTGAAGTGGTGTGGCAAGATATTAAACCTGTAATTATGGTAGTGGCCAGCTTTTCACACAAGACRCCGCTGGCAAGCTTGTGGATTTCTTCACTCGATATAATTTCCAATTTTTTTTTCTGAAGTCCAGCTTTGATACAATGCACTATTGTGGGTTATCTATTTCCACAGCCTGATTTCATCTCATATTTACATATGCAGTAATATGTATGGTATTTTGTTTTAATTTTATTTATTTTGCTATATTAAGGTTTGGCAGCAAGTAGTCCAGTTACTTGGTTAGGTTCTTGGTTTTATTGGTTCTAATTCCCATTGATAATGTTAAATCTTGATATATTGGATATTTCCTTTAGCTAGAGAATTCTTCTTTTCCTTCAGCTGTTCTGTTAGAAACCAGCCCCATTCTTCCTGCCTTTTAATACTTAAAAATAATAAACTTTCTAAGGAAATTAAAAATCAACGCTGATTAGTTCTGATAATTTTAATTCATATTACAGATTCCTTTGCTACTTAGTTGACTTTGACATGTGTGTCTTTGAATTTTAATTTAGTCAAACATATGCCTGTTGATTAAATTGCAAATATGTGGCACCTCTTATTTGAAGATAGCAATGTCACTTTTTGCTTAGTTTTGCAATACCCTTATATGTCTGTTTTGATTAAAATGTAAAGAGTGCAGCATGGCGAGACTAAGTGGACTGCCGTAAGTCATAAATTGTGTCTAGAGGGGAAAACGACGGACAGTGGGAAGGCCTCAAGAGAATCACGGTCTTGTAGGCACAAACACAATGCTTCATCTGTACTTGGTCCATTAGAGAAACGTCTCCCATCCCGCTCCTCCGTCTCTGACTTATCCTGCTGGTCTCCTGAACAGCTTTCTGCGCTCCCCATTACCTCAACAGTCTACGTGCAACCATTTCCTTATGCCCACAGTTACCCTTCCACAGATGCAGTCAAAAGACTCCTCAGTTTGCTGGTGGTTGCTCAATCTTTTTTTCTATTACATTAGCTGTCTAACATATCAGCTATTTTTTTTTTCTTTTTATTTATCAAGTTTATCATTCAAGGAACTTTTTTCCAAATGCATCATAGATAATGCACATCAGTGGTTAGCTTTTTTTCTTTACTTCTACTGCTGTATGGGTTGCTACATTAGAGTGGCTAAGATTCCCTATAGTTTGATTTTATTCTGTCAAAGTATGCAAATCAGTTTTTTCCTTTGAGGTCATGCCAATCTGTCCTTTCTGGATTTCTTTTTTTAATACAAAGCAGTAAATAAATTGAACACACGCTAGAACAAATGTTGGAAGTCGCTTCAGTTATTAGCCAGCATATAAACTAACTGTGGCATCTATGGRTGTATCCAAAGATGCTTAAGATATAGGTTTATTTTCTACTGATTTGTAAGAAGTATTTCATGTGTATTCATTGAGTTTCCAGCTGGGGAGTTTAATAAAAAGCTGGTGCTTGAGTTCAGCATTTTCTGAAGATCAGGTCCAGCCATTTTTGGTATTTGAAACAGTTCTCAAGTCACACACCCCCCAAATAAACCCAAAACTCATAGACTCCTTCTGAATCACCCTCTGACAGCAATCCTAACTTCAGGCGCTCAAATGTTTACTAGTTTAATTGTGGTTTGGAAAGACAGTACTGTTATTTTAAACAATTCTGGCCACGACAGATTAGCTTTTAGCAACATCATATTCAGGATAATCAGGATGATTACATAAATAGCCAGTGTTTTCTATTTGAATATTAAATAGCCTCAAAWTCAGCAAAGGATCTTCCATTGCGTTATTGGTAAACTGTTTTTTTCTTCATTTCTTACTATTTGAAGTGCAATAGAAAAAAATAAAGTGGGATAGGAAATGTCTGAAGTCAGAAACGTATCCCYGTCCTTCAATTTTGTGGCAAATAATTGGGCCCTGAAGGAATTGGCTGTTCAGTTGTTCTCTCKGCTGTGGTACGTGCATGTTGGCTCTGTTTCTTATAGCTGCCTCACAGCAACAGGTTTTGGCTGGAGCCCTCAAAAGAGGGAGGGGACTGACACCTCAAAGGAGGGGGGGAAAGAATGCTCTAAATTGAGGGGTCAAGTTAATRTGATCCGGAGCCTCATTCAATGGAGATATCCACAAGAGAAAAAACTCCAAACGTTCTAGTAAATTCAGTTTTACTCTTAGGAAGGTAAATCCACTGACAGGTTTTTATCATTCACCATATCGAGCGTTGGCTGCGTGTCGCCCTTATTAGCCTTTAAACCTTTTAGACAAGCTATTTTGCTCTACTTGTGTGTGTACAATGATGTACCCATGTAAGCAGTATGTATTTGGTTTGTTGGGTTTTTGGGTTTACTAAGGCACTGCTGATTAAAATTTAGCTGGAGTACAGGGAAATCTTTCACAAGTACTTACTMATTTAGGAGTATAGATCTCATTTACGAATGTGACGTTGATGCTCMGGAGACCAGAGGGGTCGAATAGTCCATGTGGAGGTCGGAGTAGGAGTGAACARCCGAAAAGGAAACTCATTCCTTTCAGGGGCAAGTACAATACTTGACGACTTTGGGCTAAGTGATTTAGGTTTTGCAGCGTTTACATTCTGATCCTTGTACTTAAACTCTGCTAACTCTGGAGCTCAGTTCCTCCATGTGTAAAATGCCGTCGCTGTGTCCCTCCCCCGCGCAGCAGGCGTGGATCCTGGGGGAGGGGCGTGCAGATACTTGGGACAAACGGATTACGGTTTCCTGGAACCTCGGGAGAATTCAGTTTTCTTACTGCTCAAGTGTTGGAAAGTTGAAATGTGACTCTAGACAAACATCTACACGTAGTCATGAGCAGAAAATCCTCGGTCCTGCAGTCGTCCATTTTCTTCAGTGAGTCTTAGCCCAGCGTGAGGATCCGCTAGATAGATTCAAAATGCAGGCCTGTTTTAATGCTGAGCATTATAATAAATGGTGAATGTTATTATACATTCAGGTACTTTTACAAACCTCTTTTCATGCAGTTCTTCCATATTTTCAAATAACAACACCCAGTTAAGCACTTGAATCGGTACTGCCCTCAGCAGAGATGTAATTAAGCAGGTGTTTAAATCCCGTGTTAAATTAGTCTCTTATATTTTTCTTTCCTAATCTACCATTACTATTCCTGTCCAGAAAAATAATGGGAAAACAAATGAATCCTGAAACCCTAGCTTTGGGCTTGTAAGGGTCAAACTATATCAGCCATGCAAAGTAGATCTATAGAATCTAATTAAATTCAGGTGAAATAAAGCAGATTTAAATAGAGGCTGCTGGATAACAGCAGTGAATGACAAAACATCACTTCTCCAGGAAGGAAAAAAGTTAAGCAGAACAAAAATCCACTTCCAAAAGGGCATTATGTGGCACTTTTCCCAACTAATGGCTTGACTGCTGTAATTCAGAATGCTCACAAAATGCATACATGGCCTGGCCATAAAGAGAATAGGGAAACAAAGAGGTTGCTAATTCAATTACAAATGTTATAGATCAAGCTCTTTATTATTCATCCAAATGGAAATTTACACTAAATAACATTATCATGAATTGCTCGGCAACTTAATGGACTAAGACTCTCACATCTAACAGATTGCCTGGTCTCTACTAGGTCTTGAAAATTGTCTCTCTTGTGGATACCTTTAACCAAGCCTCAATATACTCGTGTTATGGAATAAACGAAAAAAGTCACATCATCATTTTCATTGTGTTCACTTAGCTAATAGATGCATTAAATAGTTTCTGTGTAAAGTTTGGTCCTGTCATGCTTATGGCCAGGGCAAGAGATAGAGTGTCTTTCAGAGGTCCGTTCTTTTGGACAACCTTCCAGAGATGTTTGGTAAGCCAAACATGCAGATTGAAGCCCATTATTATTATTATTATTATTTAGGATATAAGGCACCTCATATGAGACCCTTGAAAAATTTTCTGGACCATTCTGGCCTTACAAGTTGGTTCTTCTAGATTTCAGTACTGTGTGTATGTTAATTGAAATACTTCTGTTTTCATGTTCCTTGGTGCCAAGGCTCCTAGCTATTTCAGACCATTACATTAATATTCATTAATGGGATGTGTGTATGTTATGTATCCTGCTATCCAGTTACCAGCATTTGGTAGTACTGCTTTCAGCAGAATGGTGATGAACACACACCGAGATTGGCCTTAAGACTATTAAGGAGGCTCTTGTAGCCTTAAGAACACCATATATGGTAAAGGCTTATTTAAAGTAAAAACAGACGGGAGTGTGCATGTATGCAGATATATATGTAGATGGGCCCTACTGGTACTGGYTGATGTTGTAACAGCTCTGCTGGTGCTGTGAAGAAGTGACTTAAAGTTGAGCAACAAGACGTTTTCACGTCTTTTAAATATGCTGTTTCTCTTGTGCTGGTTAACTGTATTAGTTCAGCTTGATTTGGTGGAGCAAAATGAATGTTTTGGTAGCAAAGGGGCTCAGATTTCAAACTAGTATGAAAACTATATCCTGCATGATGTTGGCTTACCCAAAAAATGAGGCTTGTCCATTGTTAGTGCACCTACACTGAACTTCACAGTATTTCTAGGGTAATTTGGATGGAATCAATTTCTCAGTAAGTTTCTCTGTTCCCACAATGTACGATGCCCATGGCCAGCTAAACTTCTTTCAAAAAATCTGGTGTTGGATTTTGGTGTCTTCTGCTTTGGAAGTGACTAGCTCTCTGAAGGCAGCTGTGACTCTTAAGCCTTGAGAAGAGAAAGCTTAGGGGGGCTCTTATCAGCATGTTACCTGATGGGAGGGAGTAAAAATGGTGGAGCCAGACTATTCTGAGTTATATCCAGTCACAGGACAAGAGGTACTGAGTAAAAATTGAAATACAGGAAATTCCACTTAAACTTAAGAAAAACCTCTTTATTGTGAGAGTGACCAAACACCAGAACATATTTCCGAGAGATGCTGTGGAGTCTCCATCCTTGGAGATAAGCGAAACCTCAGTGGGACGTGGTCATGGGCAGCCTGCTCTAGCTCATCCTGCTTTGAGCAAGGATTTGGCCTGGACGATTTCCAGAGGTCACTTCCTAACCACTATTCTGTGGTTCTGCGATTTAAGAACCTAATCCATATTGAAAGGCAATGAAGATAAGTGTCCTAGACTTTTAAATGGCTTCTGAAAATGAGACTCAAGCTCCTCAATCAGTTAAAATGCTGAGTGGAGGAATAATACCCTGAAAAAAATTGTGTTCAACTTCTGCGCACCCTTCAAAAAGCTTACACGTAAATCTGTGGTCTGGTGCTTGATATGAAACACTTGAAAACTAGTATGCTTTTAAATCCCCGAAATACTTCCATTTGTACAACTATTACTTAACACTTAAAATGGCCTTAATTCTTTTTGTTAAATTTTGAATCCTAGATGAAGTAGCAAAATAACACATTTCTGCTTAGGTCCATGATTATTAAATACAGACTGGGAAGTACTATTGATGAAGAGTTCATTGCTTAAAAGGTTACTTTCCTAAAAATAAAAGGGAACCAAGCAATGTTTGCTGTGCCAAGGCTCATTTCTCCTGCCTACGAGGGACAATAAGCATGCGATTTGAAAGGTCATTGGTTCTTTTGTATGCTAATAAACAATTAGTATGGCTGGGGGGGAAGATGTGGCATCAACTTCTTTAGAATGTATTTCTGAGCAAATTAGCCATTCATGACAGGTTAAGAATACTGAGGCTAACATCTCCTGGATGATTTCTTAGCCATCATTTCAGTCTGTGAAAATATTGCTGTTTAATCAGCTCTGGCTAACAATTATTTTTCTCCTTGACAAGCACCTTCTGGGACTTCAGTTCACCCCTGAGATTATTATTTTTTTATTGTAACATTTTATAGCCGATAAGGAAAAAGGATTTAGGAAAATAAAATAACTGACTTTTCCTTCCAGGCAGTTATGATGTTGTATGCATATGAAATATATGTGCATAGAATCTAAATTTGATGTTACTCCCGTCACTTTATTGCAGYGGTAGCGCTGGAGTTTCACACATTCTCATAATTACAATCCTTCTTCCTTAACATCCCCACACACACACACACACTCTGCCACCACAGAAAAACTGACCATCTGGTCAACATTTAGAAAGCAAAATAACTGTGATTGTGGATGGAAGCACCTAACTTGCTGAATGCCAGATACTGCAGTTTAAACAGTACCCACAAAAGACTTGCTCTTCCTATTTCTGAATTGCTCAGGAACATCTGCAGGCTAGCAATCATTTTTTTTTTTATTTCTAATCATTGGAAAACACATTTTAGACTTCCTGGAATGACTTTGACCTGTCCTATTTCTTTACTTAGTTTTTATATTAGTTCTGCCTGCCATTTTTTGGATGCCAAGGGATATTCTCTTACTATGTTTCCAGAATACAGGAACATTGAGTCAAGATTTTTTTTTTTTTTTTTTCAAATGGCAGAAAAGCTGCTGCTGCACAAATAAGTGCAACGAAGTCGGGTGGCTGGGAAAGCCGAGCGGTAAGCAGGCAGGCTCCAAGCATGCTTTCTGCCGGCACTCAGGTTTCTTGTTAGAGTTATGTTGGGGCAGGGGGGAGGTTGGAAACCCATGTAAATCTGCAACTGCTCTTGCTCCCAAGAGCATCTAGCTGACATTGTCCTCCTTGCTCTGTCCCCAGRCTTTCTCCAGCATGCTGCAGAGTCCATCGTTTTCAGCTCAGAAGTCTCAGGAGGATTACCCAGCACAACGTTTCTCCCAGGCTTAGGAAACATGTGCCTCTGAACATGGGGAAAAACAGGGTATGTATGCAGTGCATTTTTTTCCTGAACGTGAGGTGAGCTTTGTATGTTCTAATSCCAGGTGGAGGAGCAAGCTGTGCATGTACTAGAGCTGGACAGAGTGGAGTGACTTCTGCTGTGCCTGAGAAATCTCAGACAAATGATGAAAAGTTAGCAAACCTACCTAGTGAAATGATAGGGCAGAAAACTTGCACATATTCAGATCAACATGCACAGAGGCATTTTCCAGTTGCATCATGGAAGAAAGTCCTCAGCAATAGCTTYGTGGAAGGTACAACAGTTGACTTGAGAGAAGGAGACGACTAGTGCCAATCTAGCACATAATCTTCTGCAATTACTACAACTACAAATACTTCTCAAGACAAACACTGGAAATAATGATCATTATCTTTTGAATAGCTTCATATTTCCTTCTTTATACAGCTCCTTTAGTCAACAAAAATATTTAGGTACTTGAGTTAAGTAGGCTGCACCTTTTGTT
Organism: Oceanodroma leucorhoa; assembly: GCA_030449065.1. NCBI lineage: Eukaryota > Metazoa > Chordata > Aves > Procellariiformes > Oceanodroma > Oceanodroma leucorhoa. The sequence goes on from JASVER010000189.1 coordinate 414,123, forward strand.
TGTGGGAGATGGTTGTATAGCATCAAAACAGCATCTGAAATATCTTTAGCTGCTTCTTGTTACATTGAAGCTTTCAGTTTACAATTGTATGTTGATGGYACAGGGATCTAACTTCTCTTGCTTTTCTTTGTTTATTTTTAATTAACTTTTTTATTGTCTTTAGCACACAAAGCAATCAAATTATAGCAGGTAGAGAGCATTAGTGAACAGAGATACAACCTTCCATAAACAGTGAGCAAGGGAACATTTCTTAGGCAAGGTTTGCACCACTCACTACCATACGTGAAGGCATTACGTTGCATGCAGGGCATGGTTGATGGCATACAAGCCACCAAGAGAGATAAATGACTGAGAGAAGAGTGGCAGAGTCCCTCATTAAACAGCATTTTGTAAATGAATTAACRTGGTAATCATGATACGCAAGAGGTACAAAGAAATTGTTATAAATGCCAGAAGAACTTTCCCAAATCCTCATAATAAAATTTGAATTTAGATTTCATTTATAAAYAGGTTTTGAAGGATTAATACAAAAGTGAACAGGCTATTGATTTTCCCTCCTGGGAATGCTAAAAGTTTGCACATGAAGACAAAGCAAATTTTCAAACTTCTTGTAAAGCTGGAGGGTGCGGGAGGGCAGAGACAGAGGCTTGACCAATTTCCATTCCCTAAACAGCATGTTGATCCAGACACTTCTGTGGCAGTGGAAGAATGAACTTCAAGTCCTTGTTCAACTTGATTCAGACTGCTTGGCTTCTACGCTCAATCTAGCTAATACATGCTTATTAGCTACCTTAATAAACTGTTATTTATAGGTTTGAAGACTGGAAGAGACCATTCGATCATTTTGTCTGACCCCTTTACAAAGTAGGTCACAGAATTGCCATATTAATGTCAATTGATTGCTGTAATTAAGGGATCAAATCAGTGAAGRCATTGCTTAGAACTGTGGGTTATASTCACATCTAATAACTTTTCAAGATGGACTAATACTGATGCTGCCACTATGCTAAGAAAATCTGTTTATCATTGATAAGCTAGTCCTAGGACCTCTTTTTCATGAATAGTAAGTCTTAAAGCGAATTTAGAGATGGTCAAAGGCGGCCTCTAATTTTGGATATTGTATGTGCAGCCTAAGATAGTCTAGGCCTTATTTCAAATGCATTACTCCCAARTTTAACTCAAATCAGTAAGTGGCCATTACGTGCACAGGCTCCAAAGACTAGGCACAAGGTACTTCGTGCTGTACAACCATTAAAGAGTGAACTGGAAATCTGGAAATAGTGCTGGGAAATAGAGGGAATTTTCATCCAGAGATTTTGAAATTTTATTTCTCCCCAAAACAAAATGGCCAAGGAAGATACTTCAGATTTTTCTATGACACAAAATAGTTTGCAGTATGTTGATTTGTCCTTTTCTGTGTTTTAGAATATCATCTTGAAACATAATGGTTAGGATGAAAGTTTTGAATTAGCCAGAAACAACTTGATTCTTGGACAGTTCTTTCTATTGAAAAGTCAGGTTAAAAACTTTCCATTCTGCTCTGGCTAGAGGCAGCCTGTGAAAATGAATTTACATAGTTGTCTTATTTATTTCTTCACCATTTATGATACTGTCAAGGGTCAAGTGTGCATGTGAATGCAGTGCTGGGCAACACATCTCGACCTTGGACATCTGAGGGAGCAGTTTTGGTGTTGAGAGGTCAGTTCCGGCTCAGTGCTTGCTTTGATTCTGGATTCCTTGGCTGAGAATGACGAGAGTTGCCTAAATTGGTGGGATGTTCTGGTGCTTTTTTTATATATCAGTATGTCAACTGGGAAATCACCCGAAACTAACGTATCTGATATAGGACATCTAAAAGCTCACTTCTTTTTAACTTTCTGCCTGACCCAGGTTTGAACTGATGAGCTAGTATTTAAAACACTTGGTAATAATGACAAACATCCACATTATCCAGGAATTATAATTGAAAGATGACTACTTTGGGTGCTTACTCACAAGCCTTTTTTATCAGGTGTCTGTAGAATTTAGTTGAAAACCAAATGCTGTGGAAAATTTATGTTACACTCCCGAGTTTCATTGAGCASAGAGCACTTTTCAATTCAAGAGTTAACTGCAAAGCTTAAACTGGGCAAAGAATTCATTATTTTAATGATAATAATTTACACTTGCATGGGAGCTTTCATCCAAGAAAATATCATGTTAGAATTTTCCATTCATAATATCTCCAACATTGGGTAATTTCACCTTGACAAGTATATGTATTGTATTTGCCTTTCCTGTTCGGGAAGGAAAAAATGAAGATTATTATAGTTTGTACAGTTGAGTGTTTATTATAGGAATATTTTACATYTATATTGTAGTTTTCTTAAAATCTGAATGTGGTTTTGAAACACTAGTTTAAACCTGTCAATACCGCTATTATGTAAAATTAATTCACCGCTGTGTACTTGGGGAAACTGAGGTAATAACGTCCTGGGTCTATTCTGCTTCTTGGGGCTTTTTTCTGTTCAAAGTAAATCAAAGCAGTAAGTGGTTTGCATCTCTGAAAATCAGGTTCCATTACCRAGATCAAACCTAGTGGTCCAACTCAGCCGTGTCCTCAAATATCAAATCTTTTCTTTTGAAAGGGACTTCTCATCTGCTTAAAATGAAGCATCTGCTTAAGTGAGTTGTTGAATGCAGAGGGTATGCCTGATGTTTTGTTGAACTGGAGGGCAAGTCTGTGGCAAAACCAGGGATGGATGGAACTGTGCAACTCTTGGGGCCTGATCCAGCACGCTCATAATCAGTGGAGATTTTTTTCTATTATTTCAGTCAAGCTTTTAATATCTTCTACTATATGCAACGCAGCATATCTTTCTTTTCTTCCCATACATGGTAAATAAAGCCAATGTTGCCTCTTTTGATGTGTAATAAATTCACCATACAGAAGCTCTGTTTTCTTTCAGCTATTGTCTTTCCTGTCGGCTTCGCATAAATATACAGAAGCCTATTTCTAATTTTATCTTTTTTTTTTTAATGTAATTATCTATGCACTATTTACTTATTTAAAAAAATGAAATTGCCTTTTTTTTTTTTTCCTTTCCCAAAAAGCTGTGGGGAACCTGGGGAACCTTTCATTTAAACATGTGCAAGCAGCATAAGGCAGACCAATAACACAAAGTCAAAGCCGTTCCACAGAAAGTGTTTCAGAAATGCTAATTGATCTAAATGAGCTTAGAAAGCATTTTACAGAGAAAGTATCCAAAATACAGGACGGATTGTAGGATACGTTCCCTTAGTAATATATTACTGCAGTGTTTTGTTGCTGGGTTTATATATCAGTTTTAACTACTAGTGTTGATTATGTCACAAAGATTTCATAGATTATTACTAGGTTGGTTTTTTTTGCTCTGCCAGTAATCTACTTTATTAGCTGGTGGTTGAGAGTGACAAATTTTGATCAAACTTAAACTTTTAATGTATTCCAATTAGTGGATGGATATGACATGGTCATTCCTCAGTTTGTCGTTCTCACAAGTATTCCACTGCTTTAAAAAAAAGTCCACACTTTGGCTCTGCGAAACTTAGAAAATGCTCTAATGTCACCACTTAAAGACAAAACGATTAAAGCAATTAATCATTTCAGTCACATTCTACTTGGCAAAGAAAGAAATAATATGTTTTCATTATTTATTTTCACATTGAGTAAATATATTAAAGAAAATATTAAAAAACAATTAGAATTTTGGACTAGCGACAGGAATTCATACAGCACAGTAATATTTAATGGCTTGGGTTGATGGATTTGTTATTGCTACATCTGGAAAAACAGGGAGCAGTTTTTGTTCATGTTTTCATGAGAGTAACTGAGGTACAGTAGTGATTAAAGGTAGTATTTATTTATTCAGGAAGGTGGTTACCATTCAGCAGTATGTAGCCACTGGTCCAGGGAATCAGCTCTCCAGCAGACACCTTTGGATTGTCTAATGCGGTGGGATTCTGTTCCTCGACCAGAAGTACAAATATTGCACAGATTGTCCAAAGGTGTTCCAAAATGCATTTCACTTGAGTTTTGTATGCTTGGAGGGATTTTCAGAACAGTGTTTGGCCCTCTTTGGAAGAACCATTTTTACATCTGAATATTTAAACCACTGTTGCAGGAAGATGGCTGATTGCCACCTCAGAATTTTTCTGCAAACTAACTTGGGAGGAGAGCCTTAACAGTTCAAGGATTATATTGTATATCTTTGTCAGCAAGCAGCATCTGTCAGAGAAGCCAGTCTGTTGAGTTCCAGCAAATATGTTAATCCAGAGACCAAGGTTCAAGAGGGACTTAAAACAAATATGTGGACATAACATTAACTAAAGCTCTTCATTACTTGCAAGATAAGTTTATTTCTCCCTATCCCCACTTCTTTCCTTGCTTTCTTTCCACCAGTGCCCTTATTAATGAACTGTGAAAGCTGACATTTCCAATAAGGAACAATTAAATCTGAAACTAAATTAAATGAAATCATTCATTTGCAAAATAATAGCTAACTAGCATGAGGATGGTGAAAAATGATTGCAAGTCATGGGGAAAAAAAAGAGTAAATTAAGTCTGACTACATTAATGTTCTTTAAATACTTCTGCTGCTCAGAAAATTAAATGGGAAACATCTTATTAGCTACCTTACATAGAAGGTAGTAATGTGTATATTCAGCATGACAAGTATTACAGGACAGAAATCCTTCATAGGTGTCAGTGTAATGAAGGCACTTAAATTCTTAACTTTCAGCACCCTTTTCTTGCAAAGGTCCTACAGCGGGTCTGGAGCAAGGAATGTGACGTGGTAAGTGCATTTAACCTTATAATGCTAGTGAARGGCAGTAATGATGGCTCTTCCAGCCTTCAAAATGTTCCAGTAAGGCTCTAAGGCTTTTTAATCCAGGTAACAGGGTAATAGGCGTTGGCTTTGGATGTTTGAGTCGAATGTAGCTAACCACATCGCAGTATTTTCTCAGCCCCGATGGAAGGAATTTGCTGGGTCCTTCTCTGTTTCAATAGTGGAAAGTGCTCATAGAATAAGGACAGCAGCAAGAACTCACCCTAGGGGACTTGATTCAGTAAACACTCTGGACAGTCCTCCAGGCAATCGACTTTTTCAGCCTTTTTTCTGTTATACTCTATAAGGATAGAATTCGTGTGAAACGGTGGTGGTTCAAGGCTTAAGTATGTCTGCCTCATTTTCAGTGTTCTGAGGGCTTTACATGGATGTGGAAATTTTTTTCCTMTATGAGAAACTTCAGCCAAAGAGCTATATTTTTGAAAGCTAGAAATCCACAGCTGATACTAGGTTTTTTCACGTAAAATCTAGCCACTCTCACTTGTTGCTCTTGCAGTTGGATTTTTCAGGCTATCCATCCAACATATACCCAACATGCTGATCCCTTTAAAACCAAACCCAAACAAAATATGCAAATGCTGTAGGAACRTAATGGAAAAGAACACAAATTGCTTAATTCTAAGGGAATGCTGATTTGCTGTGACCAAATGACAGCTTAAGGTTTGCCATGCTCCTTAATGCATTTTTATTTAAAAATGCTTTTTAAGTTTATCTGTGAATCTCTGAAGGCTCAAGTTAATTTTGCAATCAATTATTCTTATGGGGATTGGTAGAATTCACAGCTCTTCCATAAGAACTTGAGTTTTACTTGAATTAATCTAAAAAACTCTAACCTTGTTGCATACATTCTCCAAAACCCTGTGTGCTCCCCCCCCCTCCCCACCTAGGCTGAGGAATATTTGAAAAGGAGAATTAGAAAGAGATTTGGACCCAGGTTGAAAAAAGCATTGATATCCTCAGTTATACTTGAGGCCCTTTCCTTTTGTAAAACAAATAACCTGAATAAACATGTCAGGGAAGATTAAAGCTTCATTAAAAGGTGTAAACAGAGTGCAAAAAAGAAGAAGGGAAAAAAAAAAGCTTTGCTGAATTGAATAATGGTAATAATAAAATCACTAAACAATGTTGTTAGTTAAAAGTCCTGTTAAAGTGAATGTACCATTGAGATGGGAAGCAGAGCTGCTGTTATCTAACACTCAGGATGGAGATTTCTTTTCAATAATTTGATAACATTTTAATGAATAAATTAATAACATTATCCAGGAAATGGAGTTCATAGATAAAGTCAATTCCCTGCCAGTTCCYAAATCTAATCAGAGAAGTTCTGTTCGGGGATGGTCAGCAATGATGCATGTTTTCAGCAATATTTTTCCCTGCCCACCTAGAAGGAGACACAACTGCTGAGGCTACCATTATGGCACTGCATGCATAAGAGGTTTACTTCACAATATTAATGCAAATTATGGCTTTAAGGCTGGCAATTATGCATTTTTATTTTACTGAGGTGAGCAGGGTTGTTGCATATATGCTTTAAAAATGCTAAAGAAAACAACTTTATCTTCTTTTTAAGTGATGTACTTTTAAAGACAAATTCACAGAAAAGGAGAAATATTACTTGTTATAGAGGAAGCACTTTAGCAGCTTTTGAGAACAGGATGAAGTTGTGTTAACGTATTGCCAACGTGTAAGATCTATTCTCAAGATTTTTAATTTAAATGGGCCAGGGAGGGGAAAAGGAGTAGAGGGAAGAAGTTAATGAAGGACAGGGCAGAGAAGTAACATTTCCAAAGCAAATGACAGGATCAGGAGAAGGAATTATATTTTTGACTTTAAGGTAAACTTTAATACAAGAGGAGGACTTGAATCTGACTTAGCACAGTACCTTGTGATTATCACCTTTGTTTCACTTTGACAGAAGACTGCAACAGTAAATACTGTAATTGTCTGCCTGGCCTTTCAGTCAAGATCAAGCACTGGAATTTTAATAATAAGACCTTTATTCAAGGCTCCAGAGATACCTGAGATAGTGATAAATGAGCTTGTATGCCTTCACAGCAGAGCCCTGCCTATGCGAGGGTGCTAGTTTGAATGCCAGRAAGAGTATAGCTGTTAATAGTTCACTTGAGCTAATTAGCCCTGGTTCTTTCTTTTAGTGTATGAAGGCATTGTGGGATGTAGACACTCTCTTGATGCCACATCATCATTTATAACACAGTGCCCCAACAGCACTCATCGGTTCAACAGCCCACCTGACATCTGGAGAAAACCCCTCTATATCCTTTCATCATAACAGAATGTAATCCTCATCSTCTCCAAAATATTTGTCAGATAGCTGCTCTTCGTCTAATACCATCCATGTGCTGTCAGACTGCTTCCTATTTTTTCCCTCCCTTCACCGGGTCTCCCTAGTAATACTTTACAAACCAAACCCAGGCAGTGCATCCAACGGTGTTGGTGAAATAGCAGCACAGAAAAGATTAGTTTTGACCCGGGACAACTGCAGCAAGCAAGCTGYGCCGGGGCAGGAGCAAGCTGTCGCTGTAGTCTGAGTGACTGCAGCTCTTACAGGGACAGATTGTGCTGGGTTTGGCTGGGGTAGAGTTAATTTTCTTCACAGAAGCGAGTATGGGGCTGTGGTTTGGATTTGTGCTGAAARCAGTGTCGATAAGACAGGGATGTTTTAGTTACTGCTGAGCAGTGCTTACACACAGCCAAGGCCTTTTCTGCTCCTCACCCCACCAGCGAGCAGGCTGGGGGGGCACAAGGAGTTGGGAGGGGACACGGCCGGGACAGCTGACCCCAATGACCAAAGGGAYATCCCACACCATGTGGCGTCATGCACAGCATATATAAACTAGGCGAAGAAGGAGGAAAAGGGGGGACATTCAGAGCGATGGCGTTTGTCTTCCCAAGTCACCGTTACGCGTGATGGAGCCCTGCTGTCCTGGGGATGGCTGAGCACCTGCCTGCCCATGGGAAGGAGCGAATGAATTCCTTGCTTTGCTTTGCTTGCGGGCGCAGCTTTTGCTTTACCTATTAAACTGTCTTTATCTCAACCCACGAGTTTTCTCACTTTTACCCTTCCGATTCTCTCCCCCATCCCACCGGGAGGGAGTGAGCGAGCGGCTGTGTGGTGCTGAGTTGCCGGCTGGGGTTAAACCACGACACAGATCTTACGTGTGCTGCTCTTCATGAATGCTTTTCCTCATGCAATTCTCTCAAGTATTTCATACACATTGTGATTCTTAAGCTGTAATGCTAAATACAGAACATTACTTCAGGCAATGTTGAAATTTATTTAATATTTCTGCCCTGGTTGAGGAAGGTGTTTTTTCACTTATTTCAGTGCTTGAGAAAGCTACCTGGAGCCTGTCTGTTTAAAACGCCTCACAAAGGTGGGTAGCTGCGTTTCATACAAAACCCAGTGAGGTTTCCTGCAGAATTTGCCCGGGATCACAAAGATAACATGCTTGAAGAGAAATCAAACCCATGTTTAGGCATTCCTCTTCCAGAGCTTCATCTACTCAATCATGTTTCCCAAACTTTTTACATATGATGCCCACAATTGTCCTGACAAAGCAGTCCACTTCAAAATGCAGTCATCTTATATAACACTATGTATAGCTCTTCACTAGGAATATTGTATTCTTATTCCAGAACAGTTTGCTTTTTGCTGCTTCAGATGTATTCAATGTGAAAGGGCGTCCRAAGTCTCCCTTTCCAAGCTGGGAGAACTGTACTTGCCTAATCRTATTGTCAAGTATAGCGAGTTCCCTGCCGCAGGGTGAGGGTTCTGTTTATAAATAAAAGATACTTATTTTCCAGCCCCGGTTAAGTATATTAACGTAAATGCAGTTGTTATACTTGTGCCCTGTAGACATGACTAGTTCTCTAGGGAGAGCGAGAGAGAGAAAGGCGCATATAATAATTTGTTTTTCACTAATGACAGCAATAGATTCACCTTGATCTGCTTAACAGTATTCATTTCCTGCTAATAATAAATCACTATATTTAAGTTTMTTCCAGGAGTTTATATAGATTGCAGGCTGCTCAGAACTGATTAGCAAGATGTCTCACATATGATCCTGCAAATGGATCAGTCTGTATTTGAATGATTTTCAGTCTCCTCTAGGTTAAATTTTATTAAAATGATTACTCTGCGGTAAGTGCATTTAAGCAAAAGCTCAAAGTCTTGCCTGCATTTGAAAAGGTATTGCAAAACAAAGTTAATTCATGGGGGTTTTTTGCGGGGCTGACTGGGTAACTGTGAATTTTTAGGCCAGCACAGCCTGCTCTGATTTTCTTCACCTGCCAGGGGATTTCATATTGGCCAGGGACTGCCAGGACRGGGGCTTGTGTGAGCGCACAGAAGTCCTCTTCCCTTCACCGCCTTCAGCCTGCGCGTTCGGGCTGAAGAATATACTTTATTCCACTTCTCTGCATTTGCAGGTTGAGCCCGCAGAAAGAAAACAAAGCCCGATGGGTACCAGAGCGGCGCGGCTGAGCACGGTTCAAATTCAAACCCTGACTGGCGGGGTGGGGCCTAACGGCTCTAAAATGGCCGTCAGGGGCCGCTGCCGCCGAGCCTGCCCCGCCGGCGGAGGGGAGAGGGCGAGGAGTTGSCTTTGTGCCGGGGTGGTTCTGGAAGGGGCCAGTGCTGCTCGGGGTGTGGTGGAGGAGCAGGCAGCCTTCGTCCCGAAGAGGAGGCAATGGGCGGGGAGCGTGCATTTATGTGTGTGTCCTGGTTCCGTCTGGGACAGAGCTAACCCCCTTCCCAGGAGCTGGAGGGGGGCTGGGTTTTGGGTTTGGCAATGAAAGGAATGTTGATGGCCCGTTGATGCTTTAGTTGTTGCTGGGTGGTGCTTGCACCGAGGACTTTTCAGCCTCCCCTGCTCTGCCAGGTGCGGGGGGAGCTGGGGGGAGCACAGCCGGAGCGGGTGACCCAGTTGGCCAATGGGGTGTTCTATACCATGTGACATCATGCCCAGCTTAAAAACCGGGGGGCTCTGGGGGTGGGGCACATGGTTCCTTTGGTCGGGGTGAGCAGTTGCATTGTGTATCGCCTGCTTTGTATATTCTGTTGTTGTTGTTATCGTTGTTATCACTGTTCCACTTTGTTTTATTTCCATTATTAAACTGTTTTTATCTCAACCTGCGGGTTTTCCTCCGTGTGCCCTCCCGATCCCCTTCCCCATCCTACCGGAGTGGGGGGGTGAGCGAGCGGCTGCGGGGTGTTCAGTTGCTGGCTGGGGCTAAACCACRACAGTGTGTCATCTCCTAACGTAGTTATTCTTGAGAGAAAGGAAAACTTCTGTAAATTACTGATCAAAAAAACTGCCGCAAAGAGGGAGGAGRACCCTCTTTGAGCGGAAAGTACAAGGCTGAGCGTGGGGATTTGGGTTGGGAAAGGTTTTGAGTGGCAACTTTCTCCATACAGTGGAGGGAGTTTGTGTTTTGGAAACGCTGGACAAAATGGCTGCTTGGGGGAAATGCTGATGGCGTCGYTGCTGCCTGATTTTATCCTTCCCTTTGGAGTTTGGTAGCCTTACAGGAGCCAAGAGCTCAGCCAGGGCTCAGTTTGGGCAAAGCATGATGAGTATTGCGTTGTCATTTAATCGTGGGCTTGTCTGAAAACAGTAAATATCAGCACTGTGAAAGGTAATGAAAGTGGCTGTTTTTCATACAGGCCCTATGCAGCCCAACAGTAGTAGCTCTTCTCTGTCCTACTGCTGTTTATTGCCTGCCTTGGACTTCTCTTGTCCTTCTGTTAAATGTTTGTGTAMCTATGAAAATCCTGGTCAGCGTTTCTAATTTCTTGAGACTCTTGCCATAAACTTACATGCTTTTTATGTTAAAGATCTTGTAGTTGTGTGGTTGTGAGGAAGTTTCATTTTAAAACGCATCCCAAGTCCTGGTGGCTGCCAAGGAAAGCTCAAATCCTTAGCAGAAGTTGTTTCCTGGAACAGAAGGCAAAGCAATACCTAACACTTCATGTTAGTAATGGAGTAGAAATTAGCATGAGTCTCATGGGAGAGTTCAGGATATAATGCTGATGGATGAGATGGGTAGAAGGTACTATCAGCAAAATTTTGGAGGAAGTCATKCCATGTCTTGCTCTTGCTATATATRAAGTGCCAGTGTAACRCTGGATGGGAAGAATCACCCGGCCTTACTAAAAACTAGTAAAATACATAGAAGAGGAACAAAAAAMCTGTTCTGATCTTTCATAAGGAGATACCGGGGCTAATTAGGATAGAAAGGGAATGGACAAGTAAGAGACGGTTGTACAAACTGAGTAATTCATGTTACCTAAGTTATGGTAATGTTTCAGTTTATACTGGATATATTGCTTCAACTTAACAGAGGTGTATTTTAGCATTGCAAGGCTGGAAATTGTGGCTAAAATAGAAATGGTACTGAGTGGACCATGTAATGACTGCAACTGATTCTGCTTGTCTTTTCCTTAGAATTAGAAGGAATACAAAGTACAAACCAATGCATTTACTAATTTTACCGAATTGTGTGTTATACGAGAAAAGGAAAAAAAAAAAAAAAGTTATGTCTTCCCAAAAGATAGTCTTTTTTATTGTTCTTTCTAATACTGGAAATTGGCTTACTTTTCAATTGCTCCTTGTTTTATCAAGTACTGCAGAGTTCTGCTRGAAAGAGCAGTACTGCAATAATCTGTATGAGTCTTAAAAGAAMAGCCTTACCAATGTTGGAGCTGCGTTCTGTCTAGTAGTCTGTGGTAGGGAATCCTTTGGGCTGAAAATTGARACTGCAGGTGTGTTGAAAATTGTTTTTTGGAGTTTGCATCTTGTAGCCTGGCTTGGACGAGTCGGTTGTGGACAGTGAAAGCCTTAATTACTGGCTTAGAAAATATGTTGATAACRATGCAAAAATGATAGTGATGCAGCATCCACATGAAAAGAATTAGCATATTTGTCTTGTTACTTAAGTCATCTATTCCCTAATCAGCTGTCCTGAAACTTCCTTTTTCTATAGATGTATAAATTCACGCAAGGATTTTAGGTATTAGTATTAGCAGTATTAATATTGTTGTTTATTAAGCTTGAACAGGACTCATGAACTAGAGACTGGAAGTATGGTACAGAAACATGGAAAAAYACTGAAAAAAATGCCATACAACAGAATGTTGCTGGCTATTTGGATCCATTTGTAAACTTACGTGCATGTCAACTTCTTGTTTGCTTTGTATTCTCTTAGAAAAAAAAAATGCAGTGCTGCCTTTTAGGAGTGAARTAATCGTGGTCAGGACCAGATATGAAATGCCAAAGAATCCACATGTGGAAACAGATTGTAATGAGCAGCTAGTAATCAGTGTTGTTGGGACAACGATGGGTAGACATGCTGATGTGAAAGTCTAGTTACACGGGCCTTAGTTTTAGTCCTGTTRGTGTTGATTTTGAAACATGGGTAGAGGAGGACAAACCCTTTACTTAGYTACCTCTGTGGGAGTTTGAAAGCTGAGGTTTGATGTTCGTATTAATTTCTGTGTATTAACATAAGGCTCTGTTGCAAGCACAAATATTTCTTATGTACAATATTCAGCATTCTCTATTAAATAGAACAACCATAAACTTTTATCAGTCATTTTAATTGACAGGCTTCTTTAGTTCGTTCTTGTTTTGAAAAATTAAATCAATCTATCTTCATTAAAAAAACAAACAACAACAACAACAACAACAAAAAAACAAAAACAAAACAAAAAAACAAACCTCTCAAAACCTGTGAATGTTCTTACTGTGTTCCACCCCTTGGCAGTTGCCTGTCCTCAGACTTTCTCTTTGCCTTATGGCTTCAAGAAAAATTTCACTGACTACTTTCCTGAAATTTTTAGGTTTTCCAACAGCTCATATCCCCCAGTGGTCCTTCTCCTATAGGTATTTCACACTTCAAACCAGGGAGACAGAAGTGCTCTTACTTTAATATTAGGCTTTAGTCTTTGCATAGTATCTACTGTTCTGTGAGAAGAATAATTAGCAGTAACATTTGAAGTCGTGTGGATCTCACATGCTCTGCAGGGGGTTGGCAAAGAATCAAACCCATCTGCTGGGTGTAATGATTTGGGGTTTAGAAAATCTAAATAAAACTCTGGTCTTGCAAGCAGATCTGTGAGCATCGTTCCTTGTGCCTCTGGAGGACTCCTGTTGATTTCACTGGGGATCCCAGGTCTACTCAAAGAACAAATGCCTTCATGTGCAGCTTAATGGTTGAGATGCAAACAAGTGAAATTTTGGTCCAGAGTTGCAGTTACCTTATACCTTCTACCAGATACGTTCTCTCTTGGTTTTGTCTTATGTTTTCTGGTACAGCTGTTGAATAATGCAGTTGTGTTTCTGGTCCTTTAAAAATAAAAATTTTATGCTTAAGAAATAATAAATAACTAACCATATCTGAAGTTCCTGAGATACTTTGACATGTTGACTGAYGTAGTAAGCTCAGTTCAGTATCTTCCTTCTAGTTCCAGGTGCTTAAGAGCAGATAAGATATTGCTGTCTTACTACCTCTTGAAGGCTTCTGCTCCTTGTCAGGGTGCTTGGTCTTGGTGAAGTTGTGAGACTTGGTTGAAGCAAACAACCTCAATGCTTTCTTGCTGTGATTCTCCTTGAAGAGGAAGTTTTAAAAGAAGGCCCTGCTTTGAAGTAGGAAGTAATTCCTGATTATCCTATCAGTGCAACTCTGTAAATAATGACTAGATATACAATACTACAATACTACAAAACAATGCTTATTTCASTAACTATGAAGAAATTTAAAGAACGCATAACGGGAATGTGGGCTGTAATGCGTAAAAATGCAGCAGCAATGGGAGCAATGGTAACGCTGATGAGAGGAATCTCGGAGACGAATGTAGGATTTTGGCAGTGGCAGCAATAGTTCTGGAAAAAGACTGCAGCCTCTTGCACACTGGCACCCCAGATTGAGAGAAGGGGAGGAGCATCCTGTTCTGGACCTATTGTTAACGTGGAAGTAACGCTGAATGCCTAATGCAGAATTCAGCTTTGCTATGGCTTTGGCTGCTGTTTGCTCTGGCTTGTCTAAACATGTAAACTTGCTTTCCTTCATCTACTTAAAGGCCTGTCTTGCTTTCTCAGAGAAATGGTGGTTAAAAACAAAAATCAMAAAAATAAGCAACTTGTGGATACTTTAATAAAACTTAAGATTTAATAGTATTTGCAGTAACATATCTCTTCTCAAACTGAATCATGGTAAGCCTTGGGCTGGCCAAGAGGTACAATTTTGTATGATCGGTTTTGTGGATGACAAASTAAGGGGCTGAAGAAAGCCCAGGGTTCCTGAATTAGGTAGTAGAGCTTATTCTCGAGTCCATGCTCACTTTCTATAATATAGGGAGGGGGAAAGTTCTGTTGCTATAAAGTGTAATCTTGGTTTTGGTGTAAATAGAAGATAGCAGCATAGTATTGATTTCAGTGACTCAATTCCATGGCAAATAAACCTCTAGTCTCAATTCTATGCCTGGTAGCTATGAGAGATTCTGGCTGCAAAAACATCCACTTGCACCTTACTCTCAGCAGGTCATGACACTAAATCAGCCTTTCAAAAGTAATTAGGATCTTCTCATTTTTATATGTGTGTGATGACTTGGAACTGTTTGACTCCATTTGTCCCTGTCTGTTTATACCACAGTGGGCTGCTAAACATTTTGTCGTGTTTACAATCTGTGTCTGTAGTATTTAGCATTCTCTGTGTGAAATTACATCAAATGCTCAATTGTGGGGAATTTCCTTGTTTCTTTTTTGTTGTTGTTTGGGGAGATAGAAATTCTTCAGGGTGTTTTCTGTATGAGAGTGTCTACCTTGGTGAGATCCTGCCCTTTCTGCCTGCTGCTGTTTTTCTGGACTTAAACAAACAAAATGACAAAAAGGAAACCTTATTTATTAGCATTAAACAGGATCCTGGGAAATAACAGGGAATGGAGGAAAGCTATTAAAATAACCCACAAATGCAAATATAGTTCAATGCATGTCAACTATGTAGCAAATACGGWGTTATTGAGTCTTAGTTCAGATGCCATCCAAGATCAGAAATACCCAAAGAGGTGGATAGATGCTGCATAATGACATACTTCTGGGACAGCAATAATTAAACAACTTCAGTTAYGCCTGTTTCATTATGCAAACAGTATTATCCAGCTTATTTTTTCAGATGTATTGGGGTAACTCAGACCCTCTTGACGTACAGTTGTTTTCTGTAGATTCAGGAAAGAGTTTCACTTAAGCARTGTTTCTTTAAGAGTTGAATTCCCTTCTTCCCCTTCCTTCCTGCTCTAGTTCTTGTATTGACTTTATTCTTGCGGTGTCTAAGTGGCTGCAAGCTTGAAGTAAAATCTTGACCCTGTTCAAGTCGATGAGAGTTTTGTCATTGGCTGAAAAAAAGATAGGATTTAACCTATAATGATTATTAGAGCATCAGACTTGATTCCTGTTGMGAAAAACGCTTCTTATCCCTGCTGGTTCCAATGTCAGTGACCTTCCTTCCTGTCCTCAAAATCCCATCATCCACAGAAATAAGTACATAAATGCATTAGTTGAGTGAAGTTGGGAAATAAACGCATCCTCTAGTGGATCTCGAAGTGTTTGTCTTTCCTTATCAGCCGCGTAATGATAGTGCAGCGATGGCAGCTTAATGATAGCAGCCCCAATGACGCCATTCAGTGCCAAAGAGGTGAAGATTGCACATTTTATTTTGGAAAATAATTATGCAGCTAATTACAGCACTTGACTTTCGTCCTTCCCTTCCCTGTGTTCTTGGGGAGGCTGGTTTGCTCAGCTTGCAAAAGACTGCGTCAGTTATTCTAAAGGTCAAAAGACTCTTGTATTATGATTTGTAATTGCTAGTAATAGTGAATAAAATAAATACAGCATCATTTTGGATCATTTAACTCATTGCTTAACTTCTGTGTTACTAATTCTATTCTATTGTTTGACTATAAGTACACACTTATCCAGGTGGTTGAAGGAGGAGAAATAAAGCAGAAGTTGAGATCTGAACTCTGCTGAAATTTTTCTGAGAAATTTGGAATCTGAATTCCAAATGTAATGATCAGACCTAACGATGCAGAACTATYGGTCTTAGGACCATTTTTTAAAAAGTATGCAACTGTCTACTAAAGACACAAGTGAATTTCAGGGCAAAGCAACTGCCGTGCCATTTCAAAAGTACTGTAGMTGAAGRATCTTAGTAGATTTTGACTCTGTATGCCTTTGAGATCTCAGCTGGCTTGCTAAGAATTAAGAGTATGCTTGTGTTCAAGTAAGCAAGCCATAATACATGTTTTGTGCAGCTTTTTTCTTCTTTCTTCTGCCCTTCATCCCAAACCCTGCACGGCAGCTATGGAGATGGACGTCCCCCCCCCCCCCCCCTTCCCTTACACCGTTGTTCTTGGAGAACCTTGGAGGCCAAATGCAATTTCCATCCTTTATCCTCTGGTCGGCTATTCCCTCTCAGGTTGTGTAATTGCTCTGGCTTCAGAATGCAGCTTGTTCCCTCACACTTCAGGTCAGTTGTAAGTCTTGATTCAGTCTGATTCATTTCAATTTGCATAATCTCCTCAGCCCTCTATATTTCATTTAGACACCAAAGATTTAGTTTAGTTACAGTCTTGTGCCATTTATCATTTACTTGTCTTCTTTCAGAGTTTGATTTAATCCCTTTGGTTTACTTTAAAAGACTGATTTCTTATCCGCACTGTGCTTTATTCCACTGTGATTTTCAAGCCTTTGTATTTTCTATCTGGATCTTCCTTATTGTGATATTTATTTTATACCTAGAGATAAACTGCCTTCATCTATGATCTTAAAGAAAGTCATAAATTTAACAAGCAGTGTCTAGGCCAGAAACCTGTACAGGGACATTTGTGTACCGATGATGTTCTTGTCAGTGCTTTTTCTGATAATTGCCATGCTAATGTTTCATTGCAGGTAGTCAGTATGAACTTGTTGTTTGGAATCCAGGATTTATGTCTGACCCTGTCACTCGGTAACTACACGACCAGAGGCATGTCAGTTCACTTTCATCTCTTATGCTTTGTCTAATTTTTTTTGAAGATACTTGGTTTTTGAGTACAGCAACACTGCAGTTGTGTATTTCGTTTACAGCATACAGCAAAGTTGTACCCAACTATCTGGTAATGCCAAAATGCTTGAACAAGTGGTGACTTGTACCATTTGCACAAGGTATTTTTCTCTGGGTAAATTTTCTGGATCTTATTTTCTTTATTACTGCCTGGCAAATATGACAAATGATCTTACTAATAATTTTCTTTTTAATGGGAAAACGTATGTATGGTACTGATTTGTAGAAGTTTTTTTACTAATAATATGAACCTTCCACTTAAGTACTTTACCTTAGCTGAGCAAGGTTTTCTTTGTACTTTTTTGGCTTTAAAAAAAATATTCCAGGGCGAGAGCAGCAATATTAGAGAAACAATGGTCCCCATTCGTTCCTCCCTARCTAATGGATTTTTCTGTGCAATTTCTGCTCTAAAATAAAAATCTAACTACTGTACTGTACCTTGCATCTACAACTTTAGGAACATGACTGATCAGATGAGATCATAAATAAAGGTCTATCTTTGTCAGCAGTCCCTCTTCTGAAAGTGTCTAATACTTGATGCTAAGGAAAAATCATATGAGACAGGGCAAATACAGGGTAGCGAGTGATTCTTTTCCTGAGACTTCTCCCCAGCTTCTGTGAAATGGCAGTTCAGAAACTTCAGGAGGTGAAGGTGGCGTCTAGACAATTCTGTTTTTATTATCTCATGGTTGATGCTGTGAGTGAATCTGTCCTTTAGGAATTTGTCCAATCTCTTTTTAAATCCCATAGTGTCTTCTATTTATTTTAAAATTGCTGTTTGGTAATTTCTCTGCATGGCTCAAATATTTGCAAGGCTACATTAAAAATAATGGAAATTATCTGCTTTATGGTCTRTGGAGGTTTGTGAATCAAATCCTTATTTTGCAGTTATGAGGACTGAGGTCCTCTTTTCTGCCTCCTATTCAAAGAAATCTGGAGCTTGGGCTTTAATAATAAATTAAGTCACATGGCAATGGAATCAYAAGAGATTCAGTAACGCTAAAGAAGAAGAAGGAAAAAAAAATAAGAGTACCTTTATAGCACTCCTATATAATTCTATTKAAATCACAGTGCCAAAAATGCCTACCATATTCTTAAAACAACTAGTAGACTGCCTCTCCTTGTGACAGCTCAATCTCATGCTCTCTCTTACGTATCCATGGTAAATATTTGTATTGTAAAACAGTATTTTATTGGAGGGAAAAAAAGCCTGGCTGGCTTGGCGTTGGGGAATTTGAGGGTAGCTTATTTAAGTCTTGAAAAATGTAAAAGGCTTCTGCAGTAAGGGAGGAAATAGTCCATTTTCTATGCCTGTAAGAAATCAGACCAGAAGTATTGGTCTGCACTTCCTCGAGGGAGGCTTGATGCAGAGGTCAGACGCAGCTCTGTATCTGTAAGACTAGCTAGATACCAGGCCGGCTGGAGCATTCTGTAATTGTACACACACCTGATGCACATACATTTTTTTTCATATGATTTTAAGTGGAAAACAGTCCACTGGAGGAGGCGAAGGTGTTGTCTCTTTAAGATCAGTAGTTAAGCAGGCAAGTTTATAACATTTTGTTGCTAATAATTYGGCATTTCCTAGTGTACGTAGGCCTGGATGCTTTCCATTTTGAACTGACAAACTTGTTTTGCAGAATGTCTTAGGCTGGKGAGCATTTATAGGTGTGAACGTTTGGAAAGCAGACTCCTGCTTTGTCTTTGTTGACGTGTACAAGTGCCCTGTAAGAAGCTGGCAGTGTAGTTACAGTTTCTTGGGGATAATTGGTATAGCATGCTTAGACTRTCAGACACTAGCCTGCTTTATCTTTGACAGTGTTTTTCAGCTTCTGCTGTCAACAAATCAGTTGCATTCCTYGATATGGATGGATTGAGCAATTTTGTAGGTATAGAACGCTGTTGTCTCTAGTGTCTTTTGATGCTGTGTTTCTTCAGTCTCCATCTTACTGGGTTGGGGTAGAGGTGGAAAGCTGTTGGTAACAGTTCATCCATTTCATAGTATGAATATGTACCCAGATAATCGCACTGGTGTGGGCATCACCAGAGGTAACTAGCTGGGGGAAAGTGTTCTCGTTCACTCACTGAGGTGATGGTATCGTATCCTTGASTTCTCCATGCGAGTTATTCACGTATTAGAATCGCCGCGTTGGCAAGGTACTGCGCGTAGGAAGGAAGCTGGTGATGCGTGATACACCCACGAGCAAGGCTCCTGTACGAAGAAGTGGGATGCTGTTAGTATTGCTGTGTGTACTCTGGAGCCTCCGTTACGGCAAGCGATGACAGCTCTTCATAATCCTGACCAGAGTAACTAGCTAAATCCTCGTGAAAACGCGATGAAACGGAGGAAAACCTCCCTTTGTGGAGGAAGAATGCAAAGCCTATTTGCTTCCAAGTACTATTGGTTTTATCAAAATCTAGTTCCTTTATTACCAGAGTAGTGTGTAGCTGTTGCGCTGGTCCTTTGCTGTGGATGAATTTCAGAATGAGTAACTGCAAAGCAAATGTGTGTGTCGGAAGACTCTGAAATTCAAAACCTTTTCATGATGATTTCGGACAGCCACATTAAGAATTCTTTTGAAGTCTGTTCTTTCGTTTATCCAACACCAGTAGGAGGAAGATGAATATTGGGTGGTGTTGAAAAGATCAGCTSGTTCTTCCCAGTGAACTTAGGTTAAAGCATCTTGCTTAAGAGAATAAATGGTGTCGTGACCTGAACCCACCCAGAATGTGACCACAATGTTAATGATCCAGCGTTGTTTTTCACTTGTGTTGTATCAACACAAAGTACTTGGCTCTCAGCTTCCGCTGGCTCTACAATAAAAATGAAATCTAACACTCTTAAGTCTCACTCCAGTGCTAACCTTCTTAACTGGCCTACTGCTCTACCTGCTGCTGAGTCACAGATGTGGATAAAGTGGATAAACTCACCCRTTTCGTGTTTGTCACCGAGAGGCATCTAAGCTCACGACTGCCCGGGAAAGGGTACGTTTCTCTGAGCTGTGCCTRTAGAAGGCAGCCTTGGAAATAATTTGTAAAACACGACTGCCTTTTGGCAGTTGGTCTGACAAAAGGCAAAACTGTTCTATGTGCTTCTGCACATCATTTCTTTGTTACTATTAAAGAAATCAGAGTTTAAAGGGCAGAAGTTGTAGGTCATTCCTGAAACTCCTGCAAATAAAATCAACAAAGTTTTTAGTACTGCTCAAATGCACCATATTTAATGGGTTAAAACTGCTATTAACAGCTTCATCCAAGCTCTTCTGCATGGCAAATTTTGTCTGGCTCAGACTTTATTTTTTTTATTTAATTTACAATCATCTGGTGAAAGTCTGCACTAGCATACTATCTAGACTCTATTTAATATGCACCAGAATTATTGTATTTGATATATATCAATTTTAAATCTGTTTCAACACAACCTTGAATGCCTTTCTGGCAGTATATCACTTCATCAGTCTAGCTTAACTAGAGCTGCTTTTTCATTTTTTATGGCCCCCATAAAATCTAGGAATGGAACACTTCGATTTTTCTAGCAGTAATTTTTATTACTTTTAGCCTTTTTTTTAAGTACTTGTCAGTGAGATACAGTACTTTGTACAGAGTATATTTTTCAGCTATGCATTATATTTTTATTTCAATTTATTTTAGGCAGAATGTATAGCATACATCTAAATAATACCTACAGTAGTTCAAATGAGTGTATTATGAATGTAATTAGAATGGATATAAASTCAGTTCATCCACCAGGATTGGTGTATTTCAGTTGCCTGCCTCTAGTCATAGTCACTTTCAAGTAAGGCTTGAAAGGATAACTCATGTTGTAGTTTTAATGTTGCACATAAAATCATATTGCAACACAGGAGGGGAAAATGAATTTATTGCAATTTTTATGTTTTTATTTTAATTTTTAGGTTTTTCTRGATTTTTCCCTGGAGGGTGTTATTGCACTACTTTTTATTTTTTCCCCTAAGAACACAGAAATTGCTGTATTAGATCAGACCAGTGATCTGCCTGGCCAGATAGTCTGTCTTAACAGGAAYGTGTGCCAAGTGCATTAAAGAGAAAGGTAAAGGCCTACAATAGGCCTCTGTGGAAACAGTCATTACAGAAAAAGCTCCCCGATGGAAAAGCCTGTTCTGATCACCATTAATTCAACATTACTCTGACGTCCAAAGTATTCGAGTTCATATCCTTTTGTCTAAAAAGTACGGTTTAGTTTGTTGTTCCCTTCTGCGCCATGTCTGATCATAGTAGCTGCAAGGAATAGGACGTGGAGCATAGCCTGTCTTTTGGTCCGTCGCTGTTCTAGACATCTTGTGGGCAAATTATTTCATCCTTCTGAGCCTCGGTGGTTTCTTTCATGAAATGAGGTAAATGATAGCAATTATTTTTCTGTAAAAAGGTTTTGAGACCTAAACGTGAAAAATGCCATAGAAGTTCTAGTAATGCTCTCAGGTTGAAGGTACAGTTACATTCTTAGCACAATTGAGATGCTGTATGCGTCTGTGTACTTGTGTGTTTCTGTGAGGTTCTTTGTCTTAGTCTGATGATGTCATGATATGTTCCACAGCCAACTGGTGTATGCTCCGAGGAAAATTTTTTAATTGGTGGAAGTTCTTATTTCCTGAAAGTTTAGGAGGGAGGAGTACAAAGGAAAGAAGAAAAAGATTTTGCTCTTCAGTTGCTTGAAATTATATATGTAGCAGTTAGCATTCATTTTAGAACATGCTTTTGTGCTGTTTCCATTAATAACGCTAAGCAAGAACCTATGTAACGTGAGTTTAATGTTTCTGTAAGACAAGAAAATTGTGACCAGGTATGTCTAAACAGTGTTCCTCAACTATATAGTAAGTGTCCCCTCATTATTTTMATTCTGTTTAATGAATATGTATAATACCTATAATAACAGAATGTGAGGGGAGAACARGAACACTTTTCTCATTAGGGCTTTTGAATGACATTGGAAAAGGGTTCTGGGTTAAATTATCTTTCCTTGCTCTTGGGTTGAATTAGCATAGATTTAATGCCAGTGATAATTTTATGCAATTGTGAGATCAGTGGTTTAATGCATCTGGCAGGGAGACAGGGATTTTCTTTCCCTGACAGCACTGAATAAACCCCTGTGTAATCCTTTTCCTTTACCTCTCACACTCACCCGGACTTGAGCTTAATGAAAGGCCAAAGAGTCTGCTGAGCATCCATGACTCAAGCACAGGCAGAAGGAGATGCTATCTTAGCATATTTTGTGGTTCACAACCATTAAAAAGACAAATGGCTGGACTGGAGGTCTAAGTTTACATTTCCACCTCCTGTGTATTGCAGAAGGCTCCCATCATAGTAAAGTGTATATATTGACCTGGTACTCTGCCTGCTACAGTAAAATTGGTCCAGATTATCTTGTTTTACTTTCAGTTGTGATTTTGGCATTTTACTTTAAATATATTCGCACCACTACATTATAGCTGGACCACAACCTATGAACTCCATCGCAGATGCTGTTTAACGTTAAGGAGAGTGGGATAGGATGTGTTAAAACAGTCTTTGAAGGGAAGCCGTTTACAGTGTTTTAATTTTCCCACAGGTTTTAGCGATTGTACAAAACCTAAGAACTGTGYGGTATAATTTTTGAGTACAGTTTTACTGGCACAATATTTGTTAGCTCTTTATATGCCTATAAAGATGGTGTGCCTCTGTTCAGCGTCGTAGAACCTGTATGTTCCCAGCCCGAACGAATGCAGCGTTGCCTTCACTTTGCAAAGGCGAGCATGGACATATGGTGACCCTTCCACTTAGTTTTTCCTGAAATTATGAGAAATTGGCAGGTAGGACCAGATTTTTGCTTGTGTTGAGGAAGGTGACTGCACCTTCAAGAGCCTAGTGTTTTGGCTATTGTAAAAAGACAACTGTGTGTTCCCATAAGGACTCCTCAAGCCAAGTAGTAATATATGCTTGACTTTGATTTTTAGACCCTTTTGAGGAAGATTTGCTCTGAAGGTCGGGTCTCAGCTGAGTTATTAATCTATGAAAAATTGCCCATAAGTGCCATTTTTTCATGATAGTCTAATATTTTCCTGGAATTATTGTCATTGCTAATTGTATCAGTTTCTTTTCTGACCTTAAATTCTTGTCCTCAGAAGAGTCTCATGACAGCAAGTTTCACAGCTTGCTTCTGTTTTATGCAAAGGTATTACTTTTTATCTGAAAAGTTAAATAGAGATTTCATCCCATCCATGTCATCTTAGAGCCTAAACAGTTTTTTCCTCCAAATTTAGCACTTGAATAACACCAAAACACTGCATGTGTTACAAGCATTAGGACAGCCTTATACCTGAAGGGTAGTATGTGGGTTTGTTTAGCCTCAGTAAGAACTGTGCATATGTTTCTACAGAAAATTTTAAACCTTTAATGTCTGTGATTTTGTGTTGGGACTTTTGATATTATGCTTATCTTGACAAATGTAATGCTACTGTCTTGATCTCTTAACAGTTAGTCAATTAATGTGACTTCAGGGTATTCCTCATAAGTTATAACCTAATGATAATGCTGACCAAAGGCAGAAAAAGGTATGTCAAAAACGAGTCAGGTTTATTGAAGTTAATTCTAGAGCTGTTTTTTGTTAATAAATGGTAAATTTGAATCAGAGTGATTGGGGGGAGGACTTCTGGGTAGGGATAGCTATGAAGGTTTGTATGCAAATGGGGTTGAATAGTTTATTTTCTGTTTGTTCTATAGAAAATATGTTATGGTGTATGTCAATGTGCAGCAGGCGTTAAGACTTGTAAAGCGTAGTAAGCATGTAACTAAGTCCATGAGATCAGAGTACCAAAATCCCAATCTTTAGATAGTGAAGGGTCATCTTATTGATATAGAATAGGTTGGATTGGAAGGGACCTTTAAAGGTTAACTAGTCCAAATATGCTGTGGAGTAATAGTTAAACCTCAGTAGATTGATTCTAGTACTTTTAATCTGAGTAAAAAGCAGGCAGAGTAAGGGGAGCTCTCCAAAAATCAGAGGAAAGTTGTGAATGTATTTCTTTGTGAAGAGGGGTAGATAGAGACTTCAGATATGCACAATAAAGCTTGATCCCCCCCAAGTTTAACGAAAACACTGTATTTTAATAAAGCATTCAAGAATAAAGGCTGTTTGGGAGGTGCATTGAAGCTGTTGTTAGCTGCCAGCTCAGGAGAAGCACAGAAGACATGCCTTGATAAATACATCAGACTTCAGATGTTTCTCATTGCTTGTTTAGCCTTATTCTTAAGTATCAAAAGAGCCTGTTCACACAGGAGTTTGTTTATTTACAAGGATTATACTTGTTAACCAACAGTTTAAAAGGAATTAAGTAGGCCTCCAACATTGAGAGTCTAGCATTAAGGAGAGTATTAAGTGCTGGCCTTAGATTCAGTTAAAGACCTTCTTTTCCCTTCCCACCTATCCACTAGTCTGGAGAAGGGATGGAAGTTTAAATGTGCCAGAGTTGATAATAATTACGCAATTAGATGGAGTATTGAAATAAAATTTCCACTGAAAATTAGTATAGACGTTTTAAGGGATGATTGTAGACCACTACGATCCCAGGGAGATTTGCCACTGATGCCCATAGCATAGCAGCAGGATGAAAGCTCTTGTACACAAGGTGTTCACACAAATCTCTCCTGGACTTTATATTCAGCACCCAAAAACGTTGAGAGCAACTCTTCCATTCACCTAAAAAGAAGTGGAATGAGGGACRACTTCAGCAGGAAGGGTCTTTAAAATAGTCCTGGTAGAAAAACTTTCATGTGCAAAGAAGAAAAAAGAGCCTTATGAGGGATGTGCTTGAGGTCACAGTGTAAGATAGAACACGGCACTGAGCAGGGCACACTTGTGGAAGAACATTGTACCCAGGGGTGGCAAAGGGAAATGAAGACAGCTGCTGTTAGCCGAGCATCTCTGAAAATTTGGCCTTAACAAGAGCAGCACGGGTCATAGAAAAGCAGCTAAAATGGAAAATGACTTGTTTAAGCTAAGAAAACAGTTAAAAATGTGCTGGCTGCTCTTATTCTGGTCAGTATTTTGGGTTTCTTTTTTATGGAACAGTTTTACAGGGCAAAAAATTTTTGATACTGAAGTACCTCAGAATATGTTAGTGTTATTTTTTCAATGCAAAAGTTATGGAAATTCAGAACCTTATATTCCAAATACAATAYGATTTACTGTACCATATTTTAATAGAATAGGATTTGTGTTTCCTCAGGATTTTTTTGATGCGAGTTGAAATACTTTAAATCTTCGTCCAGCATTTTTTCAAATTTCAACATTTTGTCCTGATTAGGATGAAAATATGTTTTGACATGACTGTAAATGAAAATCATATTTGACCATTACTTCCACCTATCTTTGTGTAGTACCTTCTTACTGCAGTACAGCTGCGTGAAAAGGTCACGTTGGAAACGTCTTCTATGATGAAACGCTATGTGAAGGAGAACTCCTCAGGGGAGCAGATGACATTAATGGGAAATGTAAAAWGCTACATTAATATGCTGGAGTTTGGGGGTGGGGGGGCAGGGAGGTGTTTCTTGTTTGTTTTTTGTAGGTATAAAGGACAGCAAAGTACCCCTTCAAGCACGTTCTTGAACAAGTATGTTTTTAGCCTACAAAAAGAAAAGGGGAGGAGGAGAGGAAATGTTAGCTGAAGATTAGTAGGAAATTTTCACARCTTTAGGTAAAAACAAGTAAGACGCATTTGTTAATCAGTGAGTACATTTGGAAGTCTCAGCTTTTGGTCTGTGTTCCTCTCGGCTACAAAGTATTATCACAGTTCCGCTACATTTTCTGTTCAGACAGGCCTTGCTTGCACATCTTGCATATTTGAGGAATAWCTTTATGAAATTCCATGGTGTATTTTCGGATCTTAGTTTTATTTCCATGCAGTGAAAGGCTTCCCCCTCTGCCACCCAGTCTAAAACTTGGATTTTTCAAGACAAAGCATTTACCATAGCAACAGATTTTTATTTTTTTCTTTAAATAAAAAAGTAATGGGGTTCTGATAGTAGAAGATAATACAAAGTAGTCTAGAAAAATTTGTATAAGGAGCATTGTGGTGCGTTATTATTGTTGTCATCTTCTACTTATATGACTGCTTATTTGTACTGCTTTAGRTGCCTTGAAGCTCCAGGCAGTAAAGAAAATTCTGTTGTGCTTGGCACTGTACCTAGGTGGAATATAATGTAAGGACGGTCTTTCCTTGGAAATGATGTCTGKTTTTTTTTCACATGCAAACAGCATAATGGTCAGACACTGAGGGGCCTTGAGATGGCCCAAATCTGGTAGTGACTGATTCTCCGCTTGCTTGTTCTGGGTTTTACAGGGATGTAGCTCTGTTGATACAGATGAATTTATTTCCAACAATATAATGACAGAATTGGCTCAGCTCTCTTCCCTATTTGTTCTTGTTTACTCATTACTTTGTCCTTAACCAATSAAATTCTCATCATATGTTTTTTTTTGAATTAGCAAGATAAACTCGGTAAAGGCTGTGCGTCAGCCCTGGACTYTGATGCACATATGTGGTTCTCTCATCCCTGTGAGGGAGTCTTATGGGAAGACACGTGCATTGGTTGAAAATTTAGAAAATTGAAAATTGCATTACTATTCCAATATTCTAGAAACTAAACCAAATGGTATTTGCCAACTGTAATAATTTCATCATGTCTTGCGCAAGAAAAAGGATTATTTTTTTTTAACCCCACCCCCCAATTTGCAGCTCCAGGTGCTGTGTGACCTTGGCAAGTCTTTTATTGTTTCTCCATGTTTTCAGCATTTCTGGATAGAGAAGAAAACACTGTATCCTGCAACAACCTAAAAATACAGAAACATTCTGAAAGCCTTTTAAAAGTAATGATTTCTGTTTTTTCCTAATTATGATGGTATGTTTTAGTATTTATTTTTTTTTGTGGAATTGCAGTAATATTTGGATGCACAGTGCTGACTGTTCTGTAGCTAAATATTCAAATGGTATTGATATCTATATGACTAGGACACCTCAATTCTATTCCTGGTTCAGCTGCTGTCCTGCTGTGTGACAGCACTCAACAACAGTCCTGTAGATAAAATGATGACAATGTTTACTTTCTTCATGAGGCACTCAGATCTCTAGACGAAAAGCTCGGTGCTCAGTTGTGTTACGATAATCACGACACAGCAAGAGTACAGAGAAGTGTACTTGTGGAGGTGGGCAGACTCTGGTTAGAACCTGGTGCAGACACTTAAACACAAAGTTGTCTCATGCATTGGTCGTGGAACCTTGATCGAGATGAGAAATTGTGCCAGATGTGAACCAAATAACAAGTTTGTTATGAAGACTTTTTTTCCTTTTTAACTTACTCCATTAGTTTCCACCGCAGCGTTGCTACAAACTGCCAACTAGGATTAGTGAGTTTTGGAATAGTTCTGAGGTGGGCTGTGGTACTGAATCCTGCATTTTAAGAGCAATTAAGATGTTAAAAAAAAAAAAAAAAAAAAAAAAAAAGATAATGGTCTCTCTTCCCACTGGTATACCTTGAACTTTGCCTCCTGTCTGTCAATCTCGGGCATATTGTCTATGAAATAGTTGTAAGGCATTAGTTAGAGAGCCAAGGCCATTTTACCTGGGAAGGACTTTTCCTGGCATATATGGAAAGAAAAGCCTCTAATATTCTTAATCCTTCAAAAATGATGCATTCCTGAAGGAAGGGAAAAAAAACCCTACCTGCATGTTGTGTGTATATATGCATATACATGCTTTTTTAGAGACCTTTAAGTGGAAGGATTCTGTGAATAACATGCAATTCATACAGTACACTATTTAATTATTTTTAATTTGACAAGACTGACCTTTCTCACATTAAAAATGTCACTTTCTCAAGACCTAAATTAAGCCACAAACGAAAACTGCACTCTAGCTTATTCTTGAGCAGAAAAATTCATCCTTTTAATCCATCCATCGTATTTCCTTGCATCTGGTAAAGCACAGTCAGGGCAAAATACCACCATTTCAGGGGATTGTAATTTGTATAGTTATCACGCAAGTATAAAGCTGTTAAATTCCTTTCTTCTCCTTCTCCGATATAACACGTCAGGATTGTTTTGTTTATTTTCCTCACCCAGACTCAAAAGCAGTCCTGCACAGAGGGAGACGTGCGAGTCTGACAGAAGAAATGTATTCCAATTGTCAGAGTGTCAGCACAAGGCTGGGCAACCACGGCGTAATTTTTAGCACTGTCACATAATTCCAGGATGATCCTGGGCAAGCCTTTTTCTACAGTTCTGTTGATTAATAATATTGCAGTATACTACAACTTAATATGTGGAAATTAATATATGAGATACAAAATGCCTAATGTTCTCTGGCTGAGAATAGAGCAAATAGAGCAAAAAAAAAAAAGGCAGAATAGAGCAAATAAGGGCTAAATATTTGTTGGCCAAATAAGGAAAAGTTTTTGATTTCTTAGAGGACAGAAGAAAGAGAATGCTAGCTGAAAAAACGTAGTAGTTTAAATGCAGTTTGACAGCATGAATCAAACCAATCTGTTTTTTTTCTATTTTTAAAGGGGTCTTTTTTAATCATTGTATTTAAATTTTCCCTGGAACAGATGCTTCCAAATAAAACGTTTTGGGTGGGGTTTTTTTTGGTGTTTGGTTTTGTTTGTTTTTTTTTTTTTTTTTTTTTTTTNTTTTTTTTTTTTTTTTTTTTTTTTTCATTTTGCAATTTAAAACACTTACTTTTACTTTTTTGGCTGACAACACTTACCCAAATTTCTCATTTGACAACTATGAGAGATTTCAATCTTTGTGAATCAGAGGTTTTGGCTTATTTTAAAAAAAACCTGTCCCTCTAATAGATAATTCTCAAATCCGATAACAGAGCTAACGATGTTTCATTAATTAAATGCTAGTCCATTCTTCTGTCAGAAACCTGAATCCCAAAAGGCTATGAGCAGTGATAAGCCCCAAAATATGCTTCTTTTGTCCTTTACCCAGATATGTGGATGGCACATTGCTCCAAGGACCATCCACGTAACTTCTCAGTGGAGGAAATTCTAATAGAGTGCAACCTGGCTGGCAAGAAAGATTAAATCGGTATCACTCAAGTTCCGTGTGAGTTTGAGAAGACGCTGTTAAACTCCACTACGTTGAGTATTTTGGAATTGCTTAAAACTGGCCGACAGCCGACATTCACTGAGTGATAAAGAATGTAGTTCAGGTAACTAAACAGTGAGGTTGTCGCCCAAATGATGGGGTTTTAGGTTTCATTAAATAGGTGAAAAATAGTTTTCAGTAGTTTCTGATGAAAACGAAGATAATTCTAGGGGAAAAAAAGTTAAGTGCGTGGGAACAACTAATACAGGATGAACTGAAATGCCTTTGCTGCTCTTTTTAATTTTCCTTAGAAACTGTTGGACCACTCTATTTCTGGTAGCAAAAAACCCTGAACATTTGAAAGGCTTTTTCTCCTATTTTTACTGTTCTTTTTTTTTTTCCTGATCTATTTAATCTTATTTCTCCATTTTTTCCACATCCTGTTATATTCTTACTCAATCTGTCAACATGAGTTTTTACTCCAGATTTTTTTCATGAACCTGTTTTAGCTTTGTATTGTGGAAGAATCTGGGCATTTTTTAGGGATGTTTCTAGCTTTCGGAGTAAGAGAGGGAACCTGGGAAATTGCAATAAATAGTCTTGTAAAACTCAAGAGGATGATGGAATCCAAATTATATTTTCTTAATTTTTTAAACATTGATTTTTAAGTAATTACATGACACGTTAGTGCTGATTCATGAACACTGAACTGCTGAAAATGTGATTCATAATTTTTATTTTTCTCCTGAATTTTTCCCCACTGAGGCCTTCTGGAGGCTGTTACTTGAAATCTTTATATTCTTATCTAAATTTCAGAGCAAAATCTTACATTACTTGAACCCCAAAATATTAGCTGAGGTGGTTCATCTCGCTTCATAAACAATAGCCGTTTCCAAAGCAAACCACTGACTTCAAACTTTCTAGTCACTGCTAGAAATCAAAAACCAGAATATAGCAAAGGCAGCTGCTCTTAAAGGATCATAACGGGATGACGAGGGTTCAAGACCTTGAGAAAGCTAATTCTGACTAGTTTGTTAATGCATCTTCTTTTAGTTGGATCCATGAAGGATCTGAATCTGGTTTGGTTCCTAGTTTTTATATTTAGAACCTCACGTCACGCTGGAAATGTGTGTAATTTAATCTACAGAGAGATCTTAAGTTGAGTCCCTTCTTATGACCAAAAAGGCAAGTTTTGTACAAGCCTGTAGCTGTAAATTCCTGTTTTTCTAGAGCATTTGATTCTGATTTGTCAGAATGTTAATCCACCAGTGGGTAGGGGAAAAGGGGGAAACTAGTATATATGTTTTAAATTCTCCTCTTGTTTTATCATATACTAAAATATTTATTTTCAGTACTGTGTCTGAAGAATACATACTAGCATGAGCAATCAGTGCTTTTTCACTAATTCTAATGGTAATAGACTCGCAAAATAGACATATTAATGAGATTTTACTGTGCCTACATGAATGGTCTAGCTGTTTTTTGAATGAAGAAGACACACCTGTCCAGGGGAAAAAAAAAAAATCTCCTTGGCCTGGCACTGTGCTGTTGTTTGCTGAGAAGTTCTTTGTCAATTAGTCATCCTTAATCTGCATTTTGAAAGTAATAAGTTATTCTGTTGAGTACATAATGTTAATGCTGAAACCATTGTAAATAAATTTCAACAAAATTTCTTCCTTCCTTGCTGCTGCATAAGGTGAAGTGCTAATTTCAGTAAATCCTAGACTTAGATGGCGAAAGATTTCTTGGAGAGCTGTATATGAATGCAGATGTTTTTCTGTCTCTCTGAATTATTACGCTAGCACCATATCACTTAACTTGGGTTATCCCTTCTGTTTTCCTAATGCGTTATTGCCAAAATGATGTCAGCATGTGTTCATGAACGGCTTTGCTGTTTGTTTTCACACGGGGAAGTTTTTATTGCAGAGGGACATGCTTTACTATTTTGGGGTTATTGCTAGTTTAATAAGAGTTTTTAAAAGCTAATTTTTATAGATAAGCTTCTCCAAGTCATTCCATTCTGAGTGTAATTGGTAGTGATGTCCCTATTTGGAGCTTTTAAAATACTCAAATAGCAGTCTCAAGCTATCGGGAGTATCGAGGGATATTTCACTGGCATTAGAATTCCCACTTATTTAAATTGGGACTATTGAGCTGATCTAGCACAAGAATTCTTGGCTTTAGTAGTGGAAGAAAACTGCAAACACATAAAATGGGCTGAAGAGAGAAAGTTAACGGAAGTAAAACAAACACTTTTAGGATTAAAAACAGAGCTGTTTCTGTCATGCTGAGTCTTGTTGATTAGGACACGCAGCTTCTGCCACATTGAGAGCTTGACTTCTGCATGGGTTTCCATCTGATACTGCAATGTGGAACATACATACAAATAACCCCTTTGTCTGGCAACTAGAAACGCTGTCCTTTAAGTAACGAATTAGGAAGTGTGAGGACGTTTGAAATCAGTGAAAGTGTCTCAACTGAGAAGCAGAACTGTGTTATAGGGACTGATATGAAGCCCATTAGAATAGAGTTTTCCTGTTGACTTAAGCAGTCTTTCAGTTGGGCCCATTAATTAATTAAGCTGGCTTTCAAATAGCTAGACATCCCCAGGCACCTTACAAGTTATTCTAAACTGTGAGTTGTCAGCACAGAGATGGACGGGATAGTTGGAATAACGTAAGTCTGTTGGCTCTGTAACGGTACAGTTGCAAGAAGTTGCCTGGCTAGCTTACCTGCTAGGGCAAGGACAGTTGTCACGAGGGTGAATGTTTACATAGGATACTTTTGGGAAAATGGTGAAAAGCAAGATTTTTTAAATTTATTTTTTATTTTTTTCCCTTCTTCCTCATAGAGGAACTCCTAGAGCATTTGTATTTTGTTAACTGCATTTAAAATAGRTATTTCATATTGTGCACATGAACCATGACAGTCTCCCTCTCTAATGGATGTTCTTTCTGGAGCCTTCAGTTTTCAGATCAGTGTATATGATGAACGGTTTTATTG
The DNA here is from genome assembly GCA_030449065.1 of Oceanodroma leucorhoa. Taxonomy (NCBI): domain Eukaryota; kingdom Metazoa; phylum Chordata; class Aves; order Procellariiformes; genus Oceanodroma; species Oceanodroma leucorhoa. Next base: position 446,217 of record JASVER010000189.1, read on the forward strand.
TTCATTGTATATGATGAAGAAATTTAGGCTTTTGGCTATTCTTGAGGGAGGGAACTTCATCTGACAATAGTAGTGACTCCTATCACTGCAGGCAAGAGCTATAGGTCAACATCTTTCATTTACGGAGCAAATTTTGATATGTGAAAATACCGGTCATGGGAATAAAGCAAGAGAAATCTTCAGGATTGCATAGTGACAAAACTAGCTGTTTTCATTTCTAGTCTAAACTGTCAAGGACTTTAATGTTTCTGTTGAAGAGAGGTGAGCCACCTTTATTATTAGGATGGTCTCTGAGAAATGTGCATATTTTTGTGGGACAGAATTCCAACTCCAAAAGCTACCTTCCGTGACAGTAAAGAAAGGGCAAGAAAATGTCATCTCCCAAGCACCATAACTTCTTTTTTTGACATCAGGTAGCTCTGTGTAATACTCCCTGGCATGGATAAAACATTTTAATCTCATTTAATTTCAAATAATAAATAACTTGCATTTACCCTATATGAGTTGCATCATTAGATTGCAGAATTTGTAGTAAGCTGTTGTCTTTTCTCAATTTCACCTTATGCCTCCCACCCTCATTTGTCTTTTTTGTCAATTTGTTGCAAATCTTCTGATGCCTGGACAGTTAGGCTCTTTTATTTGGGAACTAAATTTTGTGTATGTGTCTTAATAGTTTCATAAGCAAACAAAGTTGGTCCTCACTTATATGTTTTTTAGGTGACTGTGATGATACAGATAATGATAAAACATTTATTCTTTTAGACATGTGATGCACTGTCCCCTAAGTTTGTGTGTTAGACTGTTCTGGAAATTGTTGTGCTTTATCTATAATAATGAAAGATATGTTAAACTTGATCTGAATTATAATTATTTTTCTAAAGCAACACGGAACCATTCCTGATGAGCTGTACTAGCTCTGGCTCTAAATGTTCAGAATGAACTTTGCTGCGAGTTTGTCATTCTTGCCCCGTATTTGACCTAAGCAGAGGTCTTATTTTCTAGTTTTGGTATGATATAAAGGGTTTATCATTTCTACAGTGCTGCTTCTGTATGAAAATCTCAATATGTACTAGGAAGGTCAAACGTTGCAAGACAGCTACCTTTCAGCTCCAAGTATGAATGTACATGTGTGTGCAGATACTAATATTGCAATTATCAAAGCTTAAACAGATTCGTTAGGGGAATGAATTCACCCTTGATTACTGGACTCAGCAAGTAAATATCTTGGGTGAGGGACATCTCAGCTATCTTTAAAGGTAGGAATTTGACTGTGGAAAGTGTGGCGCAGTGATGTGACGGCAATACCCTAGTCCTTTCTGATGTATAACAGTCCTTGCTGTCATAACTCATGTGATTTCCAGCAAGTTGCTTAATGTCTCTAAGTGATATTTTTAATTGCTAATGTTTGTCACTGTGAGACTAATCTTCCTAGGCTCCTTTAATAGGCACTGGGGAATGCTGCTAACTGCACTGAGCACTTAGACTGTAAAGGGAAACTAAGGAGATGATCTTAACAGGGCTAACGTTAGTCTTTGTGATATCCACTTGTATTTGTGTGCTTTTTTTGAGCAGAAAGGTGATTATAGGACTGTTCTGCTTCATATGGATCTGGTGAGGGTTGTCGCATCTCTGTAGTATGAAACTGAAGGCCAAGAGAATCATAAATGTTACATGTAAGAGCTCTACGCTAAGTAGTACTCTGTATACTCTGACCACATAAATAACTGTAAGCTAAATAGGTTGGTGTTCATTTTTGTAACCTTCACTGCTGAAGCAACGAACAATGTCTGATGTTATTTATTTAAAACTTCTCTGGAATGTTAACAGCCAGCAACAATCAGAGGCTTGAGCTTTACTAGTATCAGCAAACCTTCCGCATATGGGAAGTACAAGTACTTGGAGATGTATTGTATGCCACATGACAGAGAGACTACTTGACATGTATTTTATTTTTAAAATGTCACTAGCTGAAAATTAATCAGACCTGTAATGCATGTTTGAATTCATTTATATTGCTGTTGGAAGCAATATCTCAAGAGCCTTAGACAGATGTGTGAATGCTGTAAGCAGGCAGTGTTCTCAATGGATTAGAAAATGCTTCAAAACACCACCCCCACCTCTCCCAATTCCCCTCTGCCTTTGCCTGCCTGACCTTTTGGTATAAACTGAAGGTTTTAACACAAGGAAAATAAAAAAACCCACCATACCCAAACTCTACTACCCTCTGGACCTTCTTTTAGCAACATTTGGAGTTTTTCCCACGAATGCTGCTAGTGACCTGTACCTATATGTGTAGCCTGTGTGACCTCTTGTTGCAGCGCTACCTAAAGTAGATACGGAGTGTAATTGRGTTTTCTGCCTAGTGAAATCTTAAGATGGTTCCATCTGTTAATTGTGCATAATACTAGGAATTGCTATTTGTTGAAGCCCTAGAGTTCATACTTGTCAGAACTCTAAGCACAGCAGCTGAATTGGGCATGATCATATACAGTGCAAGAGTGCAGCAAATCGCTCATTTGGAGCCTGTCCAGCGCTGCAGGGTCAGTCCGCACATGATTTCCCTGTGCTTCTCAAAGGTGAGGGTAGAGGAATAGCTTCCTTCTTGGGGATTGTGTTTTTTAAATCATTAAGAAGTCATATGTGCGTGCTTTAATTTGTAGCCTTGCTTAAATTATTTGGAGTCCTTCAAAAGGAAAAAAAAAATCAATTTGACTTTGGCAGCTGTCTCTACAATGCCTGCCAATCACCATAGTATCTTGGCTATTTTTAAGTCTCCTGAAATCAGTCTGCATTAAGGCAATAGCTGTGCTTGGATTTAAGCCCAGGMCTATCAATACAAAATGATTTGTTGCAAGTTTAAAGATGCTTCATCCCTATTCTCTCTCTTTTCATTTACATTTTAAGCTTTCATCAAAATGTGGATCAACAGAACTAACAGAGACTTTTTTTCTCTATCCTACTTCATGCTTTCTACAAAGAATACCTGAGACTGTATATTCTTAACCTCTGTCTGATGTGAGGGTCTTTTTCCTTCTGTTCAAATAAGGACCAGTTTGTTCACTGGAAGAACCTGCTGTGAGTCTTGCCAACCTTGTACCATTTGAATGTTTTCCAGTAAAGTTCTGAGGGACATGAAATGCGTGTAAGAGAGCGATCGGAAGCAAAAAGGAGATGATTCTTCATGCAATAGTTAATGGAAATCATCATTAAATAAGAGATTTTATTCTCTCAGATATAAGACCCAAGTTTTCGAAGTGTTGTGTTAGACTGACCCTTCTTGGTCCTATTGACAGATGAGCTATGGATGTCTTCAGGACACTTGCCTGTTACCTGCACTTGGGATGATGTTTGTGTTTCAGTATCCTCCATAATGTGGTAGGAGTCATGCTCATAAGGGGAATAGCGTGGGTTTTTTTCAATAATCAAGTTTCTCATTGCTAATCTTGCCATTCACTTCTGTCATTTCAAACTTGCATGCAGTCACTGTGTCCATCCACACAGGCTTTGTTGCTCAGTGAGATTTCCCCCAGRGGAAACCTGTACCCGGTATTACCATCCGTGCTGTGGAGAATTGCGGACAATTAAGTGCTCTAAATCACTTTGTTGTGGCTGAGTASAATAGTGTTGTTAGATTCAAGCTTGTTTTAATAATAATAATAATAATTTTTAAAAAATCGAGATAATATTCATTGCTTCAGCTTYTCTTTAGTAGAAGCGTAATTTCCCTGTATGTTTTTTCCAAGATTTCAAGGGATTTCTGTGGCAGCCACCGTCATAMAGAAGAAAGAAGGCATTTGTATTCTGTGACATAAAGCCAATGGTTCTGTCAGTCTCAGTGGCATAATCTTTATATGCTGTTAGAAAGTATTAGGTCTCTTTACTCACAGCTCTCAAAGCAGTGGTGGTGTGAGAACTGTTGAYGGAAAAGGGTATTCAATTAAATACGGACCATCCCTTTACAAATACATKTWAAAAGTATTTTCATATTTTCATGAYYAAAACTATGGTTTCTTTGTAAACAGCAGCAATGTCCCACATGAATGTGGGTGATTCAAAAGAACCTTTCTCGTTACTACCCCTCCTACCCCAGGTTCCTATGGCCAGCCCCCTCTGCCTGACTAGCCCTGCCGCTCCTCATCCTCCTCTTTTTGATACGGCTGACCCAGGAATCGCACTCTGTGCAGAGGTTGTCCAGGGTGTGCAAATTGTTTGTTCCTTCCATAGTTTTTGCCATCAGCAGGACGTAGAAGTGTTTTTAAAAACTAATTGCTGTTGGCATCCCTGTTTTATAAGTAGTCAACTGCATAAAAGTGAAGTGAAGTGCCTCTCCTGAGGTGGGGTGTGGGTAGGAATTAGGCCCAGGTGTGCCCATTTCCAATCGAGAGCTCGGCTCGCTTCCAGCTAAGGGGGTAGGTTGCTTTCCTTTAGAAGAACTAAACATCTGACTCTGGGCTGGTTACCACAGATTGGTTTTACACTTGCTGCTTAGGCCTTACTATGTCTCCCTTAGTGTGTACGTGCAGCCAAGTTTCCTCTGAGTAACCCGGGGCAAACTTTTGTGGTGTTTTTTCATAGTGCCAAAACTACTGAAGAGATTGTGTCGGGGTTTGGGAGGTCGTGGCAGTGCGTGTCCGTGGTTAGGTGTTAGTGGGTGCAAAAGCTGCAGGGCTTTACGGGTGGAGTAAGCCTGGAGTGGCACGAACGATCAGTATTATTTGTCTGTACTGGAGCGGAGAGCAAACTATCCTTTCGCCTAAATCTGTATTTCATCTCRGAAGAAACTAAAGGGAGTAAACTAGAGCAGACAGCTGGTTACCTGGGTCCTGGAGTGAAATACAGGGTGAGCAAATGGACAGTATAGACGGTTGGAGTTCTTCRAGGGAAAAGAGAAGGAACCTTCTCAAAATGAAGCCTGTATTTTGGCTTTTTTATTAATTTTTTTCAAGACATGATCATCAAATACTTTATAAAAAAAAAATCTAAACTTGAAAACAAATAAAATCTGTTACTTAATCTGTGACAAAAAGATTGGAAAGATTTTTCYTGAAGCCGCAGCTTTGCTGGAAATATTTTTTAAAAACAGCATCACTTTTTGTTCTAGCTGAATCTGATTTCTTATGTTATATGTAATTTAAAGCAGAACTGTTCGATGTTCTGTGTGGGTGAGGGGATGTCTGRAAAAAAAAAAAAACCAACCAATTTTCTTGCCTGTCCTGTCTCAATATATGGACTAGATACTATATAAGTAAAAATTGTTGCTTGTTGTTCAGCTCTTTTTTGCCTTCAAGGCATGCTGCAGTAGCATTAACACCTCTGGAAAAAAAAATAGTTCATTCTTATTCATTATTTAATTCTTTAAAGTGTCATARTTTCATGAGATGCCTAATTTGTATAATTTCTGTACTTTTTGCTTGAAAACCTCTTCAGGCTGCRTTGCTATTTTCACTTGTGACTTAGCATTTTGCTCTCTTTAGTTTATCAGCAGTATAAGGAAATTCTTCCTGGAGACTTTCCATCAAACCCATTTGTTGATGAAGGAGGGAACATCTTTTCTAATGCTTTAAAACTGGAGCCATAAATTTTGAAGTGAACTTCCAGTGCCCCTATTAACAGATAAGTAATTTTTTTTTTAGCACCACCCTGACCTGAGTAGGTAAAAGGGGACGTGTTGGGAAGGTGAATGCTGTGGATGGGGAGATTTGACATGATTTAGAGAAAGTGTTTTTGCTTTGCTCATTGATACTTTGTGCGTGGGTGTGAGAGAGAAAAAGAGAGACATTAAGTGGGTACAACCGAGTAGTTCACTGGCTAGCTAGAAAAGTTGCTAGTTCCTTGTCTGTCAGTTCTGGAACTTGAGCTACAGTCGTTCTGGATTGCCTTCATGTGTTAAGCTTTGTGAAGCTGGCACGGCTGCTCCTTGAGTGCAGCAGGAATCTGCTACTTAACAGCGTCATTTGGTGATGGTGTGTGGTGCCTCTGCTATCCCGTAATCTTTCTTTGGTTCCACAGAACCCCACGGTGTTTCTCTAAGCCCAAAATACAGATCTTGCAAAAGCCTGAGGCCGAGGCTTGCTCCAAAACCAAGACCTTTCTTTGGAATTCAGTACATTATATGTAGAAGAATGTAATATGTTCTTTTGAGAGGCACTGCAAAGGAGATTGCCTGGTATATTCTGTACTGGCTGGTATCTAGTAGCTTCATACAGGGCCATCATGCCTGCTGCTGCAGTTCTGTGCAGTCGTGCGAAGTAGTTTAGAAATGTTGACTTCTACCAGCACAGGTACTGTTTCACAGAGTGGTTAACRCTGAAATAACTATTGTAAAATGTTTTGTAGGGAGAAAAAAGATTGCATTTTTCAAATCTCCCTGAGTGTCTGCTTTGAAAACAGCACTCTTCTGTTCCATTCTTCTTTGACTTTTAAAAAAATAGCTTTGAATTAATAAGATGTAAATAGAAGGGGGAGGAAAAACAGGTACCCACCAATCGTTGTCATAAAAATAACCAAAAGAATCGGCGTGATCATAAAAGTGTCCAATTATGATGTTTTGCTGCAGAATGAATAAAAAAAAGATATAAACAGAATATAACCTTGAAATGAAATAAATACATTCAAACATCAGGCCTTAGCATAAGAAGAAATAGTCACTTGGGCTTTATTCCAGACAATTAAACGTTGGGTTCTAATTCCTAGRAGTATATATGAGTCAAATCTCCAAATTCAGCTGTTCTTCTAACCCCATGACGTTCCTGCTGACAACCAGCGGGTGTCTTTTCGTTTATCATGAAGTTATTTATTAACAATATAGATTCTTATATGCACGGGCTATGCTTTATATCAGAGGAACTCGGCTGCAATAAGAAAGACTGTTYGGGTTCAAGGACTTTTTCTTTTGCCTTGCTGCGTGTCTTATTAATACTCGGTATTAGGAGGTAGCTGTTTCTGTAATTGGTACTTGGTGCTGTGAACTCCTGCACGTTACCGAGCAGCCCCCGCGTCCCGCAGCGTGCTGCTATAGCTGCAAGACTGAGTCTGCGAGGGTAAGGCTGCCCGTCTCCAGAGAAGGAAGTGCTGCTGCTAGTTGTTTGCCACCCAAAATCTAGTTTTAGCACTTGCCAGATACTGAAGGTTTTTAAAAAGAAGCCTTTTYTTTGTCAATGTGAAGTTTAATAAAGCGTTCACTATATAAATACCTGAAAACTCTGATCTTGATACTTCAGACTGKTTTGGGTTTTTTCTAAGATTGATTGCGTTTCAGCGAGCAGTCAAGGCAAGCGGTCTCAAGAGGCTTCACCCGCTCTTTAACTGAGATGTTACTCCTTTAACAAGCACTATTATGTTCAGCTTTTCCTTTCCTAAATATGGGTACTAAGGGCAAGTTTATCCATTTKATCTGCAAGAAGAAAATTTAGATTGAAATTCTCTCTAGGACTTTCATATAATTCTAAAGTTTTATCCGTAATCAAACAATTAGTTTTAAACATTTCTTACAGGGGATTATTGGTTTCTTAAGATGTTTGAGGTGTCTCTATTTGATTATGGTAAGCAGATAGTTTATGTTAACATAGTCTCAACACCATAGTGTCACCTGGCTACAAAATAAACTATTTACTAAAAGTGAATGCCACTTTTAATGATTACCTCAATACTTACTTTTGCTATAAATATGAAATCTACGTGTGCAGGCTGGCAGTGCAGAGCTCTTTGGCATACAAATTGGAAACGGTGTCTTACAAAACCAGCAGTGAATGCAGACGGCTGTAGGTCTCGCTTTGGGAAGACAAGGTATAGGATAGGAGATCCCCAAACATTCTTGCTGAGGAATGGCGTATCAGGACAATATACAGATATCTTGATTCTGAAGGTTTGATCTGTCAGTGAAATGTGTTTGTTTCTGATGCAGAATTTGGCAGATGCTTCCCAGATTGTGCCATAAACTATGAGTGAATTAGCTAAACTGAGACTCGGTTGATTCTTACGGAAAGCATCATGAGATATTTTTAAGTAAAGTTGTTACTTTGGTTGGGGTGAAATCTCGATTGTTCTTGTTTCACTTSAAAAATTTCCCAAATTGAAGATCAGCTGCACAAACACCACTCAATGTCTCTTTGGCAAAAAACTTTGATTCCACATTTTTTTCAATACAGTCAGAGATCTCAGACTCTGCCTTTTCCGCTGACTGACCAAGTCATTGCTCACTATCAACAAAGCTTCAGGCTGAGTCTGACACRCGTTATATGTTGATGGACCTTATTCATAAGAATTATAGTGTAGCTGAATTCTCATGCGTCCGATTGTATGAAGATAACAAATCTCRTTAGCACATCTTACTATCATACACCATAATCAGTGTAGTTCTGGTGAATTTGAAGTGCATTAATAAAACATGAAATAGAAACTTTTGCCTCCCCATAATGTGTTCAAAGTTGGTTTTTCCAAACGTAGGAAATGAACACAAAGGGAAGAATGAGGATTAAAGCAGATAGTGACTGATTCTTATTTTCAAGTACTGTTGGAGAGTAAATGCATTTAGGTGGGCTTCTGGACTGCAGGCCAAATCTTACCAAAATTACAATCCCTGTAACCCACTTCTACTCCTGGTAAGCTTTACCAGCACTAAGGAGGAAGATTACGAATTCCTCAGGACAGTCAGGAACTTAGATCAAATAAAATGMAAGGAAGAAGATTAAATAAAGTAAGTTTGCAGATTTATAAGGCAGTGATCATTCTATTCTGTCTTTGGAGATCAATTACGCAAGTCATCGTGACTACAGGACACACATGAAACCTTTGAACTAACTCTTTTCTGAATGTAGTAATGCGAATTTTAGTAGTTGTGTCCATACGTATTTWGCTGACTATTCTGCTTAATTTTATTTTCTTCATGCTTTCACACTTCATTGCTGAAGCTGTGTAGTTTTCTGATAAGATCATACCTTTTACTGATAACAATGTGTTACTTTACTAACAGTCAGTAACAGTAGATGTTTAGATGTGTATATTTTACTCGGAGGTACTGCATATGCCAATTGACCTATGTTATGTTCTGTCAATCCTGTATCTTGATCGTCTAAAAGGATTGCTGTGGAAGTGAAGTTTTGATGTATTGCCAGTTAAGCTGAAAAATCATCTGTCTGGTTGTGTATTTTAGACTTGGAAAAGATGAAAAGTTACGTGCAGTTCTGCTCAAGGTGCACCCGGGGTTAGGCAGAGACTTCTGGATGTACAGGTTTGGAATCTTKCTGTAGCTTTGCCATAATTAGTTTKGGGTTAAATGTATTTTGCTTATTATACCAGTACTTTTTGTCTTACTATACTACATGATCATTACTTCTTCAATTAAAGGCTATTCTGTGCAAGAGCTATGCTTTTATGTGATTTCACAGCGCTTTCTGTTACAGAGCTTTGTTTTTGATTTRAGCCTTGGCCCTGCTGTAATATAAATATTTAATAGCAGTGTTAAAAGGACAGTGCAAAGGTCAGCAAAAGGGTAGATGCTTTGGAAAATTGAAGTAGAAGGTCAGGGAGAAGATGAAAAGATTGGACCTCTTAGTTTAAAATATTTTTTTAAATTTTAAAACTCTAATGTAGTTGTTATTGCCTGCTGTGGTCGCATCAGCCCAAATGCTATGTTTTTTCTAATTAAACTGCATGCTGCATATGGCAGCTCAGGTTTTGATGAACTTGAAACTCAGATTTTCTGTCTCAGCATTGTATATAAAATAAACCTAGTGTGTATCGATGTAGTTGTGTCTCTTTTTATGTTTACAGTGGCAATAGCAGACTTTTTTCTCTTTGAAGTTAGCAGATCCGGTACTACTTGTTTACCAGATCAAATGCTTATCAGTAGTGATAACTGCCAGTCCTCTGGTACCTGAAGTGTGCTGGTCGCTGAGATTGAGGCTTTTCAGAAAAGCAAAGCAATGTCTGTATACCGTAAATTCTAAGTCACTGCTGTAAAAATGGCTGGAATTTGGAAAGCTTCAGCTTTTTAAACCTTTGAAAATTTTGGTCTGTAAAATCTCTGTACTTTCATTGTCTTTTGAAGCTCGTTTTTGTTCAGCTGCAGGTGGAGTTAATTTTTCTGTTAAATATAAATTATTCCCTAAAATACAGTTTTAGAGGAATGAGAACATTCATCAACTTCAGGCATGCTCACTAAAGAGTTTCAGGCAAAAATGAAKGAAACTGTACTGGCTTTTTATAGTTGGAATATACAAGCATCACTTTTTAAAACAGAAAAGGAGTRAAATGAAAAGGGAGTGTTCTAGAAGTCAAAATGGAAATAATGATAAAATAGGAAAAACAGTACTGCTTTCCCCTTGCATTTCCCATTGTGTTTTTTTATTCCAAATAAGAGATTTTGCTTGCAAAGAAGAATTTGCAGAATATCCTTTTTTTGAAATTTCTTCTTTTTCGTAGTTTGTTCTTTAATTAATATTTCTCCTTCTTTTGTGGTATGTATTTCTTATGTCAGCTGACACTGGCATGGTAAGTGCTTTAGGGTATGGTCTGTTATTCTGTTGCGTACAGCGCCTAGAGTAGTTTGGTTTCCAGTTCCTAGTCAGACCTTTTAGACTTTCTCAAAATACAGGCAGTATTTAACAGAAATCTATTCATATAGCAAGTCCAAGACTATCAAAAAACAGCTAYACGGTCAGTAAAGACCAGGGGAAGTTTCTGTGTTGGTATGCCAGGTAGTCTTAAAAATGTCCACAGCTTTTAGCTCTCAGAATTCATCCCTTCACTGTTAGTGAATATCAAATCTCATCTGTGAAAAAGAAAATTAGGTTCAATTAGGTGTTGATAGTGCTTAATAATAGGGTARATTTATAGTATGAATCTGTACAGTAGCGTAGCAGTCAGGTTTCTTGTTTTGTGTAAGACCCCTGGAAATCAGAATTGTTTTCAGGGTGTCCCTGTGGTAAAAGGTAGCACGTTACTAGAGTTGTGCGTATTCMCTCTGCCAGCCTGACACGGAGGGGGGGTGTCGGTGGCTTCCTGTGCTGGTCCGGGCTTTATGGTCGCACACTCCCAAGTCTACAAAAAGAACAAAAAGCAGGCATCTGAACCTGCAAYTTCCTGCTGAAGTCTTGGGTCTGCTATGAAGCTAAACGTGATCTCTTCCTTTTGATAGGAGACTAATATTCTCCTGTTCTTTCCGACAGTCAAGTCTTACGAGGAGACAYGATAGTAGATCCTCTAGCCGTTTGTTGCGTATTCACAGGGCTTCCCGTTAGCACTGGAGGGGTGACAGATAATCTGAGTATTCACTGAGGCAAGGAAATGAGAGAGTGAAACAAGTTAAAAATTACAGGTCTTGATTTTAGCTGCCCGAAAGATATAATATAATTCACATCCAATTACATGCCATTTCCCAAGCATAGTTCTGCATTTGTGCCAGCAACAAGCTGAAAGATGAAAGTGTGTGTATGCGGAATTCTGATTTCAGTCCATTTCTGAGGGATATTGATAGTCAAACAGTAGTAAAGATCCTCTTTAGTAGCTAATTACAGTCCACTTAAAGGGCTCACAGTACAGCAAGGCCACTGGTATTTTCCTGTTCTCATTCTGCCATTCTGTAACTGTTAGCCTCATTAGTATTTAAATCAGTTCATAAGTATTTTGGCTTAAAAAAGCTTTATTTCTGATCAATGTAATGCCATGATTTTATGTCTTTTTTAGAGTCTTAACTTAAAGTAGACGAGCTTATGATAAATACTGCAGATGTGTTAGAAGTTGATTAAATTACTAGTAGAAATGGACAGTAGGCAGACAGGAGGAAAAATGCACATAGGGGCAAATTCTGGATTTTTCAGCTCTGTTTTCAATCTTTGTTAATGGATTCACTCTGCTGTCAAAAAAAAAAAATAGGAATATTAAAAGACTTTTTTTAAGCTGAGGATTAGCAGGGAGGAAAAAAAAAAAAGGCCTTTTTTCCCCCTAGTGTAAGAAGTGAGTACTCTGTGAGCAATTTCCCATGTCTTCTAATATAATATATTTTTGATGTTAATCAGAAAAAAAGTGTAGGAGAAAAATTAAACTCAAAATTCCTCCCCATGTCCCCCCAAAGAATAAAAAATAAAATAAAATAAAAAAAACCCCCAAACCTAAAAGCCTTTAAGACCCTTTCTTAATAAGATTACTTAAAAATGCATGTGGCTTATTTTAGCAATGGGTGAGATGAAATTATGATTTAGAAATGCATAAATTGCCTTGCTTTAAAGACTTAAACTTTGCTCAAAATGGCTTTTAGAAGTTCAAAATAAATTTGGTTGCCCATCTGCTATCAAATCCCCATGTTTCTTGAGAGTGCTGAGAACAGACAATACAAATACCTGTTTATAGCCAACCTCCTCTCAAAAATTAGACTTTTTTTGCAAAATGTCTGATCTGTGGCCACATTTCTATCATCCTGTACAGGAATGGAGGATGACTGTGATGGAGGTCAACAGAGCAGAACTGTATTCTCTAARAATAAATTTGTATTTAGAAGCTCCACTAAAAGGAATGTGTCACCTAGAGGAATAGGAAATTATTATCGAAACAGACTTACAATAAGCAAATGCCCAGCAATTAAGTATTATGATTGTGCATTTTTCCACTGTACTGGCTTTAAATAACAAAGTGAGGATTTTGGGAAGGAGGACAGATGTTATATCATCATCTCAGTTGTTTGTATCTGAGATACTTCGGGACAGATTCTTTCTATTCTATCAGTATAAATCTAGAAAACCTCTCTAAATATAGCAGAGTCAATCAATCTGTTCCATTCTGACGGGAGAGTAGAATTTGAACCACTTTTGTCCTTGTTCTGTCTGTGTTGTAAATGGTTTACCTGAAAAGGCCTTTTCCGTGAAGAAAATTGTTCTGTCTTTCAATTATTCCTACGGTGATGTAGGCTCCATCAGCAAGGCCATGTGCGCACATACTCATTACCCTAAAATACCTGCTGTTTAGTGTCAGCTTGTCACCCCCCATATTTTTCAAAAAAGAGACAGGCTGTAGTAAGTGAGATGAACTGAAATAACTCCGTCATCCTGCACGTGAGCCTCTATTGRGCAGCGACGGATCACAAAAATGGTGGGGTCAATTCTCTGTGGTGGACAAATGCTGACATGAATCTAAGCTTTACAGAGACCACTGGAGTCACTTAATTTGGAACTTAAGCCAGTCTTAAATCTAATTTCAATTGAATTAGTCAGATTTATAATACATAAGGATCTGTGCCTGTCCTGATTTACAGAAGCTCTGGAAAYAGACCAGTTGAAGATTCTTCAGCCTTGAAAAGAGAACATTTTGAGGGGGCACCTGGGAGATGGGTATGAAATCATAATAGGGAATGACTCTTCACAGTCGCTCGTGACCTACGGATTGTCAAAGGAAACTGCTAAGTGGGAGGTTCAGAAAACCCAATGTTGCCGTGAGACGCTATGGATGCCATAATAAAGGAAAGGGAATAATTTTTTGGAAGAAAAATCCATCAGATGGTCTTCAACTCAAAGATATAATATCTGTTCAGAAAGTCCCTGAAATGCAAATCACTGCAGAATATATGAGTACACATACAGTATTCTTACCTGTTATATAAATACAGAAATCTAAAGTATATCTAAAATACATTTCTAAATATATTATACTCTTCTGTAGGTGATTGTTAGTGAGAACTAAGTGGAGCTATGGTACCAAACTAGATGTATATTCATTTTATCCAGTACGGCCACTTTTATTTAGGATCTGAGCCGATTAATACCTGTGTGAAGCTCTGCTCCTTCCTTCCTGTTTTTCAGCAGCACACCCCAAACCCTTTGGATTCAGTGTGATCCAGTGAYGTTCCCTGGCTGCGTCTCCCAAGGACTTAAGGAGTTTTGTCTTTCAGAAATCTCATAATCTCTTGAGAATTTCCACAGAAATTGTGCATCTGTATGGAGACTAATATGAATTATTAGCATGTGTATATATGATATGTATAAATATATACTTCATATGCACATGTGGTATACAGAAAATATTGTACATGTAATATATGAAATATATTTAGCAGGTTTTGTAGGCTTGATAAAAATGAATTAATATGTGCTGGAAAAGGCTTTTTCTGTGTAATTGTCGATATCTCCCTTCCCTAGTCCATGATAAATGTAGGAACAAGTATCTTCTTTGGTGTTTGGTGAACAGTTCAAGTATCTAAATGGGGTGAGAAGTCTAAAACACTAGAGAAACACCTACAGGCACATGTAAATAGGTTATGAAACTGTCAAAGGCAAAATATAACCAGTTTCAAGGTAGCTTCATAAATAAATTTAATGGGCTGGATGAGGTAGTTGCTTAGAGCCTCCTAAGAGACCTGTCCCCTCAAATACCACATGCAAAAGAAAGGAGGAGGGAAAGAAAAAAAAAAAAGAATTGAGGAAAAAAAAGAAAAGAGAAAGAGAAGGAAGAAAAGAGAGGAAAGAGAAACCTTTTCACATTGTGAAGCATCCCACTCACCACAGTGGGAGGAGTAATGGAGTTAGATATTTATTTAAAAGAATAAAGATGTTGGAATCTGTTCTGAAATTATTTACATATATCTTCYCTTAATGAAAATGAATTACTTGTATTTTGTGTGGATGTGCATAAAACACTTCATATATCAAACTCCACACTGAACGGTCTTGTAAAGTAAGAAAACGTATAAGTTATTACCAAACAATAGGGTTATATATTACTGACTCTGTAACAGTAATAGAAGCCCATCAATCGTTGGACAGGCGCTCAGACTTTCTCTTTTTTTTGATGTATGCTAAATGAAGCAGACCCAGGAAAGCAGCTCTAAGTCAAGCAGTTGCTTAGCTAAATCTTTCCCTTTGTCAGCAGGGGTAGGTCATAAATGGATTTATTCCAGTGTGATTCTACTTATCAATATTTTACTGACTCATGTATACYGAAGGTTCATACATGTAATCTGGTTCCTTCTCCAGTCAGGTTGTTGCTCAAGAGTGCATGCTGTGGTCATAATTTGAGTTTTATTAACAGTGAGACTCTATAATAGACAGCCCTTGACTGGATTGTTACAGCCCAGTTTGATATTAGAAGACTTTTATCGTGGAAAAATCTTTTCAACTGTTCAGATTCAAGAGAARTTGCAAGTACAGCCTATATTTATAACAGGGTTTCTTGCACTCATGCACGTGTACGTACAGGTCTCTTGGGAGGCTCTTCATATTTACAAGAGTTGTATGCAGGAAACGAAACTTTGATCAAATCACAAGAAGTCTAAAGACATTGCCAGTGTTGTACACCCTAAGTGTCTCAGGCAAACCTGAAAATACATCTTGTGTTTGGAGACAGGTTCTGAGATAGTGCCTACCTTTGGTGACTGAGCCAGACAGAAGTGGTCATCTTGGTCACCTGACGGGGAAAATACCGTGGAAGCGGTAAAAGGTGGAAATGCTAAAGGTAAGTGGTTTGCTCGCTTCTAGGGTCCTTGCAATCAGAGGACCTTGTGCTCGCTGTGGCCGAGTAGTGAGCCACAGTTTGGGTTTCCTTTCTCGCACATCTCTTTGTCTTTCGGGTCCAGGAGCTTCAAAGAAATATCTACCCAGCAGCTCTTGGGTTRGGCTGAAATAATGTTGAAGGACACGATACTATATTGTTGCGCTTGCAGTTAATCAATACTAATGATGTGCCTGGAGTCATCGAGTAAAATGAAATTTTGGAACCCATTCCAAATGTACTCACCTGACTGCAGCCGGTGGGAATCCCAGAGTCGGGCTGCGGTTCTCTCAGCAGGTTGGATTATTTAGTGGAGTGAGTGCTGTCAGTGCAGCTTTAGGAGGAAGAGGAGCCCATTTTAAATGGGGGAGTTTCAGAAGTCTCTTGAATGTATGGGCACTTGTACCAATAATATTCAAGAGTTAAATTCTCTAGGGAAGGCATTTTTTCCCATTTGAAAATTGATTATAAACAGTAAAGGTTTATAACAGGGAATCATAAAAGACTGTTCTTTGGTAGTCTTACGATGGAAGAACAACTGAAAAAAACTTAGTTTGAGATATGTGCTCATTGGTTAACGGTGATTTAAAACTTCTCCTTCAATGTCTGTTTATAATAAAGTTGCACTAGGAGAAATAGGATCTTAAATTTAGGTTGCTGTGGAATTTTTGTAAGAAACAAGCAGATTTGAAGGGACTAAGAGTGCAGAAAATACATGCTAGACATAGGACCAAACATGCAACAAACTGAATCTAGTGTGTTCCTGCATTGGAAAAAAATATAGACAGGAATAAAAATAGCTTTAGCTGTTCTCTGTACAAAACTCGTCAACTAGCAGAATATTATATTTTGCTAATTATATTTGTTCTTGGTGTTTTTGTTCTAGTAAAGATGATTTCAAAATACTGCTCATTATTCACTCATTGGAGTGTCTATATAAACAATTTATAGTACAATATGTAAGTATTACCAGAAAAGGCTGAATTGCATCTGTGAAGATAGAAACAGGAGATTAAACTTAAGTGAGGTATAGAAGAGGGAAAGATGGCAATTCTTGCTGTCTTGAGCAACTTAGTTTTAGCTGAATTAGAAGCTGTAGAAAACCTGGTAAATGTGTACAGGAATAGAGGAGGAAAACTAATAAGAGTGTGTCAATGATTCTGAGCTTTCTTTTTTCAGAAATCAAGTAATTTAATAACTTGGAGAGATGTTTGCACAAGGTGTTTACACATGGGTTGATTTACATCAGACAGAAAATAATTTTGGCCTGATTCTGCAAATGTTCCTACTGAATAAGTTTTTTTTATCCATTGGAATAACTCAGCTGTTTGATACGAGACTCTTCAGACATAAGCAGTGCTTATGAGATTGTTATACTTAATTAGTTTATAAATCTGTCTCCAATAGCTGCGTGTGAAAATTTAATATGCCAACCTCAGAACAACATGGTGCTTTTTTACTTTGCTATGAGACGATATACTAGAATAAACCAAAGATGGAAGCAATAAAGATTAAAAACCTTTAAAAATAGTACAGATGTTCCAGAGTTGCTTTCACAGCCATAACAAGAAAGTGGTGATACTCACGATGACAATCAGGTTTTTAATACCTACCTTGATGAACTTTTCAGCAAGTAATATAATATTGATAATTATTCCTCCCTGCCCCCAACCCCATCCCCTAATACTGGATAAAAATGGCAATATAATTACGGTTGTTTTGCTGCTGCTCCCCCCCCCGGGTTCTTCATCTTTGGTGTTTCCAGTAGTAAAGACCTTTTGGGTGAAGACTCTTTTTTTCCTTTCCGTGTTCAAGCTGTGTTTGCAAACTTAGGTTTGCTTTATAGTCCAGTGCTGATGAATACATATGCCCCTCAGTTTGATGGAGGCAGTTAGCTGTATATTTATGGTTTTTTGTGTTTGGGAATAGAATTCTTTTCACAAAAAGTGCTTCAGTTGTAAGGACTACCTATAGACAGGCTTGCTTCTCAGTAATGTGTGGTGGGGTTTTTTGTTTATTAAACTGAATGTGTAAATACAGTAATTATTGCTGCTCCTCAGAAGAGAACCTCACCCAATGTCTGGGAGGCCATCACAAGAATATAAATAGAATAATATCCTGTTCATGCAGCTCTGAGTAATACATGCTCCACATCTCACAGGTGATAACAGCTTAAACGTTAATTTATCTGAGAGCATTGTGACAGAAAAGGTATACAGAGTTAATTAAGCCTTGGAGGCATGCAGGATTTAKCCGTAGTTGCTGTAAATTGGCGTAGCTTCATTGACTTTAAAGGAATCATTCTTATTTACACCATGGGAGGATTAAGCCTCTCTATTTTAAGATGGTTTAGATTTGAATATCTTAATTTAATGTGTACAAATTCTTTATTAAAAGAATTATATTAATCATTCAGTGTCTAATAGGGTGTGTTTCAAAGAGTAGATATTAAATAGTTTTAAAGTGATAAACAGGAACCCATTTACGAATCACAAAGGTTTGTAATGGTTTATGGTTTGTTGTTTTTTTTGGTTTTGTTTTTTTTTTTTTTCCTAACTGCATCTCGGACTGCACTCATTCTCCATACAAACTAGATGAATACAAAACGTGGTCCATGTCAGGATAAAGTTGGCACCTCTGATTACTATTGAGAAACAATTGCTTGCTTTCTTCAGTAAAAGGTTTCTTCCCCATGCTGAAGCAAAAGAAAATTAGTTTTCGCAAGTTCTGCAGTAAAAAAAAGAGAAACCTCTATTTCGGCAAAGCTAAGACCCTCACCAGTCAGCTCAGGGCTTTGCCCAGCAGGTTCCTAGAATATCTAACCCCTTCTATGAATCAGGCCAAGCTGGAACTTGAAGCCTAAAGTTAGGCAAATAATATATAAAATAGACACGTTCAGCACGGTTTTGAGCCTGTTTTCTTTATATAGCAAGTGGTCTGAAAAGTAGGTTATCGTTGTATTACAAACATTCTCTCTCACATTTTGACCAGAAATTCAGGCGTGAATAAACGCCCATGACGACTGTTTCTTGAAATGGATGCATTCCTGTGAAAAGTTGCAGCTTCAACAAATCAGTATTTTTTTTTGACAAAAAAATTGCAGTGGAAAATTCACAGTTAGCAACTAAGATCCAGATGCAGAGCTAACTAAGGTATTTCGTTGTAGGATTGCGCGTCTGCCTAGCACAGTGCAGCAAAATGAATAGGGAGCTTCTAAATGTTAAGGATATTTTTTCAAGGTATTCAGATACAGAAAAGTTTTTTATGTTTTGCCTGATGCCTCAAGCTCACCGTATCCTGTTCTGCCCTGTTTTCACTCTATCAAATTTCCTTGAGCTGTGACCTAGACTAGCATTTGACTCAAAACCTCCTCCAGGCTGGTGAATTTGATYCTTTCGTGTCTTCTAGATGTGTATGAATGCGTATGTGCGTGCGTACAAATATCCATATAGATGTATATACCTATATCTGACTATATATATAAAAGTATGTTTTACATTTGTTTCTTGCATCTTCCTGGGATTTGATTTTTTTTTTTTGCATAGGTACTCTGTGTGAAACTAGTTTCTTATGTTCAAATAATTCCTTTAAGTTTAAAGAAAATGTTTTTGTTATGAGCAGGATAATACTAAGGGATTCAGACTATTGATTCCTTTCAAATAGCCTGAGACGCTAGCAGTCTTATCCTTTTTGTTCTTTTTTTTTTTTTTATGGGTAATGAAGAACAGTTTAATATCATTATGCTCATCAGATAAGGCTTAAAAACTCACTGAGGTTCAAAAGGAAGTCCTAAATGGATTGTGAGGCTTAGCTCTATGGATGACTCTGTCTCAGGAGAGCCATATATTTTCCAGGCTTCTAGATCCTGACACATACACCCCTCCCCCCAGTGTTTATTTAATACTATCAGAGAAGACTTCTAGGCCATGTTTTACTATGTCAAGGGAGAATTTGGTTGGAGGAAGAACATTACGGGGTTAGTTATTCTRTGCTATTTTCTACTGCCGTAGATACTGGCCATGCCACCTACTAAATAATGTAGCAATAATTTAGTTCCTCTCACTTRTCTGCTCTGCTTCCAGGGTGTTTGTTCTACCGTACGGTAAGCCTAGCAGATGTGGCTTTTTAAGTGTGACTGCAGCTAGCTGTCYCCTAGAAGGTGGTGGAGACTTCATTGTTTGAGCAGGGATCTGACTGTAGTGAAGGACTGATACTGGGGGGAAAACCACATTCTCCACGCACATCCTGTTATTCCGCTGTACATGCATAAAATATTGTATTTTTTCAGCACATGACTCATTCAGCTAGTATTATGAATCTTCGTCATTGATGATGTTCTATCTGCCTGGCCATGGTGAAGAGTTAAATCGATAAAAAATTCTTCCGATTCTGCCTGGTAAACTCTTGCTCAAAAGAAGCCAGCAGGTAGTCTTGCGTATAAACACCACCCACCCATCCATAACTTCAAAAAGGTTATTGCATGTTTTTGTGCATTCTGCTATCACATTTATCTAATATGTGATGTGCAGATGTGTTCTTTTATAATACAGAGTTTACGATTTACAACCATGTGAACGTACTGCCATATCAATAATCTATTTTTGGGGAATTACTTAACTCCAGGTTTTGGCAATGTTTATTAGTAATGTGCATAATGTTACTGGCRTTTTCTAAACTGGAAGGAAGGCAGGGAAGTTTCTCACAGTCAAATGAAAAGACAACATGTGAAATATTGTCCATGGTGCCCAGATAGCTGGAATAAATTCTTAAGTATCTGTAGGTTTTATTGTCTAAGATTAAGATTTATTGATACTATGCGCAGGTCTTCAGCACTTCCCAAAGCAGTGGGAGTTGCCTGTGTTATACCRAGTGCAAATGTCAGCACTTCAATGAACCATTATGGCACAGCATTTAGGAAATGGAAGTGTGTGTCACAGAGGCATCTCAAACTTTTTTCTATTGTCATTTGATTGTCGTTTTTTTAAATATGTCACATGCATCACTGTATAGTAGCATCATTACATAGTCAATGGAGTATATACTATGATGAGGGAAAATTCAGGGTTGGCTTTCATCGTTCAAATTATTAATGGAGCTTAAGAAAGGGTGCCAAGCTGCAGAAGGAATCTAAGTCTTCTCTCAACAAAATCTTCATTTGAGCTGTGGAATAGGTAATGCTGGTGCAACTTTCCCTGCTTGTCTTGGACATATGCCTCAATCACTTCAAAGAAAAGATGATAGGTTATTTACCATCTGCATTCACAGCGTAGACTAAGGATTGGTATTCATCTTGAGAGAAATTATGCAGATTGCATGATTGCAAAATCATGGAAAATAGAACTGGTGGGATGTGTGAAATCATTCAACCCACCTCCTTGCCCTGAGGCAAGAGTGATATGTGTGTGCTATTCCTAACAGTTCTTTTGTGCGTGTTCCTGAAAACCTCCGATGGTGGAAACYTGTTGTCTTCCTAGCATTTAATTCAGGTCCTATTTCAGTCTCATAGCAATTAAAAGTTTTTCCCAATGCCTAATTTACATCTCCCTTAMTCCAATATTAGCCCATTACTTTTTATGCTGTTCTACCACGGACACAGAGAATAGATTCTCTTTGTCCTTGCAGAAGTCTTTTTCGTATTTGAAGGTGATTATTATGTCTCACTTCAGTCATTGSCCCCCTAAATTAATCACTACCAACAATTTCAATATTTCCTTGTTGTCAGGGCTCCAAACATGGTCATGGGTCTCCTCTGCATTCCTTTCTGTTACTGCATCTCTTSACTGAAATCTGGTGCTGAAAATTGAATACTGTATTTCATATTGTTTAATGAGATGGTCTTTTAGAGTTCTGATCTGGGCAGATGCAAATTTGTGGTGATTTTCTGGGACACACAAGGCTAAGTACAGAAGTAAGGATACAAAGCTGCAGATTTTTTTTGTAAGAAAACGTCTTAAGTGGCTGATGCCTCTGGGGTGCCTCTCTGGGGAGAGGAAAGAGAATTTCATTGTAGATTAGCTCCATGATATTTCAGGTCTGTGCAAAGCTAAAAAGTTACTGCTCTACCTTGTTTCGATCATGGGTTTCAGTCTGGACTTTTTTTTTATGGCAGTCCCCGACCCCGCTCTATTGAGCTGGAACTGCCCTGTCTTTGATTCTGAATAAGGAGTTTTACCCTGAAGTTGAATGAATTTCAGCAAGACGTTTTCATTGCAATGAATTGTCGTTTCTGCTCTGGGGAGGAGTGCCTCCTCTTCTGGTCAATTGTATTGKGAGGTGGCCGTACGCCGGAGAGGGCTGCATGGTGAATACGGGAGGGGCCGTTGGCTCCTGCTCTTTCCCTGCTAGGGAAAAGGGTTGGCTGGTAGCTAGGGTAATATGCTGTAAAAATGGAACAGTAGGGAGAGAGACCAGGAGCATTTGTATCCCTGGGGAGAAACGTGTTCTGGAAGGCAGCTGAGCAGCGTGAATAGTAAGCGAAGTGTGTACAGTGCTAGCATCAGGCGGACTAGCAGTGAAAGTCAGAAAAAAGACCTTGTGAACAGAATAGTATCTGTAAACTCACGATCGCAGTCATAAAGAAGCAATGTATTCTTGTCCCTGTTCCCCACAGATGTTTCGTATCATATTCACTGCATGTATTTTCGGTCCACAAATAATAAGTCAAGTTTGTTCTGCCCTTTCTCCTATGTGAATTYGCATGAGTTTCAGAAAGTGAGAGATTACATGTGGAAGAGTCATTAGAGAAGCAGACTTCCTTAGGTTTATTAGTCGGAAAGGCAGGCTGGCGATTACACGTTTAACTACTACTTCTTTTTCTTCCACTTCAATCACTAGCGGTCATCTGTTGGTAATAATTAACCTTTTCCCCCCGTACTCCCCATGGAAAGATTACTGGCAGTAATTAGATGACAAGTATGCTAAATGCATGGGCTGGTCTCACAGGCAGACTTTTGGATGCCTTACAGCAATTTGCACGTTAGTAGAATGAATGACACAAAAACCCCTGTACATGGACGAGCCCTTCAGAAAATACAAGGTAAATCACYTTGAAAATGTTTGATAAGGAGTTATTGTCAAGGACTCAAGTACTGATGTCAAACTTGAGCTTCAGGTAAGAGGAGACTGGTTCTCATTCCCGCCTGTGGTATTTGTGCCTGTCCCTCGGCCACAGTATGCGACACACTAAAACCACGTGCATCTTTTGCCTGGAAAAGCTTATTCCGAACTCTAGCAGATTGAGGAGCTGAACTGAGGACTCTTGGCCCCCTAAGATGGAAGCACAAAATAGTATTTGTGCCATAGAGTAATATTTGTGGCTCTAACTCATGCGTCTGTCCTATGCACATAATTTAATTTTAAGCCTGTCTTTGGTAACTGTTGTTCTGTGTGTTCATGGATTACAAAATCAGAAGGGATCGTTTCGATCCCCTGGTTTACAATCCTGTAGTAAATCAGCTATGGGATTCTCTGAATGAAACACAGGCAAAAAAAATCTTTTCAGGCAGGGGTTTGAGGCATGCGTGCCGGGCCTCAAATTAATAGTTGTGATGAATGGTCAACTTGACTTAATCACTAGCAGCAAGCAGTCTTTAAGAGAAGTGAATTTTCTTTGGAGGTTAATGTTTTCGATTTGATATAGGTCTTTAAAAGCAATGCACAGCGGACACAAATTATCTGAAGAACTATTAAACAGAAAAAAAATTCAGAACAGCTATTATTGTCATGAAATTCCATGAATCATCCAGTAGTACTAATTAAAACAAAGAGAGTTTTAATACCACAGATAAATCTGAGAAACAAGGAGCTCTTTAATGATAAAGTGAGAAGTAGTATTTCTCTTTTTTGACAGTGCTGTGTAGTTTAAGATAGATCAACTTCTGTAGCGTAGTATGGAAGGAATCAAGATAGGAAATATCTAGAAGGGGGTGTGGGGGGGAATCCAAAGATGAGAAATGTGTTAGGTTTATAGTACTAAAATGGATGGGAGATATGCTTGCTTTGTGTGATAGTAAAGAATATGCGGCATTAATAGTAAAGTGATTTTGGATGCTAGTGGCAAAAGTAATGGGCTCTGATGTAAAGATTATAGTCAAAGTAGTTGGACTTGAGATGATTTTAAGAACCCTGCAGTTTGCGGTGTTTTCCATTGGTCTGGCTCTCAAATGCCTGAAAACTTGAGGCTGTCCAGGTTCAGTGTGAGTTGGTTCAGCAGCGTCAGGCAGGTCAAATCAGACCCAAATGTGCAGATACTCTTACTGGTTATTTAACGCAATGGTCTAGTGGCCACCTGTGGCTCAGGAGGTCCCCAAAACAGTAATCGGTTGAAATCACTAGGCTGGAGCAGAAGTAGTACATTTTCTGTGTGTYCTGTTCTCATATTCTCCTAATTACTTGGTTTTTTTGCTTTCTGTTGGAGACGGGATGGAGGAAACTGTTCCAGATGGTGAGCTAGAATGAGCTCTTCTCTTACCGGGTTTAATAATTCTCATTTTCAGTAGTTGTCAAAAAGTTATTTCAGAGTTAGCTGGGCAAAAAATTACTGAGAGGTCAGTCCTTTGGAATTGTTATATACAGAAAATGACATCTTTATAGCTCGGTAAAGAATGCATATAACCTTTGTGAATTAGTACCTTTCTGTACCTGTATCTTCAATATTTTATTCAGACTAACTGAATAAAATTGATTCAGATTGCCGAGTCAGATACTGCTTTCCATGTTTATCATAATATTTCCATAATAAGTCCAGCAACAAAGCAACACTTGTAGCTTTCTTGGGGGGAAAAAAGCAGCTTGTGAGAAGCGGTGTAACCTGGGGCAAACCAGTTTGTGCCTTGCTTCCTGCCCCAAACAGACTTTCTGGTTTAGATTTTTTTTGTCCAGGTTTCATGACTTGGAGCCAGAGCTCCTTTTGATCTGTAGGCACGTACCCACAGTACCTAATGCAGAGGCGCTGATGGCGGTTACAGATAATCGTTTAGGACCTGCCGTAACAAGATGAGTGCACGAAAGTGCAGGTCTGCAGCTTCTGCGGTGTTAAGTGCTGGTCCTCCATCACAATCAGAATGCATTTGACGTTTTTGTCATCCTTTTCTTGGAAGAGGGATAAAGCTATCATGAACTATTGTGATGAGAGGTGTATATCATGACTGTTGCCGCTGAAGAACATTAAACAATCTGCTCTGAGCATTTCTGGAGGGTGGGGGAAGCACTGCAAAACTCTCTGCGGTAGCTAAGAATGAGCTCAAGCTTAGAAGGGGTTAAAGACACTGGGTTACTTTCGCCTTTTGTTTCACTGTTGGCTAAGGAATATGGTAGTTCACAACATTTTTACCGTTTTTGGAAGGACATGTGGGCACAAGCAGTAGAGCTTTCACCAAAGACAATCTGGGGACAAATCTCAAATTGGAAGGTTGGGTTTGCAGATTAGGTCTAGAAAATGATAAATGCACATAATAAAATATGGTTTTTTTCCTGGTTTATTTGCATGTATTTGAATATTAACATTAATTTGTACTTTTCTGAAAGACTGGAACACAGTGTCTGAATTCTTACTTTCACAACGTATTTAAGGCATCTTGCTACCTCTTTTTCTCAGTGCATAACAGGCAGAATTTCTGCTTCTGTATTATCTTTTTTGGGAATCAGTGTTGCCCTCAGGAGGAGCATTTGTGTGTGCATATGCATCTGTGTGTACTTGATGGTCCTTTTGAATCTTCAGCCAGTCCTAATATGAAAATCAATGGGTCTCAAGGCACATTTGTCTTTAGCAATAGATCTGTTCTATCTATAATCTCCACACAAAACGTCTTGACATGTGAGCAGTCTTGTGGCATATGGAACAGCATTTACTTGTTATGCAGCATTTGTAGCAGCAGTATTATTTTTTTCATTCTGGTTCCTTTAACCTTACATTTTTAGTAAATTTTATATGGTTTTCTTTTTTAAATTGAAATTCTCAGTAGTAAACTTCAAGCAAAATATTAACAAAGGGACTTTTCAAAAMAACCTTTCCAGTAGGCTCATTGTTACTGAATAGAGACGCAATCTCTGGGCTCATCAGTGCGTTCTCCAGACAGCGAGAGGAAAGCAAATGATCCGGGTTGTTCCGAWATCATGAACAGAAGGCTGAAGAATGTGTGCTGCTTAGGAGAAAACAACTCCTGGATAATTTTGRGTGTCGTGGTTTAACCCCGGTAGGCAGTAGAAAGTTAACTCTATCCCAGCTRAAACTAGTACATTGGGGACTTCTTGGTAGAATCTGAGAGACCACAACTCTCCCGTATAGTTTGAAAAGCTGCTTTTAAAATTTGAGGCAGAAACACTTTGTAAGATACTTTATTCTGTGTTCAGATTTTCTGTTGTATTGTAACTTACCCCGGATCTTGTTTATGCTAGTATTTTCAAGYGTTCAGTGGGATCTTAGATAGCTAAGTTAAATTGAAACGTAATGGAAGCTGAGCGCCTAAGTCCCCTGGGCACCGTTTAAACTGCCAGTTCGAATTTCTAATGATTTGTAATGACTCAACCCTATGGACTTTGAGAACGAATGCGCTCAAGGACTCCACTGAGCTTTGGAAAAGGCCTTGAATTGGCASTATGTTAAATTTTTATAGCAATATGTATGCACTTTTTATAACTGGGACCAGAATTTGATCATACCGAATACACATAAGGCAATATGAAAGCCATTACAGCGTACTAATGCTAGATATAATTTAGCATAGCCTGTAACACAGAAGTGTGTTACACTTGCACTTTATGCAAATAAAATTTATTTCCTTTTATGTGTGGGATTAACTGTATATAATTATCTCACTGCAGAGTAGCCACAGCTGTATGGCTTTGACCATTATCACTTTGTATTGTTGGACAATCTTAAGACAAACACACCGCTGAAAATTTGCAGTGTTGTTCTTTATCATTACTGTTTCATGGTTTTACAAGTGAATTCTTCAATACAATGAATTCTATGCGTAGATTTTTCCCATTCATCTTTGTTTTCTTTCTAGACAGACAAGCAACTTCCCCARTTTTTAAGCTTTGTAGTGAGAGAGGGAATGTGGCAAAAGATGCCTACCTTTGGCCGTCAGTACTCCCCGAATCCAGGCCCCACTGCAATACTTCTTCCTTTGCTTCCATATAACGACATCATAAAGTAGGAGACGTATAGAAATACGAGATGTGATAATACTGCATCATGCTGCTTGCAAGTGGGGCTCTTCTCCTCTGAAGCGTTGCTGAGGGATGGATGTTCTGAACGCRTGGCAGAGGTGGGTGAGGAACGCGCAGACCTCCTTGCCCGGGAAGGGGAGCTGTGGTGTCCTGCTGCTGAGGACATGGCGAAACTGAGCGAGGGCCTGGACGAGCCGTTCTCGTGCTTCTCCTGAGGGACAGAGCTTTGGTATTGCCCAGAGGTAGAAGTAAGCATGGGAGTGTTTTGTTTTGGTGGGGTTGGGTTTTTTTTGCTTTTATATATATTGTTGATTAGTTAAGTTGGTCTCATGAGCAACTACATGTGGGAGCTGAGATACAGTATTTTCTATTTCAGTAATGCCATGATAAATCTTAGGAGCCATCTGGGATTTTTTTTGATTAAACAGTACTTAAGCAGAAAAGGTTGATTGATGAAAATCAAGAAGGGTGTGAATCAAAAACCATCCTCCCTTTTTTTTGCATGAAGATTGAAATTCATTTTGTATAGTTCAGTGGAGATTAATATGCAAGTTAAATAGGCAAAAAAATTAGCTTTTCCAGAAATGAGCACACATTAGCAGAGAGAAATGAAGAGACTTGCCTAAAGCTCAACAGACAGATCCAGATCTTTGCTGTGCTTTGCCATTCAATACCACAGTAATAGAGGTATTACAGGAATGTGACGATGAGAGTTTGCTAGAAAGGGAAAAAATAATGTTGCTGTTTAATCTTTCTGTCTGCAACTGTTGGACAATAGTCTCTTATAGTGACATTTAGCGTAATATTGGCATAAAATTTCAAGTGTTCCTGCTTCCAGGCAGCTGAGTCAGATAAAGCTGAATCCTGAATCGTGTATTGAAGATGGTGAATTTCAGATAGATGGAGTCACAAGGCAAATTTTCGTCCTCTACCAGACACTAAATTGTACTTGTTTGCCTTATTTGAAAGAGATTGGCCTCTATTAGTCATCACTATTTCTGAATCTCCAATAAGAAATACTGTGTATCAAAACGGCAAGACTCAGTTATACCAGATCCTCGTTTTGTTTCCCTTTTTTAGTATCAAAGGGACAAATAGTGCTTTTTAAAAATTCAAACTTGAGAAAGCAAACAGTCAAAAACCTTGAGAACATACTGTAGTGACTGTAAGAGAAATTATATGTGGAACGGAGAGTAGGTGCTTTTGGTTTGCTTTAACTGTTTCAGATTCTTCAGATTTGTTTCCATTATGAAATTGATATTTGCTCTCTTTAGAAGTATGGATCTTTTCTTCTCTGTAATCAGCATTTATTCTCATCCTTCACCCTCTAATGCCTGTAAATCCTGACATGATCTGAAAGCGGCCAAAAATAAATCAGACTGGAAAGATGGGAAAGGTCACATGCGATATGAGTTTGAATAGCATGAGCCAATTTTACCTGAGGTATAGTTGTGTGGCTAATGCTTGTCTTAACAGTTTCAACACAGAAGGGCTTCATTTAGTAAAATGACATCGAGGTGATCTTTGAAAAGTAAAAATTAGACAAAAGTAGAAAAATAGCTTTATGCATTGAATATGATATGAAATAACTCATGTTTATTAGAAGATTTTGTTTAAGAGACATCCTCCAGACAGCCTGAAAACCTGAACAAGCGCTTTCATTATGTAACTGCGTCTTGGTTACTTGAACAATAGTTTAAGAAGGGTTTTGC
The DNA here is from genome assembly GCA_030449065.1 of Oceanodroma leucorhoa. Classification (NCBI taxonomy): domain Eukaryota; kingdom Metazoa; phylum Chordata; class Aves; order Procellariiformes; genus Oceanodroma; species Oceanodroma leucorhoa. The sequence goes on from JASVER010000189.1 coordinate 474,575, forward strand.
TAAAACCTGTCAAATATAATTTATCGTGTTTGTACACATGGATATGCAATGTCTTCCCTTTATTTCAGTCAAGTGCATTTTTACACTCTGGCTGAAACACGTGCTTATTCTCTTTGCTGGATATCCAGTAGAGCATGTAGCATATGGATGTGTCAAAGTGTGACTTCCAGGGTATTAATAACATAGTACTAAATTCTGATTCCTCTATTTAGGTGACAAAATAGAAAGTTTTCTGCAGCTCTAGAAATGAATGTTTTCTATAAAGATGACATTTTTTTTGAGTTTTGCTTTTAGAAATGAAATTTAAATGATATTTTCTTACTGTAATGTTTATAGGCTGAAACCCCAGTCTGAAAGCAGTATATAAATGTAATTAGTGTATGGAAATCATAATGAAAAGATTTTAGTTTTACTAACGTGAAATAGTGTTGCTGTGAAGTGTTACCTGCATTGCCCAGAGCAATATGCAGAAAATACCCAAACCAGGGTGAATTGAGTACGATGGTTACTGGAAGTGGCAGCTCTGTGAGCTGCTGTTGGGCAGATGAGACACCTGCAGATGTCTCGGTAAAAAGTTGTGCTACTTCCAGCACATGAAGCAGTTTGGGTGTCTCTGTGTCCGCTTTCCACTTCATCACTGTATATGGAGGAGTGAAATCCATATTCAGTCTGTTCTGTGCTCATATCCTACTCAACTCTCCCAATATGTTTAGACGGTGGAATTTCGCATTATGTGTTTACTTCTACTTGTGTGCTTATGGGTTGGTTTGGTACCTGTGACTGTATTCAAAGTGCACTCCTGTTATTTTTGATTCTCAGTTATGCAAAAGTCATCTTTTTACCTCTATTGAAGGGTAATGGGACTAGCAAGTTTGTGGTAGTCTTTTATGAGCACTTAACTATTTTATGTACTCTTTTTATACCAGGCTGTTACAAAAGAGGCTGAAAGTCCATAATGATAAATGCAATCAGATTTCGTCATTGCCCATCTGAACTTTTTTGGACTTTCTTAATTTAGAGACATCCCCCCCCCAAACACAAGCTTTCCAAAGATGGCTGCTAGGTTATCTTGCATAACCTTCCTACTGCAGTACCTGCAGATCAAATAAAACCAAGGCTTTGACCTCGGTAATATATAATGCAAATGATCAGGGGCTCTCATGTCTTTTGTGACAAATACAGGCTCTTTAAGATTTATTTTGCATCAGTTCTTCGCTTCTGACTTGAGAAATGGTTTTGCAATGGAATGAACTTTCTCATCCAATAAGATCATAATTTTACAATTAAGAAATTGACTAAATAACCAGATTTTTCTTTGTCCAAAAGAAAATAAATAACTGTTCAAACTCCACCACGTATAAATTTGCTTAAAATAGAGAACACTAGATGAGTTAGGGACCCAGGGGAGAAATTATTAAAGTCCTGCGGTGACGTGGCTTTTTCAATCACGTGCATTTCAAGGGTTGGTGGCACAATGAATCTCAGCAAGCTTATTTATAATCCTTTTCATGGTGGACCATGACGACTGCCACCTTCTTTTTGTCTCTGTGTGAGTTTAAAGATCACTGTCTTAGCTGACCTGCCCCAGTGCTAAGCAAAGTTTGTTAGTTCTAACTCATCATCACAGTTTTTCTTGTCTTATGTAAAACTTGTTAATAAGATCTTTTTCTGTATTATCTGGCAGAGTTTTATTGAAATGGGATTTTTTGTATCTACCAACTTCACTATAAACAGAGGCTGTTGTCCATACTGCTCAAAGCTCCCTAAAAGAATACTTTGAAATACATTCTCCCTGCTAACTGTACCTTAAGTAGAATCGATGCTTGAACAGTTTCATCTTCACTTATAAAACACAATTTATGATACCGGCTTTGATCCTAAGTCACGTCCTTTCAAGATGATCTAAATCAGACAAATCTCTAGTTTTTGAAACTGCAGTTTTGGTGGTGATGCTTATTTCCATCAAAATTGTAAAATATTAGGAGAAGGGCCTGACAGGTAGGAATCTTATTGTTGTTACTCACAGAAACCGTGTGGAATTAGGTCTCTGCAAGAAAAAGAAAATTCTTTTCTCTGGTCTGTGCTAGGGATGTTTACAGAGTCAGTGCAGAAACAGAAAACATGCCAGTTAAATATGGGTGCCGCTATGGAAGATAAGACTCTAAGAAGAATATACAGTATGTTGTGGACCTGAGCTGGAAGAGTTTCAGTTAAGAACAGCATTTACTCAAATAAGGTAGTTAACTCATTGTCTTCTCCATTGGTAGATAGCACCTTATGATCTGTGTCCAATAAGGGCTGGACTGCCATGTGGGGAATCTGGTGACCTCTTGGTTCTGGCACTTCCATTAGGACAGCATTAGACTGAATCTAAGTCTTAATATCTGTGCCTCTCAGTTCCCCTTCTGCAAAGTGATAAAATTTTCCCACCGCTCAAAAGAATCTTGTAATGGTAAATGTTATTTACAGGGTGATGTACTTTTACAATTTTATTGCAAATCTACTTTTGCGAAAGTTCTAGTGTATGGAGCCAAGCAGTTATGAGGGGTTTATCTTATTCTTTCCTCTGAAGGACCTTTTTCTGAAAGACAGTTCTATGCTTTACTTTTATGGACCAGTCCTGCTTGCTTCAAAAGCTGGAAGAATTGCAGTGTTCGTATTACCTTAGTTCGTTAGATTATTCCCTTGAATGAACTTCCTGCTGCTGTAAAACTTAATTAATTTCCAGGGGTCATGATTTATGAGGTTAATAATGAAGCTTAGAAGTCCTCAAAAATGCTTTCTTTTCCATCCCAAAGTATACTTCTTCCCAGAGAGGCTCCTCCTTTATTTAGAAGCAAGACTCCAAAAACATAGATGATTTGTCTTCACTTTGTCAGCAGCCTACAATAAAAAGTGCTTGTAAGATCTTTACCAAGCTGGCTGCAGATTTTTAATGTGCATTTTGCATCAGGCTTCTAAAAAACAAACTTGAAATAAGAACCGACTTCTTAGGACTTTGATGGAGGCAAGTCAACCGTAGCCTGTTACTTGCTATTCATAAAACACACAAACTCAGTCCTTGTCTCATGCAATACATTACCCAAATAAATGATCTGTGGGTTTTGAGAGCTTGGCAGGGCCTGATGGAGAGCGTTGGGACTGCGACACTGTCAGAAACTGGTGAATCCTTGATGCATTTGGCAAGTTGAATTTGGCTGTTTTCAGCGCTGACTTGTTTCCCTCAGCCAACCCCTCTCCCCAGCCGCCTCTCTGTTCAGGATACAGAGTGATTCCAGCTTCAATGCCTAGCAGTAGATGACATCCATATGACTAATTGGCAAAAGTTCCAAGTTACCTACAGTGCTGGGGGCCTGTCTTGCAACATGTTCAAACGCACAGTCCTTGCATGCAATTCAGGTAACTCCTGATCTGTTTCTGGTCAAAGTTTTAAATCTTTGGATCTAAAACTTCCATAGGAATGACTTAAAGTTTGTTTGGTTATGAGGGTAATAAGCCTTTGGTACCAAAGGAGAGTCTGGAATATAATAGCCTGAAAAAATCAGCTCAGTGATTGGAAATCAAGCACCTGATTTTTAGCCCTTGAGATCATTGGTGCTAGCGTGCTTTACTGTTGTAGTGCTATTTTGGTCTCATAGCCTAGTGGTTTTCAGAATGGGATCTTAACACTGTTGTTGGAGAGCCCTGTGAAAGGTAATTAAGAAAAACAAACTTATTTGTAGCCAGCAGTCCCCACCATCTGGTTGAAAACCAGTGGTGTAAAATCACAGGCACAGTGCAGTCAGTGGCTACGATCTGAAGCGGTTCCTTGACTGTCCTCTGGTGGGACTTTCCACTTAAATGTCAGCTTGGTAGGGGAGGATACTGTATAAAACCAGAAAATTTAAAGTACTTGTGTATGGCTGAGGGGAAGGAGTATGTCCGCTCCTTTGAAGACAGGTTGGTAGGTAGTGAAGCAACTGATCTTCAAATCTTTGTTCTTTGAGATGTGACTGCTACGTTGTTCCTGAAATTAATAAGTAACTTCAGTAGTCGTGGATTAAGGTACATGCCCTTCCTTCTCTGGGGTGCCAGGTACAACAACTGCTTCCTGTCACTGCAGAGGCCACTAATGGAGGACAGGACAAATAAAGAGGTCCTTGAAGGAGAAGGGTGGCTCGGAACTCTCTCTCCTTTAAGCTGACCGGTTGGGTAGCCTTTGCTTGCTGAGGTCAACGTCAGCGTACACCCTAATAACCATTGCTGTCTCCGTTTCCTCTCTTGATCAGTCTTCTATGACGAAGGACAATTAACACTCTGGGCTGGGATCGATGAGCTCTGGGTCAGCTGCTGACCCTGTTYGGGTGTGGATTGACGGGGGGCTTCAGTTTTTCCCCCACCTTAGCTCTCCCGTGTCGCACCAGTGTCGCAGGGCGGCTTCGCTCCCTTYGCGCCGCTGCCCAGATCCAGCCTGTTCCCTTCCGTGCTCTGCCACAGGCTGCCGACGTGATCTTGAGCTTTAACTCTTAATGTCTGTGTCCCTGAAAGAGGAGAAAGAAATGAACACACTAATCATCYAGCAGTATATTAATAATACTGACTTAACAGAGCTGTGATACTGTGGGGATGCAAAGACACAGCCTGCATCAGCTGTAAAGCAAACCCGGCGGAGTTCCTTCATTTCTAGGTTGCTATTGTAGTTAGCTGTTATGATCTCTCTCCTAATAATCTGCTGTACTAAAAAGTAGCTAGAAGCCGATTAGGAATCTCAATGCTGCAGCAGATTGGTTGTTGGAAAGATAATTTCATTAAATATACCACTGTATCAGAAAGCTGTTTCCAGTTTTGACTGGATATTCCTAGATAGATTTAGATCAAAACCACATAAGAATTCCATGATACRGAAACTTTCATCTTCATGTTTTAAAATAGCTGTTCTCTGCCTCCAAGACCAGGGGAAATAACTTGTTTGCAGTGGCGGGCTTACGAGACACAGTTAAGAAATTACCGTCTTAAGGTTCAGGCACGACAGCCAATTGATTTCAGTATGGTTAGAATGAATGGCATCATCTTCATGCTGCTTYCTTGCGGTAGAAGAAAAAGTCTTATTTTTAGCTTTACTATTTCTGGCTTCAGATTTTTGAGACAGTATAAATGTACCTCTATCATTTGAATATAACGTGGTTTATAGGAGCTTTAGCAGATCAACACTGTTAAAGGCTAGGGCAATTTMATGTATACTGTTTGAGTCTTACATTTGCAAGGCAGCATATGAAGAATTCTGTTGAATACAAATTGATTTAAATTTCCCAGAAGAAAAAAAAAGAAGTCTGGGACCAGTCACATCTGAAATAGGAGGACTGTAAAAATTGAGTTGAGTATCTTTTTATACCTGTCTCCTCCCTATCAATTTCATTCATCTCTTCAGCAAGGATTGTCAGTAACCTTGGCAACTCTGTATTTGTTTTCTCTTCTCCTCTGCTCCTCTGACAACTGAAAATGTGGTGGTGGGGGGAGTTTGTTGGTTTGTTTTTTGTTTTTTTTTTTTTTATTTTTTATTTTGGTGTGGAGATGTAAAGCTACAGTCCTAACCATATCACGTTAAAGGAGGAATAGGGAGGACTGAGAGGAAAAGGCTTAGAATGCTTTTATAATGTAGATTTTATATACCTATAAAGGAAAGCTTAGGAGCAGCTGAGACAGCTTAGATGTGATTGTAATGTTTTAAACAGGGTTATTTTGTCAATATATCTTGCTATGTGGGAATTTTTTAATTCCATCTAAAATGCTGTTGAAATCAATTCTTGTGCTAAAAAGCCTGATGAGCTAGGACGCTGACCTTGGCTATCAGAGTGTTCCTTCCATCAAAAGCAATCTGGAAAGGCGAGTGAGGGATGAATCGGGTGAAGCTGAGGCCTTTAATGTGGTGGTTCTTCAGCTAAAGCCAGTTCTCTCGTAACTGGGCTACAAAGTCTTCCCAACTCATCCCTTAAGTGAAAAGTTCAGATGTCAGTTCTGTTCTTCAAAAAACACGAAAGGCTTGAAATCTCAAAATTTGCCTCRGAAATGAAGTTGTCTTCTGGACAGTTTCTATGTCAGATAAATTACTTYTGCTAGCATATCCATATATATCCTAAGGACTTTTAGTAGCAGCACTATGCTGACTGCAGATCACAGCCCCTATTGATTTCACTAATCTAAGGTGAGAGAAATGTGTTGTAAACCTGGCCGTAACGCTGCGTCCTAGCCAAATACCAGCTCGAGTATCTACACTAAGTGCTTGTACCAAGTACTTCCATTAAGGTCATGCTTTTGACCTCGTTTTTAACCACCCAGTTTGTTTATGGAAAATGATACGACTGATGATAAATCTTTTTGCCTCTTAGCAGGTTGCAGTGTAGGGCCAGATTCTGAGGGGAAGTAATGTCCGTGAATCTTTAACTTAACTTGTATGACTTGCAAAGACGGGGCTTTTTTGAGCATTCTTCTGGCCATACCATGAGTTTTACAGAGCTCACACGATGCATCTCTCATACAAAGAGTGAAGGAACACGAGGAATTCATTATGTGCACATTCGTTTTCCAGGATTACGTGTTACATAGAATGGCCGTGTGTGCCATATTCAGCTTTTTATCTGAATAAAAAGCACTGTAAGCACCTAATACTTGCTTTTTAAACTAGGGTTCTATACTTTGAAACTGAAAATCCTCTGCTATGTTGTGCTACAGTTATGATACATCGTTTAACTTTAAAAGTTGTACACTGTTGAAGGACTGACAGAAGGTCAAGTTTGTTGGTTAGGAAAAAGTAATTGAAATTTGTTTTATTGGGGCAGGGGAAGGATGGGAAAATGATTTCTGTGTATCTGATAATAGAAAACATTATGGTCATTTATTTTAGTTTCTGTAATTGAATTTCAAAGCCTTCAAGTTTAGGTGTGTGCACTGTGGATACATCCAATTCAGAAACTTTCTGAAATTCCCTTGTCCACTCTTGATCAATTTTAGTGATTGTAGAGATTTGTCTTTCTGAAAGTTGATTCCCAGACTGTAGTTGAAGAGCAATCTCTAAACTAGTTACAGTATTGACAAAAAGCCAACATAGGTCATGCTTCTAATTGATGCTGACAGTGCCTGCAGAACAGAACTGTTTTGGAACGCAAATAGAACATCATTTCCTCCTTCCTGCACAGGCTGGGTAGGGTAACAAGCATGTTCTTGATTTGTAATTCATCATTTTCTTTTTAACCTCTTCTTAATCTGGGTATATTTACTGAAACTCAGGAAACCAGTCGACAGGACTAAACTCGAAACATGAAAGTTTTGTCAATTTGAGACTCAATGCAATCTGCAGTACTTCATTTTGTATTCACCCTCAGCGTTCAGATGTAACGTACCGCTGGCTTTCCAGGTAAAACGCCATAGCACCATTGCAGTGATGTAATAAGGAAAGGAAAGGCACACGCGGGCCCTGATCTTGCCAAGGCTTACCTGTGCTTGTTTTGTAACTTTGCCAGYGTCCCAGACGGAAGAAAGAGAGGGAGATGATGGCAGGAGCCGCGTTGATGAAGGCATCTGCTGAGGTAATTGTATGCRTTTCTGAGGACCTGAATAGTCCCATAGTTGACAGATACTGGCTGCTGCAGAGTGCATCTGCTTGCATGTAAATTCGGGGGACCTACTAGAAATGTTGTCCTTCAATTTGACAGAACTGCTTTTGCACTGATAATCTTCTTTGAGTAGTTAGAAGTGTCGAAACTGGCAATATCTGACTAGTTTTCCCTCTCTTAAAACAAAGCAATGATCCATCCATGACAGGAATAGAAACAGAAGGTGGTAACTTCTTGCACTCTTTAATTGCCTCCCAAAGAGGATAAAACAGTTACTTAAAAAGACTCTGTATTCATCTGCAGTGTTGAAATAAAGTCTTTTGAGGATAACTTAAAAGGACAGATGAAGATCCGTGGTTTGTTAAGGAAAGCCAGATCTAAATTAGCTACCGGCTTCAGCAAAACTTGCCTATCATTAGGTATTCTCTCTGTCATACGAAATAGTGCAAATAGCATGGGAATTAACACATGGGTTCCAAAAAAGAAAAACAAAATTTAGGTAGCTGGTATTTCAGAAGCCATTAAGAAGTTTTTGCAATAGAAAAGGATGGTTCAATAGTTAGGGAGCAGGCCTGGGATGTGGATTACTCTGCAGGTACCCTACAATCTTCCTGTGGGATCTCAGGTCAAGAATTTTGGATGTCCAGGAATTCGGTCCTCAACTCTCTCCTTGTGGAAGTGTGCCGTTATCAGACACTTCTACTGGAGACCGATTTCTTTAGGTTATCTCTGTAGTCAAGAATATCTCCATGCATCTTTCCAGCAGGCAGTACAGCACAGAGGTATAACTTAACTGTACTGAAGAGTGCCTTGGGTAAGTTCGTCCTACCCCACTGACATTAGGAGGGGTCAAGGGGAGATGTTCCCATTTGGGGTTGTTCAGGCTGAGTGTTACCTCACCGATGTTCCCTGTGGGAAGCAAATGAGTGGCTGCGGTCAAAATGTGTTTCATGTATACTTACAGTATTGCTCTCCACATGAMAAATAGTACAGGTACAACTGTACACAGAGATAAGAAGGTGGTACTACAGATAATGTAGCATCCAGTAGTCTTCTAATCAGAGCACAGACACAGGTTGCAGACTGTTGCATTATTCTGCTTATAAAGAACTCTGATCTGAATTTCTCACCTATCCACCCAGCCATAGGCTAGCCTAAATACTCCCCAGCTCTGGTGTCTTTCCCCACAAGAGTTCAGTGTCTGAAAATGTGATAAAAGTGTGCTGTGATTGTTATCTCCAAGAGCTGTCAGCAGCTGGGRTGGTGTTATGGAAATATCTCCAGTTAATAGAGTTTCTACAAGCACTCTATACTTAGAAACTTCAGTTGTGCAGGTGGTATGTCTTAAAAATGTAAAGCAGAAAAATGCTTTTTGTTATGCTGGTCCAAACAATCACTTGCATTGTTTTCCCACCTGTGGTCCTGTTTTCTTCTGGCTGAAGGGATGAAGATCCTATTTTTCTGTGAATAAATCTGACCTTCTGGGGACTGGCCTTACACTTGATTAGATCTTGGTTAATCCTGGTTCCTGCTTGTGTAGTTTCTTGTTTCTTTGTCATGTCTACCTTATCTCCTGTGGCCATTATGTGGGTTGTCTTTTTCTTTGTGGAGGTGCGTGCCTTGAAAAATGTAATACTCTGAATGTTTTAAAAAATCTATATGAATCTATTGCACAGGTGTTTTTAAACTTAAAAATTATTTTCAACCAAAATGAAAATAAAAGTTTAAGCCAGCTCTAGTGAGGACCTGCAAAGGATAGTTTCTAGGGGCTGTTTCCTAGTGGATGTTTAGTAATGCCTCCTTTTTAATAATGTGTAACATGCACTAGAAAAAATACTGTGTTGGAAACCCTTCTACTGCAGGCAGGACACACGAGCACGGGAGTTCAGGAAAACAGCGTAAAGTAGACCTGTGAAAACATGTTTTGCTGGTATAATTGCATTTCTGCAAGGAATTTTTCCAGCATAGAAATGCCTAAAAAAAGAATTACCCCATCTAGCCAACATTGTTAAGGCAACCTCCTGCAGCTGCCAGTCATASTGATTGGATTTCTCAAATGAATAGGCTGGGCACTTACTTAAGAACTGTGTAGACCCCACAACCTCACTCATATAAGTCGCTCCGTGTAGGTAATTTGTGTTCCTCATTAAGAAAAATCCCATGCTGTTTCTTATTAGATTTATCGTATTTATCACCTGCTATGGTAGGATTTATTCAATTTTCCATCTTTTTCTGAGCAAGTTGCATGCAGTTTGTTTAAGAAAAGGGGCTAGGAGAGGCCACACAACCAGGAACTGCTGATTGGCAAAGTGGGCTGTTGGGTGAATTTATTGAGGGTTATATTTTCTTGCTGCTAGAGAGCATTCAGAAGAACCTTTGCGCTTTCATCTTTTATTTCCTGGTGCACCTGATCGACATATGAATGGTGAGGCAGCCAAATTTGGAGAATCATACTGAAATGCAAAAATGTAATGAATGTTTTCTACCTTCAGCCTTTGCGTAGAAATATTTTGGTGTAATTACTGTGTCAAATTGGACTAATCAGTAGTGTTTAATCGGGGTACGAAACAGAGGGAGCATATGCCTTTTTGTGAATATTTGGGTTTTCTCTTTTCTTGATTCTCTGTGTTTTGGTTAACCTGTATGTTAGATGAAATAGTACTGAAAGTTTTGAAGCATGGCAAGCTTTACTCAACACTTGTCAAAACAAAACAATTTCCATTTTATTATTCTCTCTGGTAACAACTAGCAGAAAGTATGTTTTGGGAATGAAATCATATAAAAAAGCTAGTTATTTATGACTTGTCAGGCATGTCACTGAAGAATCTACCCTTCCATTGCTGGACGCCCAGCTAATGGCACCTGATGGAGCTGAGCTTTGAGAAGGTCTGTGCACCTGCATAGAAATCACAGTCCTTTTAAAATATTTCTGATTGGGCTCTGAGAATTACTTTGCCCTGTTCCTTTGTATATCGATTCTTTATRTTTGACCTCATCACTATTTTCTGCCTGCAGAAGCTGCTATCTGGTTGAATTCTGATAGTGGTGAGATTGGATTTTTCCCCAAAAAAAACTTTCAGCAAAGATGTACTTGTTATAGATTGCTGGTATAAGAGTACACGTCTTGCAGTTAGTGTGTGGGATGGAGTGCTCTGCAATTGTTCTCAACCCTATGGAAATCATTTCGTTGACTGAAATCAGGTGCTGTGAAAAAGGTCTCCTGTGTTTCAATATTGTGAGCCTGTTGTGCTGCCTTGAAGATAATGATTCAGRCTCCTACACAGAATTGAGAGCAAACCCACCGTTTCAGATCAGTGTGACCAAACTCAGTGTGGCCTCGGAGTGATTATTGCTAACTCGCCACCTTCATACCAGGAGCATGGCAAACGCCGGTCTGTACTGGGGGGTGGCCTACGTGAAATGTCAAACCATCCCAAGTTGGGATGATGTTTGGTACATCTAGTTCTCAGTACACAGGGATCCCTAGTAAGCGTTGATGTCAGGTGCTAAGAACCGCTTGCAAGAAAAATCCAAAAAGCTTACGTGTGTGAATTGTCTTTGCATTAACCTTGAAATTCACTGCAARCTTGATCATCATGCATAGTCTGTACTGGCATTACTACTGGTAAAAGAGACTGTGTAAATGTCAGCTTTGGGATGTCTTAATTTACGGAGCCACGGTTGTTTGATCCTTGGAAAGGCTAACATGACATCTCATTTTTACTTTAAATATGCCTGATTTTGGGAGGGGCTACAGACTGCAGATTAAATCTCCAGTTCATCAAATCATGTAAGGCTTGTACATTATTTTGAGAGCAGTTTTCACATGCAGAAAGCTGAACACGTGCCAGGCTGCTCAGTACTCTGCAGCAACAAACTCAGGGGAATTACGGGAATTGAAGGACCCCGTTAGTTTTTCTTTTAATTTCATACAGCAGGCATGGTCCTGCCTAGCTTTCACAGAAGTCATACAAGAGGGACACAGGYTTAGGCATTGCAGAGCTGACTGCTGTGAGGTTTGTGTTGGGGGTTTCCTCTCTGCCGTGTTGTATTTCCAGCAGACGTCGGGCAAGTTGAAGTCCCCCACGAGGACAAGGGCTAGGGATCGCAAGACTTCTGCCAGCCGCTTGTAGAACATTTCATCGACCTCTTCATCCTGGCTGGGTGGTCTATAACAGACTCCCAGCAGGATATCCGCCTTGTTGGCCTTCCCCCTCATCCTAACCCATAAGCACTCAACCCGATCATCACAGTCGTCGAGCTCTGTACGATTGAAACACTCCCTGACATACAGAGCCACCCCACCGCCTCTCCTTCCTCGCCTGTCCCTTCTGAAGAGCTTATAGCCATCCATCGCAGCACTCCAGTCATGAGAGTCCATCCCACCACGGTTCAGCATTGTATAGCAGATTCCAGTGCAATTGGAATTGTTTTGTCAATGGAAATACTGCAAAAATTATTAAGCAGTGGTTCAGTAGGTGCCCTGAGATCAGAGGTTCTTTTTTGGTGAGCAGAGTGCATATTCTTTGTGCCTCTGCAAATATTCAGGGTTYTTGTTTCTCGAGCTTCTATTTGAACAGGTGATTGTGAGCACTAGGAAGGTGCAGCAGACTGCCAGCATTGAGCACGGGGCTGTGTAGACTGTCTTCTTTAAAAACAAAACAAAACAAAAAAATCAAACAAACCCAACAAACAAAAAACCAAATGTGTTACGATTGCACCTGTCTGGAGACGTACAAGCAGTTGTTAGTATCTGGGGAAACTACGCCTTGCGGTAAATGGGCCGCGCTAGCCGGGACCAGCCTGCACGGCCTGTGACCCCCGGTGCTTGCCGCAGCTGGGACCTGCAGGAAAGCAAAACAGGAGGGGGGGAGCTGGGGGCTCTGCCACATCGCCAGCTGAAGCAGAACTCCGCTTTGCTTTTAGATTAGGAGGGAAAATCTGTTTCCAGTCTGTGCCTGTTATTGCTTAAAGCCATTAATGACCTGGATTTGAACTGGTGTGCCAAAAGGGTAAAAGGCTCTATCTCTCATTGCCAATCCCCAGGAGCACGCAGTTGCTCCCAATGCAGATTTGAAACAAATCCTGACCTGAAGTCATCAGCCTTAGGTTTCGTTTACTCTGATAATAGATGGCAATTTAAAGATTTTGCTTTCCTCCCCACTCCTCCTGTACCCATTGCACCCTATTCTTCCTTCAGCCGTATAAATCCAGCTAAATCTTCTGAAAGGAGATTATGAACTAGTAGATTTTAAACAGTGTAGAACCATAAGAGAAGAAAACAAGATGGATGTTCACATTCCAAGTCTTCCCCCTGCCCCCCCATTGGATGATAGGCACAAATGTCCAGAGCTTAATCTGCCTCTTCAAAGGAAGATTCAAAATGCAGTCTCTCTTGCCCAGGATATTTTCTTCTCCTTGATACACTGACTAATGTCTGTAGCTGCTGTTGTATCAGCCGCTTAGTGCCATATTCTTCCTGGCATTTACTGCTATATTATACCTTCAGTTTTGTTACAAAATCCTTACTGACTTCAGTGGGCTTTGTATCAGAGAAGACATCAATTGCCATTTTCTACCCTTTGGCCTGAATTCTGTTGCACTTAAATTCACACCCACTCTGTATTCCTAGGGTAAAGAAGCTATAGGATAGCTGAGCAACAGACCCTGATCTCTCTGTGGAATTCCTGCTGAAATTTCTGGATTTTGTGGCAGGCGTTTGTTGTTTGTTCAGTGTTCTCATGGACTTCAGTAGGAGTTGTGCATGAATAATGAGTGCAGAATATGGCTGTGGTGCCTAGTGAGTTCTACCATCTGGTTCTGGTTAGCTGGCAATTTCTGATGACTATTTAAAAAAAAAAAAAAAAAGACAAACACCAACGAAATACTGACTATTAATTAATGCAAATGCATATGTCTCTGCTATGACTTTGTCTTCCAAAACCCCTCCAATTTCTTCTGTAACTCTCCTATTGAGTGTTCTCCAAATACTACTTTATGATCTCCTAAGAGCAAACATTCTTTAAAACAGTACTTAAACCAATAGAATCCCGTTGTCTTTTATTTTCCTAAATGTTACTATTGTAAAAAAAAAAATAATAATAATTAGCAAAAGCTACAGTCACATTAGGAAACTCCTAGTGATTTCTTTTGTAGTGTTCAGATGTCACAATGTGTGCAAAGACTCTCTGTCATTGTCCTATTGATTTTATACTGTTTGCAATACTTGGTGAAGCTGAGGTGTGGTGGATGAGCTTTCAGAAAGAGCTGCTGATCAAAGGTCTTTGTTTTAGTTTTGGGCAACCCAATCTGGAATAATTTACAAGAGACTGATTTTTAAACTTTGAGCTGTCCTCACTTTCTATACATGGCATTAACTTGTGGGTAAACCAGGTAAGTCGAGTCCCGATCCCCCCCTCAAAAGATCTCTCTGGTTAAGTTAGATAATATTCTGGCAATGTGCTGGCTCCTTTCCTTTCGTGTGCTTTGCTGACTTGGGGCCAGCGTGAGGAAGCAGCCAAGTACTAGCAAGAACGTCCTCAACAGCCTCAGATTCACAGACTCTGATGATTTCTGCCAAGCTGATTTATTTCTTACCTTATCTGCCCCATCCTCTGCTGAAAATTCAGTATGGGGAACATTCTCGGAGACAATAAGAACGTTCTCTTCTCTAGTTTAAAAAAAAAAAAAAAAAAGAAAAAATCCTTTCTTGAGACCAGTAAGATTCCCTCCTACATTGCTTGTGGGCTTTTTCCCTGTTTTCACCTCAGAGTCTTGTTTATGCAGGGGCGGGGAATGTCTTCTCTTATTCTCACCTGTTTCAGATCGATACAATGACCTTCACTGAAGCTGTAATTACATTGGTCAGGGATGCATCAATCCTCAGAATACTTGATTTGTCCTCAACCTGAGGTGAGGTCTCAATGTACTTTTTTTCTTCCCGACCCTTTGGAACTGTAATTCAGTTTAAATCTGTGGGGATCACTTTAAGATTACACTAATAAAAGAGGTAGGTTAATACCCCTTCTGTCCTTGGCTTTACCGCAGACAGTAGCAACAAGGGGCCTAATTAGTGTTTGGGTTTGTTGGTTATGGAGGTTGCTCCAAGAGAAACTGGACTGACACCATGAAACTCATTAGGCTTAGGTCTTCCAACATTGTGTTTTTATATTAAAGAGAAAAGAAATCTAGCAAGAGGGAAGTCGAGGGAGTGCAAAGTAGAATCCTCATTAAAGTAATTAGCGTAAGTCATTATTTCCTAGAAGCCTCAAATGGCCACATTTATTCTAAAGAGATGCCAAGGGTATGGCTGAATGTAGCTACAACATCTGCCTTTGGGAGGGCAGGAAGGGAGAGCGTTGTTTGCTGCCCATGTTTGCTTCCATTTTCTGGCTTAGGTCATATGGGATCCTGTTAAGCTCAGTATAGCTAATCCTCTTTCATGGTACTAATTTCTTGCCATTATCTTTATTTGGCTGCTAATTTCCCTTATGGTATTTTTCTACTATCCTAATGTTAGTGAGTAGCTTGAAATGCTTCTCGAGTAGGAASAATCCTGCCTGGTATGTGTTAATGTTCCTGGAAGGAAAAGGAATCACTGGTAGGGCTGAGAAAAAGTGCCTCCTAATAAACCCTTTTGCTGTTGATGGCATATCTTCTGAATATCTACTGCATTYCCATTTCTGAAATTCATCTTGTACTTTCATGCTGAAGAAGCCGAGTTATGTTCCCTCAGTGAATATTAACAAGCAAACTTCTTGCACCTTGAATGGCTAAAGGAGAAAAGGAGATATTGGAATAGAGAAGTAAGGCGATCTGCCAATGTCCTGGAATGCATTCTGGGTCTTTCAGCTGCAATTCAAGTGCTGCGTGTGTGCTAGGTCACCCTTTGCATCACTTCTGCTCTTTCAAATTGTGAGCACACCCTTCAGGTTAGTGCATAACCTCTTGCTCTTGTCTCAGGCGAAAATTCCTTGTGGATGAGACCTTTTATGAGTCCAGGATATTGTTAGAAACAAGTTGGGGTTTTGGTGTTTTGTGGGAGGGGTTTTGGGGGTGTTTTTGGTGTTTGTTTTGCTTTGTTTAATAATAAAGGATCTTAATTGTATTTGCATTGGTGATAGAGCAGCCCTTATCTAATGCTTTTTCAGCCACTATGTGCCGTTCTGACCAACATTCTCTGTCAACCTAAAGGTGAGGTATAATTGGGGCCAGACACAACTGCTAGACAGTTGCTCTGAACTACAACAAAGATTTATAGATTGCATTTCTTTCTTACCTTTTAAGCATCCTTTAGGAAGGATATGAGATAGATTAAGTTCTGTAGTATGAATCTAGGAGTTACTTTATAACACTGAGTTTTTACATGAAGCTTTTTATTAAATTTTCTGGCCTTTCCACTATTTATTATGTTCTTGTATTTAGTAGGCCTGTATCTAAGAGAGAGCCTGGCTGAGCCCAGGTCATCAGAGAGCTGTGAATTAAAAAATATGTGAAAGGAATCTGTACTTTCCTCATTTAAAAGTGGAGTAAAACCATGCGACAGCTTTGAAATCAGGCAGTGTCTGCAACTGAGTGTAGGCATTCTGCATCTCATCTCAGCTTTAGCCTTCAGGTTGTACCTGTGGAAACTCCTGGCCAACACACAGTCAAGTGACTGAAACTGCTTCCACGTTCACTAGTCTGGTTCTTTTAATCTTTATTTGTTGATTTCCAAACAAAGTGAACAAAAATCTTCAGAACTCCCTCTTTCTTGAACACTCTCTCCTTGTGAATGATTTACCTTTCCCAAAGGGTGAGGCATTAAATGGATCCCATAGGTCCGAAGGATTTAGGCAAGGTGGACATGACTAAGTGCTCCTGGAAATGAAGTAGAATGCTTGAAAGGATTACTAAACTGTAAGGGCACTGGGAAATTATTTATTGTGTTATTTATGAACATTTTATTTTTCATAACAAAATAAAAGTTGTTATACGTGTAGCTCTTAAAACTGAAGCTTTTGTTCTTAAATACATGTGTAAATGTTTTAGCTGAAATATTTAGAACTTTGCTTCTACATCTGTCTAGAAACAGCTGTTATTTGAAAGATTTTAAAAAATACATAAAATATTTGTTCCTGCCTTTGCTGCTTATTACAGATTGGCTGCTTGTATTCCTTTTTCTTCTAAGAGTTACTGTTTTCTAGCCAGAAACTTTTGGCTAGACAAAATCAGGAATATTGCAGCAAGGAGAGAGGCAAACATTGTCTTTAAGCAGATAGTTTTTTCAGGATAAAAGGACTATTTGAAATTTACCTTTCCTTCTAAATTTCAGATAGGGATGATAGGGTAGCAGAAAGTTTTTCTTTGGGATAAGCATCTTTTTATTTTTCTTGCTGCCAGCAATGAAAAGAGACCACTATCACTTAACTAGCAGAATCAGCTGTTGGCTTTACCATAGATAGTGTGAGATTGATTTTCTCCATCTTTTTCTGGATTTCAGATAGCGTGAGGGCCCTTGCTCTTTCCTTATGGTGGAAAGGTATCATGCGCCTCACATCCTAGTCTATGCCTACATCTCCGCAATGTACACGATGCAAAAGATAGAGCTGCAAAACCTTTCATATAAAATACTGTAGCCTCTTATTAAAGCCAAACATTCTGGGTTTTTTTGCCTCAATTCTTTTAAAGTAGCTTGTTCTTCTTCAGTGTTCTTTGATAATTTATTTCATCTTGTTTCAATCAGCCTATGCAGTCCTTCTTTATCAATAAAATAAAGAAGGTAATAGTTCCATTGTGGAAAGATTTTTTTTTTAAATTTTTTTTTCCTTCCTGTGAAATTGCACAGTACCCAGCACAGTGGTTGCAATGTGCATTGCAAGTAATTGATAACAAAGTGGTATCAGCAGAGGGAGAAACAAATAACCTAAGCGATGCTAGGGATAATTACAGTTTTTAAACCTAATTTGTCAGACAGTATTTTCCCATGTGTTAACCTCTATAAAAATCTGTCTTTGTTATGGAGAGGAACAGATACTGTAAATGCAATATGATTGCATTTGGAAAAGATTGAAGTGCTGCGTTTTGACCTGGAGATAAAATGTGTCAAATTAGACCTTTCAGCATTGAGATGCTGTGTGGTTCTAATGAAATGTCAAATACATATGAATAGTTAACCTACTTTTTATTTTCACAGCTTATTAAAATCATTAAAATACAGCAATAATTATGATACTTTTTGACTGGTGTATTTATATCAACCCCAGGGATCTCAGTATACCTACAGAAGGGTTATGCTATGATGCGAACAATTGCAGAAGGTTAGCAGTGCTGCTTCTTACCATCGGAATGTGAAACTAGCGTTTTGTCATCTTTGCTGTACATCTGTTGTTTTTTTTAAGTGTAGGATCTGACCTGTAGAACCCAAAAAGGTGAGATTTTTGTTAAATGCTTTTCATTTTTCACTTAGAAATTGAAAATTAAGTCAGTTATATTCAAAACTGCACAGCTTCTCGTAAGAATTGATCCTCTGTCACTTGAGACAAACTGAAGAGCATGTTTGTCCCTGTGGATCTTCACAGTTTTAAAACGAAGATGATGGGCTAGAATATTACCTGAGGGAAAACCTAATCTTTTAAATCAATGCTTGTGCGTCCTTGCAATGACATTATGTTATTTATTCTCTATTATTTGGCCGGTAGACATCTCTATGTGTGTTTTGTCCACAGTTTTTTAACAAGTGAGATTCCTGACAAGCAGGGACAGAGTTCTAACTTTTGATTCAGGTTGCATGTATTCATACAGGTTTTTTCAAAACTCTTGGTATCAGAGCTTTGGTTGTGGTCATGAATTTTGTGGGCTTTGCCACTTTTAATTGGTATAATCGTTTACTAACTATGCTATGTTTTGGGGATCTATTTCAAAGGCCTGAAGTTTCAGAAAGGTCTTTTGTTAGTACTAACTGAAGCAGATCTATAATGAAAGCTGAAAATACACAGATTTTCATGGACATCAGTAGAAAGATTCCTGTTTGCTTTATATCAAGCCCCAAAAGAACGCTTTTGTTCCAGAGTTGCTTTTTGATCTTGCGCTTGCCAGCCAGGGAGACTGGTGTCAAAGAATTTAACGATCAGATCTGTGTGTCTTAAAGACTTTGAAGGGAATGGAAGGGAGTTCCTTCACATGAAGAGCCCTATCTGAGCTCCGCTTCAGATAGCCTGCCTGATCCTTCGTTGTTTGTGCGTTGGACTTTCAGTGCTCAGGCGGTATGCAATGTCATTAACGTTTTAGGTTGTTAGATGGATTATTCTAGTATCATTGCCTTGCCAGAATTTTTGCAATGTTCTTGAAAGGTAAGTAAAAATTACATTTCTGCAATGAGAACCGAGGCACAGCGAGGCTGATGTGACTTGGTCACAGCCAAATCATACCATGTAAATAAACTACAAACAGTGTGAGAAAAGGCAGTGGGGTCATGAAAGACATGGAATAGTTTCTATTCAGGTAGTGCTAAGCAGACAAGGACTCTTCATCTGAGAAGGAGATGACTTTCAGGGTATGACAAAGATCTGTAAAATCATTAATAATGTGGAGAAACTGAATAGAGAACAAAAGTTCAGTCTGTCCTACAATATAGGAAGTAAGGGTCCTCAAACGAGAAGCATGGGGAAAGTTCAGAACAATTGAAAGGGCATATTCTTCTTCACATAATTTAACACTGGATTTCTCTGCCACGGGACATTGTGAATACCAAATTTC
The DNA here is from genome assembly GCA_030449065.1 of Oceanodroma leucorhoa. NCBI lineage: Eukaryota > Metazoa > Chordata > Aves > Procellariiformes > Oceanodroma > Oceanodroma leucorhoa. The sequence continues at coordinate 493,900 of JASVER010000189.1, forward strand.
TACATAAGTTGAAAAAGCAATTAATCACTGGGGGGAAGAGGAAGAATCTGTCAAAGGCTGTTTAGGCTCAAATCTGTTGCTCAGATTAGTGCTGAAGACTGACCACTGCAAGCTGTAAGTGTATAATATAGAAGTCTTGTTAAATGCTTGCCTTACCACTTTCCTTAAGCCCGTGCCAGAGGTGAAATTCCTTTTAGTTCAGTAAAGCCATTTTTAATTTTTTATGCTTAATGTAACAGAAGAACTGCAACCTTGAATGGGGGGGAAGTGTATGCAGGGGCTGCAACTTCTTGTAACAGCAGTGTCCTCTGCCCAAGACTGTTTCCAAACATGATCAATCCTTTCCAATTTAATCCTTCCACCTACTACATCAAAGCTGTAGAGAAAGCTTAAAGGTGGAGCAATTGGAATCTCTGTGAACTGCCAGACTCATCCTCCCAGCACAGCTTTTCATCATTCATTTTTGAAATAGCGGTATTTATAAAATGATTTTGAAGGGTTCCATACCTTTACTTGGCTCAGCATGAATCTTGAAGCTGATATAACACTGAAATATCAAAGCTTCACAGTTCCTGGCTATGGGTTCCAGCAAAACTGCTGGAACATAGTGTTGTGCACACGATCAACGTGACACCATAGGCTTGCTCTGAACGTGCACGCAGTCAAACCAGTGTGACCTACAGGCCCTTGAAACTGGGCAGCTCCAACTTCAGGAAAATTTCTCTTCTGCTCTTTTTCTTTATATTTTATTTTTAATGAACGAGGAGTAGAAGGAAATACTGGAGATGATCTCTCTTGCTGTGCTTGCTTTGTTTGAATGTGGCAGGGTAGCTTGTAAGAGGATGTAGCAATTGATCAATTCCTGGTGGAAGGTGAGAAAGTTGAAGGAGACCAATACTGGGGAAGCCAGAATTACAACTTTTATGATTTCTTAGGCAGCTGATCCATAGGGTTTGAAATTGGGGTTCAAGTCATGAAAATGGAGAAGGGTATTAATGGTCTGTATATTCAGAATAAACCTCATCGGTATCTAACATTTTATTGCCGTTCTACCTATAAAATTTAAATTATTTAAGAGTGGTCTTGAACTTGCAGTAAAAGCTAATCCCTGTCACACTACTTTTATCGTGATTCTTTCTTTGTAATGAAATAAAATGGAATATTGTCATTGGCTTCAGCAGAATAAAGTTAATATATAATGATCAGTTTTGAACAACCTCTTAGCAATACCTTGGATACTTTAATGAAGTCTGTGTGTGGGTTCCTAAACCACTGTCTGCAGGCATCATGTTATCATGCAAGATTTAGCCTTTTAAAATAGGTTTCATGTTCTTGAGGAATGCAATCCCTTGAAATTCACTAAGTAAGGCAAACAGCAAGAAGCCAACATTTATTATCTTCTAAGATATTTTGATGTTTAAGGTCATCGTGTACTTTTTTGGGTGGTAGGAAGAACACAGGATTCAGTTTTGTGTGCTGGGAAACAGACGCGCTAAAAATGGTTTCCAGCAAGTACACAGGACGGTAAGAATAGGAGAGGCTTACTAAGAACCTTGCATAAAGGGATCGAACACAATGCTGTGCTGAAGCCAGCGTGGAAACTTACTTAGTGCGTGCACTGAAATGGTTATACGTCTTTTGATTAAATGCAACAGCAAGAAGGATGGAGCTGTCGAAGAATATTTTATTTTTCACAGGATGGAAGYAGGTCCCACCAGGCCCTTGTTTCCCCCTCAGGTTTAACGGACAGGAGTGTGAAAAAGTAGCTGTTTAAAAGTAAGTACTRCACACATTAAGAACAGCACAAAGATGAAGCGATGTTTTGTACCTCAGCCGTTCTACAGGATTTTGTTTGCTTTGGGGATACTGAGATGAAAACGGTTAGGGACTGATGCAAGAAAACCCCTACAAGGAGAATAACCTCCTGATGTTTAAGGTATTCAAACTATTAAGAAGTTTGTAGCAGTGTGATATAATGCTTAAAGTACAACACTGCTGTGTCATTCCCGACTCTGTCACTGAATCGCTAGGTGACCTTGAGTGCATCCCTTACTTCCTATTTCAATTTCTTCTGTAGAGGGAGGTCATCCTTGAGCCTTGCTTCCATAAGGAAAGTARCAGGTGTTGCCCAACCCTTGTTAATAGCTGATTAGAACCTACCATGGACAAGAACAGCCATGATTAAAATTGTTAGCTGCTGAGAAATAACTGCCCTTTTTAGTTGGCACACAAAATAAGAAGTATAGGCATGCATGTTTACTAGTTGAGATGAATCTTGTTGTGGTTGTTGGATATGATAACGAGCGTAATTCTGATAGCTTTTCTCTTATGCAGTGATACCTAACTCTGCCAGGATGCTGCAGAGGATTCATCTTCTGCTGAAGTTAAGCGACCTTCAGCTTCATCATACTKTACTGAGGAAACGATCTATTGAAGTGTCTCAATTAAGGCAGCTTCCCAAACTCGGGTCATCTGGCTCTGAAAATCCCAAGCTCCTCAGATTTCCTTTTCATGTTCAGTTCTGTTAGTGGCYCTGTGTAAATCAAAGCTTCCTTTCCTTGATAAAAGAGCAGATAGGGGATATGTTACTACATCCAAACTTGAAAATGAAGTTTTTCATCAGTTGTTGCAAAACATTGTGAAATGTCACTTTGATGCACTCTACCCAGTTTTGTTTTCCAAACTGTTCACAGCCTGAAGCACTTAGATATCATAAATTATTTATGAAGTTTTTAGTAATAATAATTATCTGTAAGTGGTGTTTTACACCATAGTGTGTGCCAAAGGGATCTGTAGTAGCTGGTTGGAATTTTCAAACGTATTAGGCAGGTAAATACTAGTACACCTTCAGAACTGGATACTCTTTAGACCTTTTTAGGTCTAATGTTTTTCATTATTTGTTCCTGTTTTTCCGTGTATGTGCTGTTCACTAATGTAGACTTGCCCATTTGTTTCTTTGGATCTGCTTCTGGTTTGACACTCACAATTGCCCTGTCAATAGATTTACTCTGGATACACGTTTATGGAAGTGAACTCTGGACTGGATTCACTGCAACAATTGCGCTGCAAATACTGGAGCCGGTCTATTCGTCTCTTTTATTCTATCCGCAGAAGACACAAACCCTTCTTGTTCTTCGCTTTCATTCTTTCTATATTCTGCAGTAAAGTTCTGTGAATTTAGCTGAAATTCAGGCATTTGTTTTGTGTTCATGTCACACGTTGTTTCTGCCACAGTTGCTCTCCTTCCCCCCTCAGTGAGTAGCAAACTAAATAAAAGGAGCTTGTGTGAGATTTGGCTCAGCAGACTGTGCTCTGTCTCTGTGCCAAACACCTTAAAGCTGCAGTGACCCGCTGGTGAGCTGTGAGCTGGAACTGCTCTGGCTTCAGTGAGTTCTCGACTTCGCCATTTCTTTTTTTCTTCTCCTATAGCACTTTAACTGTTAGTGATTCTGTGCCAGAGAAAGAAATGAAGAGGGTCTAATCAGAATCCCTCTTTGCACACCTAGTAATGGATTAGACAATATTGCACGGGTTGGGCTGGGGTATTACAGTGAGCAGGCAGGTAAGGCGGTGGTAGAAAAGCAGCTGTTTGTTGGGATTCAGCTGCAGCTCGAAGACTCCGGGCTGATTAAACCTACCTGGGGGTATTTTTTCTGTGCTTGCACCTTCTACCAATCTCTGTCCCTGTGGTTCTTCCTCATATGCATTGAAAACATCTACGACGGGGAGGTTTTGCTTTGCACGGCATAAGTATGTTGTTAGAACATGATAATAACCGTCAGTTGTTCAAAAATTATTTGTGCTGGAGATTAGTGCCTAAGTTTAACTTAAACTGACTTCAAAGTCTCCTGAGACTCCAGCTTCAAAGTCAATCAGGCTATTTAAAAAAATTTCACACAGTACCAGTGCTCTCCTTCCATTACCTCAGGGATATCAGCTGGAAGCTTCAACCRGCGCACACAGCACAGGCTTAGGTCATGCCTGGTGGCTTCGGTTCCTGCCGGCGCCGCTGGTTGCCCAGCACTTCAGCAAACTACTCACGTGTTCCATGGCTCCTCTTTTGCCATCGCCCTTACTCACCAGGCCCACGAAGGAGTGCCTGATTCCTAATCAAGGAATTACCCTTTGCGTTCAAAAATGTAAACAGAAATAGGCTCATGCTAAAGTTTTTTAAGATGCCAAAAATGAACTGCTGTCTCCTCATRGGAAACCAACCTGATTGCCGGCATCCATGAACAGATCCTTCTACGTATCAACGTTGTAATCCATCTTGCAATTCTCCTCAAAGGAGAAACTCCTCTCTTTCCTTTAATAACTGAGTTTGACTTTGCAAGGAGAGGGGCCTTGTGGCAAYGGAGATACAGGAGGGCTGGCAGCAATTTCTGGCTTTCCTACAGAATTTGTAGCCTTGGGCAAGTCAATTGGTGCTTGTGATTTTTTTTTTATATATTTATAACAAACATGAACAGCCCTTATAATGCCTGTTACTGGCTCTGGATTTCCCTAACTGCTTGGTGAACAGCAGGCCAGGCGCAGATTTTCACGATCCCTCCCAGAACCTTCCTCACCCAGCAAATGATGTAGAACTCCACCAAAAGGGAGAGGAAAAACTTCTGAACTCTCTCTGTTGGAACATGAACCTGTGATATTTAGAGCACTTTGCCTTGTCTTAAGCTTAGTGTAAGTAATGACTGTGATGTTATCATCCGGGGTTGGAGATTAAGTATTTTCATTATGTCTGGATTCTTTTCCACTCCTAAGAGCATTTCTGTATTATTGTTTACTAAGCGCAATCACTTGGCTGTTGATGTTTATCAAAAAAATATGAAGATCTTCCTTTTCTAATGTTGTTAACTCGCGTTACCATTTTTCTCCTGCAATGACAATGGGGAGAATTGCATTTAATTAAAATAATGCAAAGCGGTGAAAATTTTTGTGGTTTTCAGTAAAGAAAAAAATTCAGAAGGGAGTAGATGGTTGGGGAGTGGGAGAATAAATAGCAGGGGAAGGAAAAGCCTGATCTTTTTGCATATGCTTTTATATGCTATAATGGAATATTTGGTAATAGGCATGTTGACAGCAGTCTTACGGCTTGGTAAAGCTTTAAGGGGAACGACACTTCAAATTGATCCTTCTTGGATACTAGCTGCATTAGTATTCTATACCCACACCAACCCGGTCATCGTCAGCGTGGCATGCTAATTAGTACTGTCCCTCTTTTTCTCTTCCTTCCCCCCCATCTCTTCCCTTCCCCTTTGCTTTCCAATTCGGCCATCCACTTCTATCAGTGATATATGGTTTATATCTTCCTAGCCATTATGCTGATGACCCAGGGCAGTGCCTGCCACTTTTGATAAACTGTCAGATTATTTTTGGAACGTCCACATATGCTTTTCTGGAGGTACAATTTAGCGCTATGATAATCTACTAAATTGCTTTCTGTGCTATGCCAACTCTCACTTCTGCTGCTCTTTTTAAGGTTTACATTGCCAGAGAAAAAGGGTGCCTAGCACATTTTAGGTGACGCTGCGCCCCAAAAATGGGACCAGTGTATTCTGTACTAGACTCTTTATGAAATACAGGATTAAATAATGTTTGTTTTCCTTTTTTTTTTGCGATGTATATGCAGAATATAAAATTATTGGAAAAATGCATGCCCATTTTTTGCCTTTGAAAGTCTGTAACATTGAGCTCCCTCTAATTAATTTTACATCATAATAAATTGACAGCATTACAACATTAGAAATACTACCTAGCATAACTTTTATGTGAATAATTGGTAAATCTACTGCTCATAAAATATGAAGGAAAACTGTGGTTAAAAGTTGAGTTAACTGCATATTGACAAGGACTGTGTTTAAAATTGGAAAACACATACTCGTAAAAGATGTCTGTTATACTCTGTTTTTTTCAGGACCTTACGCTATAGCATGCAAAAAGAAAAAGTTGAATGGGTGCTCTGGGTGGACAGTACACAAGTGAAGTAGAAAGATGTTGGTAGATTTATGAAGCTTCATCTTCCAAGGGCTTTGTTATGCAACGTTCCGGTTCATAGATCCCACAAGCTATTTGGCTGCCGAAATAATATCGATTTTATTGGGACTTAGCTCCTGCACAGACATTAGGCACCCAGCGCCAGTGGTGATCTGGGCCTGAGTAATAGCAAGGGCCAGATTGCTCAGCCTTACGTGTTTGAAATGGCTGAGACTAAGGGCAAAACTGAGTCCCTGCATTTGCAGATAAACCACTTCCGAAGGACTGACTTTCCTGGATTTCACGTGAAGTCAGGATGGCTCTGCCAGCCACACTGTATTAGAAAAGAAAAACTCACTTGAAGCCTTTTGCACTTTTGGATGATGCTGATACTCTTAAATGGCATTGGAGATGCGATACCTGCTGAGGCAGGAAGGCAAAGGATTCATCGTTCGGTGTAATTCTTCTAGTCACTTTTCAGGGACAGCATCCACAATGCATGATGAGTAGAGGTGTGAAGGGAAGCTTGGGCAAGGTTTATCAAATAGTATGTGCTTCTCAATAAGATAACAAGTATAGGCTGACACTTGATTGTATTAGTAGAGCAGATTCAGGATAAAATCTGTGAACCTGTGTATATTTAGCTTTTGGGTTATTCTTTATTGGGATGGTTCTTATTGCAACAAACTTTATAATGTGTTGGTTTTTTTTTTTTCTCTGTTCCTTTTTTTCTTAAAGAGCATGCAAATGTCTTATTTTATTTTATTTTTAAATATCACTATGCATAAGCTTTCATTTGGTTCATTTTGGGAAAAATGTGGCTGACCTAAATAGRAAAACTATCTTTGATCTTGCAGAGATTGAACTGTTAGCAAAAATTAATAACTGAAAAATGAACACGTGAGGCATCCCTCCAAAGAATAGTATATATCTTTGAATCAAAGAATCTTAATGCATAAGAAGCCAACTTCCCACAAAGCTTGTGCTTTTAAACAAAATTATTAGAATTTTAAGAAGGAATATATCAGAGATGAATGACCAGGCTTTGCCAATATTTTTGTAAAYGAAAACTCTCTATTGTGTATTGTGCTGTTCCTCATTTTGTGTGGTAAGTAAATTTGAAGTGGGTCATCTCTTACTCGCTGATGCTACCTGTGAATAGTTTCACACTATTGAAAGGCCTGAAACTACGAGGCATTCATCTTTGAAGGCAGTCCGTAATGGYAGGTGATGTTGAGAAGTCATTATCTGTCACTCAGGAAAACTTTGTGATGGGCAGACTGCCTGCTTCTGACGTGGCACTTGGGCGAAGAWGATGGAAAAATAGAAGCTTACATAGGAAGCCTGAAATACATGGCCTAATTTTTGAGAATTGGCAAGTGCTTAACGTTTRTTGAATTTGGTGTTTGCTCAGTGCTTTTGAAAATCTAAGTTASTTACTACAATCCTAAATAAGAAGTTAGAAACTGAATTTTATACTCATTGTATTAAAATATTATCTTTTTCTTTTTCCAGAATCTTCTCCCTCTATCTCTGCATATTGGTTCTTCATCTGTAAATAAGGGCAATGTATTTTCTCTTCTGTCTTTGCCTATCTTCTACTTTTAAATTTCAGGTTCTTCAGAGATCTGTCATTTATTGCCATATGTACAGTCCTTAGCACCACGGACTTGTATTTCAAATAGGTCCTCTATGAGGTTCTTCAATGTAATTAGCAATGGTCAATCTGATTTAAGTCATAAAATATGTGTAATACTCTGCCCATGGAAGGCTTAATTAATTAAAATTCATTTAATGTATCTCGGAGCTCATTCAGTGAGGAGCGTGCTGGAAATACCAAGTATTATTTATTACTTCTTTAGTGAAAATGCAGATAATAACCTGAGATTGTGGTTCCAATTTACAGGATTTGTATATGAACTCAAATTCCCTAAGAGATAACTTGACCTCAATTTCCATTTATTGACAGCGTGTCTGGCTGGCTCACCCTCCTAAGGCATTGTGGTGTGAAATGGGAGATTAAATTAAAGAAACAATCAAAATGATTGCTTCTTTCTGTATCCTGTACCTGGTTTATAACAAAATGAGAGGATATTTTGTATTACAATGTGGATTATCCAAAAGAAATACTTCTTCTAGCTCCATGCTCCTTCCTTTTATTGTTTTTGATAGTACACATAGCGCAATAAGATCAAGWTTTATTTCTTTCAAATTCATAATTCTAGTTTTTCATCTAGAACTCCAGAAGCTAAACCAGACAGGATGCGTTAGGACCTGATACAGCAAACATAAGCCTGGCACTGCTGGGCTTTACTTCCTTATTTACTGCGTGTAAAGGTAATTATAGCATCACCTCTACGCTTAAGAATGTATGTGAGAGGTAGATTTTCTCTACTAGTGGAAGTCTATAAATCTGGTTTATTAAGTGAAACTCATTGAATAGGGAATTGGGCCCATGGATTCTTGTTATGATGCAGAAGAGGAGAAATGGGGTCTGACCTCTCTGGKAAAACACCCGTACAGCTTTGTGTTGCTGTGGATCTGGGCTCAAGAACATCTTCCTGTTGCTGCTATTGGCGGCGTACCGTGAAAGTAGCATCAAGATTGCTGGGTACCTATCAGCTATAAAGCTAAGGGAGGCTCTCTGGGCCTTTGCAATCAGTCTGAAATCRGTTCATGCTTTGGTCCTGCCGTATTGTATAATTAAAGACATGGTGTCAATTTTCTGCAGTCAAACAGCACAGTCATGTTTACCATGTGAAAATAATTGAATGACAATTAAATCAATAGCATGCTCACATGAGAAATTCAGTTTTTGTAAGGTGAAATCTGAGCAGTTCTCCTGATTTGTGTGACTGTACCTTAGGCAAAAATTGAAATCTCTGAAAATTGTGATTTTAGTTTGTTAGAAATATGTTAGTCAAGTGCACTGGTCAACAATTTCTCATAGAACTGGATAGGAGAATTTTAGAGAGCAGATTGCAACCRAGAGTGACATAGGTATTATAGTTAAATATACTTTAATGGAAATGTCATTTCAAGATGTGTTTTTTAAGCAGCCTGAAGATAGTCACTAGCAAAGGTATTATTATCTCCAGTATGACAGCCCAAAAATACCCTAACAGAGTACTTCCTTTTAAAAAAGAAACATTTCTTATGGAACACTTTAGTTTTCTCCTTCTGCCATTGTAGTGTGACAATGACTGCACCTACCTTGTCCCCATACTAGCATTCTGTAAATGTACTAGGACTAGAATGCACACTGGAAGGCTGCGTGTTTTCATTGTGCTTGTGATAACTACAGGCGTTAATTTACCTTTTCTGTTACTGTTAGAATAACCGTTCCGCATAGTTTTGTATCTGGAAGAAATGCACCATGAATTACTCTGCATCTGTTCTTGATGCTAATCCTATTATCAGCAACAGGATTAGTTCATAAACAAAAGAACTGGACTAGTCTGTTCTATATGCTCTACTATGAAAATTGAACAGGGCTTACATGCATTACACTTCTCTATTCTTACACTTAGCACCACATCCAAMGCTTGCAACTGCTGAAATTCACTGTACTGATATATAAATTTGTATGATTTCTGAAAAAAACTAGATTAAAATGTACGAATCGTCCTATCTTGTTAGGTTTTGAGGGCTACACGCTGTTAAATGTAATGCCAGAATTTATTTCAAAATATAAGGTGTTGTTTGTGACTAATTTAATCACGTAATTAAAATCAGGCCATGTTACCTTAATTTGAAATTATCCTCTCGTATGTATCCTGGGTTTTTTAGAAGCCTCTTTTACCTGTGCAGACAGCCAGCCCCCACAGTCGGTTTTGCTGAAGTACGTCGTAGCTGGCAGATTCAAACAAACAGTGCAGACCTCGGGCACTTCTTGGGGGATTCTTTGCTATGACAAGGAGACTTGCAGGCTGTAAGTAGGTGCTGTACAGCGGGTGCTCTCCTCTCGCCGCCGCGGTATCCCTCCAACACGGAACCGCGGTTACGACTGGCCTGGTTGGAAGGAGGCAGGTGTGGTGGATGCTGGATTGCAGAAGTTTTGCTGGTGGCTTGAAGTGAGCAGACTTTTTAAAGAAGAGGGTACGTCCCACCTTGCTAACTGATGCGGGAGCGTTTCACAACTGCCATTCCTCTCTTCCAGTCTCTGTCTTGAAGCTATTTAAATAAACTTGGGAGTGGGARGCAAGCAATAACAGGGAACTTTATTAATTATGTACTGGCGGTCATTCTGATATGAGGGTACTGTTCTGCATGCCACCGCTTCGCTATGTGGACAAGCATGTTGGAAAGGAACCTGATTTCCTTGTACTTCAAGTTACTCATCTGAAAATGGCTATAATGATGATAAAATATTACTGGAGATGCTTGAGATTATTTTATTGCTATGTAATTCCTGGGCATTGTTGCTAAATCTAATTTACGTAGGAATAAGGAGCCAGTAATCAGATGAGAACACTAAACTTCCTTTAATTTGTCATAGTTCTCTTTCCTTGTTCCAGGATTGTGTTTGGAGGTAATGGAGAAAGGAGTAGGGATAATATATGTGAGCTCTCAGATTCAGGAGCTGAAGGGTAGCAAAGACACATCTTTGCTTTTATAATTATTTCTGGAAAACTATGTTGGCAGATTCTCCCTGTAGAGCTACAGCGTATGCCAACAAAACTTCTTCTGYTGGCATTGCTACACGAGTTCCTCAGATGATGTGAACTAAGTTGACAAAAGCAGTATTTTGTCAGTGGCACTACATCTCTTGGATTCAATATTTCAGGACCAGACAGCGTATATGTTTTTTTTTTCTCCTTTACCTCCTTCCTTGCTGTTCTTCCTCTCTTTACCTGATGTCTTTCCCCATCATTTTCTCTGCTCAAGAGAAGAAACAATGGACTGCATTATTATCAGCAGAAGAAGAAACTCAAGGACCTCTAATATTTAGTTTGAGTACTGAAGAGTTCATCTTTGCTCGTGGTTTAATCCAATGGCGAGCGACGTCAGTAGGAATCTTTTCAGTCTTCTTCATGCTGTTTGAGCAAATCTTTAAATTCTTGAATCACCAATTTTTCTGAAATCAGTTCATCTTCAACATATGGGATTTATTTCTTCTGATAATCATTGTCACTTACGCATTCAAAATAAACTCAGAGCCTTCTGGCCATACCTGTATAATTGGAAACAGTTTTACAATTTTTAAGGTTCATTAGTTGCATAATTTTTTGAAAAGATGCATGGGATAGACTTAACCGAAACCCAAGGCGTTCTTAGTGTGAAGCGTATGAGCAGGCTTAGAGAATCCAGCTTTCTTGCAGCTGTAAGCAGTGTATTAAGAGCACTGTTGGATCTGCGGACCACTAACAGAAACTCAACATACAGACACAGGATTTGCTGTGGAAAAACGTCCATGTTACAGACTGCTATGGAAGCTGCCTTCTGGTACAGTAATGCTGTCGTAAATCCATTTGGATTACGATCTCYTGCCCTTTGAAATTTTTCCCTATATGCGTAATTTAGGATTCGTTCACAGAGAACTGGTACTTCACAGAAACCAGGTCTTCACTCCACTTACCCGTGTTAGGAATCTGTCTTCAYTCTGACACAGAGTTGAATATCTGGTGTACTTCTTTGCTAGAGGCCTCACAGAGAACGTCCACGAAAGGTGATAGCAGCATTGAAAGAGAGGTGATCGGGTTGGTTTGTTGTCTTTCAATGCATCCATCTCGGCAGTTCCTATCAGGAGGTTTTCCCCTACAAATGGAACTTAAGCTGCCCTAAACCTCTCCCACAAGCTGAAAATCCACTCTCCGAAGTCTTGTCTTTAGAGTGATTTATTCTTCCCTGACTTAGCAGAAGTAGACCTACCCAGTGACGTACTCGGTCCTAGAGTAAATCCTGGTTTTGCCTARTCATTCTTTACTGGGTTGCTTTCAATCTCTCCTTTCGCATCTCGTGAATTTTTCATCGGCTTTAAAGAAGGATTGTCTTCTGGAGTCGAAGGAGAAAGGTGAATTAAAAATGAGGAGCAATTGTTACAATAGGCCAAGTTACCCCTTTGGATTTTTTGCTTGTATAGAAATGTGGATGGCTACGAAATACAAAAAAGAATATTTGGCTGGAGACAGGCTGGAGAAACCCCCCTGAATCTAAAGATCTCTAAACCCTAGAGTTTGTACAGAGATGATGCGGTCTCTGCCTATATGAAATGTCTGAGGTAAAATGTTGTTTTAACTGAAGTCGAGAGCAAATCAGGGCAGAATGTTGCTCAGGATAAAATTGTCATTCCCAGACTGAAAAGATGGTTAGATGTTTGTATTTCGCCTTTTGGTGCCTTTCAGTTTACTTACAGTACATTGCACTACTGCCTGTACATTTAAACGCTGTGACACAGTGATGTTCCTCCTGTTGCAAGATCATTATTTTTTTTTTTCCTAATGTTAGAACAGTCTTACAAATTCTGAGTTTCATTGGGAAATTGAAGTGTCTTGAGGACTGCATTGCTTCATTAGAAGTAATTTTCTCACTTCGAGAAATCCAAATAGATAAAGGGATTGGAAGATACATACAATTGAGTCAAATTTTTGGAGAAAGCGGAGGGAGAACATAGTGGAAAAGATGTGTGCTTTTTGTTCTTTGAAAGCAGACTAGAGAGGGAACAAACAGTTAACTTAGAGGTGAAAAGTATATTGAGGAAGAAAGTAAGAAGGGATGCAGTTCAAATATTACTGAAATCTGAATGGCATTAAATTCAAACACACTTTGATCTAACACACTAGTGGAATTTGGAATCGAGTCAACTGAATTTGCATGAAAAATCCCTATCTGGCAGASACACAGTTCAGCTCTATGGAGGGACTGGGGTCTGGGGCTCCAYAGACTTGAATTTTGCTGGTTCTACCAGTGTCCTGCTAGATTACTCGAGAAAGTAATTTTGGGGGGGGCACCTCACATCGCTTAATTTCAGGCACCCTCAACCGGAGATAGGAAGCTTTCTCTGTAATTCACAGCCTCTGCGAAAGGAGTGAATTTTGAATTGCTTCTGGAGTAGGCCATCCAGTTCCTTTCACTGGCTATGCTGTGTTAGACTTGCTTCCTAATTTTGGCACGTTATGTCTCTAAAGTTAGGGCTTGTGACTACCCTTCCGCTAATGCTTCAGTTTTTGTACTTGGATAATGGAAATAATGATGCTGGACTTGTTTATGAAAAGAGCAGAGATGCACAATTTAGAATGTTTCTATATATGAACTAGATATAATTAATTTCTTTCTGTCGTTACATGCAAAATTCTGTAACGGATGGACTAGTATCATCTGGCAAATAATTCATCTGACATTTCCCTCATCGGTCATTAAACAATTGGTACGTTTCTTCACTGTGCACTCAGCTTTAAAYCCTATTTTGTTAGATGTTTCACAGCGTACTGATGGGATTGGTCTAGATCCATTGAAATCAATGAGGAGACTGACTGCCTTGCACAGGCTGTGAATCAGGCCTTGTATTTTTATGCCAGGTGATCTCAAAAGGTAGCATCACAATTAGTGGATGGGGAAAGTTTAGACTCCKTATAAGTTAGCCGTRTCTTGCTTTGTAGTGGTTTTCTCGAGGTGTCCCTCTGCAYGAAGCATAGACACCGATGAAACAGAAATATTATTTTACCTCTGGTTGCAGGAGCCTGTGTTTGAGGGTATGTTCCTGCGTACAATACCAGTAGATGATCTGTGAAGGAGTACRGGATCATGATCTTACTACTGAAGTCCACTTAAACCTCCCATTCCCTTCCCTCTCCTTTGGTAGTTGGGTGCTGACAATTTCTGATGTCATGGAGAAGTTCCATGATATTCAGTAGTTTTCTTAATGTCCAAACTACTTGATGTATATTAACAACCCCCCGCCCGAAGACAGTGATTTTTTTTTTTTTTTTTTCCTATGGAATTGTAGGACAAAAGTTTGAAAAAGCTGACCTAAATGGTTCCTACCGGCTCATTAAACAGTGGCAAACGATAAATCTTTTTTTCCAATAGTCTCCTGAATTTCTAAGTCTTGGGGTTGGTAATGCCCATACTGTAGATGTATGGAAATTGATATTTCGAAACTGGGCCCTAACTTTAAGAGGGGTGATTTGGATAAATTATTTCACTTTTCTTCCACCTTTTAATTAAAACTACTGTGGCATAGACTGCATACTTCAACAGATTTCTTTTAATAAATTGCATTAGGTGCTATTAGCTTTCAGGGTATTACTCCAGATTAACTCTCTCCTTTCTAGGATTTCCTCAACTCTTTGCCATATCATTTGTAATGAAAATAGCCAGCTTGCTTTTCCTTCTTCCCCTCTCTTTATTGCATCAGTATGCATTGCAAAACCAGTGGCTTGTACATCCTAAGCTAAGATAACGAGACCAATATTAATTCCACTACAGCTGCTACAGGCATGTAAATGAACCTTTCATCTGTCCAGCAAAGCAGCTCYGAGACTTGCAAAGAACGCCCAGGCTAAGCAGTGTGAACAGGCAAGGAGATGGCAGAGGTGAGGGTGAGAGAAGAGGGTGTGCTAAAAATGGCTGAAATCGGAATGTCCTGGATTAATATATCCCACTAGAATCAATGCTGTTATTATCCGCTGCATTAATTATTGCAAGGACATTTTTTCTTCTTTGCTCCTACTGATTGGGACGTAGCAATCATTGTCCTGTTAGCACTTGAAAGGACGCTACACGAACCCCCTCGTACAATTTGCCTAACATGTTAGCTACAATCTCTGCTAGGGGCCATGTCTTCTAGGTTGTGTCCACGGGTAAAGCAGGTTAGAGCAGGCTGGTTTGTCTAAAAGCAGTATAGTGTTAGTAGGACAGCGCGTGGGCTAATTAGCTCTGCCTCTCAGCAAAGCTAATTAATCTAGGCACGCTGTTGTGTTGACACGACTCTGTTGCTTTGTGTTCTGGCAGGAATTAGCTTGTGGCTGATGTGGCTCAAGTGTCTCTGCTCTGKTTTTTTTGTGCATGGGTCAGCCATGCCCTAAGAAAACTTATGCACTAGCAGTTGATAGGGTGGAGGAAAATGTTGACCCTCGGCCGTGTATTCTCTCTTGTAATGCATTTATATTTTACCAACAGAGGCTTCCCAGAGCTCCAGAAAGTAATTTTTTTTTTTTTTTGAAAGTCAGATTTCCTCTATGTAATGGTGCAATAAGGAACTATCTGTGGTTATAATAACAGGAGACTGAATAACTCCGCATTGTTGTAGAAAGCTAGACCCATTCAATACATGCCTAGTGTTTCTACTTTTCAGACGTGCTTACTTGCAGTCCCCCTCAGTACAGCACTTAAGCACGTATGAATGGCTTCAATGGGGTTTAACCATATGCTAAAAGTAAGCATCTTTTAACTGCTTTGCTGAATTGAGGCCTAAATGAAAGCAATATGCAGAACCTTTTGACAAACATCCGATTTCTCTGAACTCAAGTGGCCCATTATTACAGGTTTGAAATCTACGGGGAGGCAGATGATGTGTGTAGAGAAAAATTACAGCGTGATCTGATTATTGTAACGTATTCACTTCACTGAGAGATGACTCAAAGGCGCCTATGCAGGATGTCGCTTTCGACTAAGTTTTGTGCTAGTGGCAGCAACAAGGAGGTGAACTTAGGTATGTTTTTATCRGTATCTTTTTATTTGAAAAGTGCATTCAGAATGCATATATCCCYGTTTAATATAGTTAAGCCAGAAATAAGCAGGGATTCAATTTGGCAAGTACTCCTAATCTTTGATGAAGTTGGAATCCAGATACCCATTTTCTTCAGCTCTCTCTCTTGTAGCTATTAGGATGATGCAGCTGTTCGATGAGCTCTACTTGGTATTAATCCTCTAGGAAACAGTGCATTTTAATGGAACAGTATGTGAAGGGATAGAAAGCGTAGCCTTGGAGTTTTGGGCGATTGATCTGAGACTGTGAACTTGAAAATTCGAAAGGGATTCTTCATTATTACTGTTAGAAAATAAAAGAGCTGATGCAAATTTTGCCAGAACAGTTGTGGTACAATTTGGAGATAACATAGAGCGCATCACGGAGGGTTTTCCAATTCTCCAAAGCTCCAAACCGGGAAGGATTTCCTGTCTCATCCGACCGGTTATTCCTCAGTTGAACTTCCCTTTGCTCCTGAATCCTTAGTAATCCAAGATGTATACTGTCATTTTAAGTGTTCATTGGGGTGCTTGGAGCCAGGAGACCCTGGACATGACGGTGCTTTGAAGCCCACCCTTATCATCACATTTGCCYTGAGAAGGTCAGGCAAAGGAGGGACGCCAACACTGGTGTTCCATGTTTGGGATCAGTTTTTTTAACTGGGAGAGAAAGAGCTTTGCCCTTTCTTGGTTGTTTTCTTTTTCTTTCTAAATGTTCACTCTCCATTTTAGTCTTTCTCAAGACAATAACTAATTTTGACAACTGGTTTATTTTAGTTACTGTTTTGGCATGTGTAAACAATGCAACACTCACCCCCCTACCCCTCAAGGGGAGAAAAATGTGAGTCCCTGGAACAATTTCTACTGAATGTATAGTACTATATATAGGACAGACCAAAGCAGCTCCTGAGGAGCTGTTTAAGTGTGTTGAATAGATGATGAGTATAAAGACAAGGTTTTATATTTGATTTTATTAAAAACCTGTAAAACCCAACACAGTTGTAAGGGTGTGGCATAATTGCTGGAGGTAACTTAGAGATCCAATTTATATTAACGTTTTAACAAAAGGAACAGCATTGACGAAGTTTTTCAGAGTCCAGTGCAGCTG